>JAEQBH010003669.1:0-315045 GCA_016808115.1 Tetrastigma voinierianum | reverse complement strand
TTTCCAAAGTACTAATTTCAAATATTTAAGCTGTTAATTAGTTGTAATTAATCTTAATCTAAGATTAATGCATAATCAAGCCCAAGATGTCTTAACTCAATTTAAGCCTCTACTTAAACATATTTAGGTAAAATAAAATAGAATAAAAAATATTATGATAGTCATATTTACTTATTTTGTTAGTACCAAGTATTACAATCTTGATAAAAGAATGTGTATTTTTTAAACCATTATGAGAAACCTTTTTTATTATACTGCCATGGTCTTCCTTGTAGCAAATGGAATGCATCCATTGGAGCAACATCACATCAAACTTCATCCTTGTAGTTTTTATCAATGGAGAAGGAAAGCAAACACTTTTTAATTTTCAACCCATTGCCCTTCTAAAACCATTAAATCTTGTGTAATTGAGGGTGAGAAGAGTCGATAATTCTGTAAAAGTGAAGTCGACGGCCGTCGGGCTCACACTGTGCCAAGGTAAAATGGATCGGGGCTGTGTCGTGCCTAATTTATATCAGTTGTCATTTTATTAGCCCAAACACTCTTATACTAGGCTAACGGGGCCACAGCTTGGACTCTATAAAGGTAAGGTTACTGCTCGATCCTTCTCTTTATCGTCCTTATCTTCTACTCGGGCTCTTGATTCTATGCATCTACGGATCGCATACAAAGAAGAGAGAGAAAGAGAGACTCCCCCCGCCCACTCACCGAAAGAGGAACAATGGATGTGTTGTCATTCCTCTTGTGACTCTACCATCACTACTAATACCAGAAGAAAATAACCAACAAAGCGAACCCACCTTTCTCTCCTCCTATATGCATCAAAATCTAAAATCAGCATAGACTTAGATGCCAGGTTAAAAAAAATATGAAAAACCCATATGCAAAATCTTGTGTTTTTTGTTCTCACAATCCAAATATAACTATCAGTCTCCCATAAGAAAATCATCTATCTCATAAAAATTATAGAAATGCTCAAGATTAAGGAACCAAAATGTACTAACAAGAAACCCATATGGAAAAACTTACTTTTTTGGTTTTATTCATATTCAAAATAGCTTTGATCTATGGAGAAACCAAGAAATTGGAAAAAATAAAAAGCAAGGTGGTTTTAAATGGTAGTAGAGCAAATCACTACTAGCAGCAGCAATAAGGTGGTTTCAAATAGAAAACAAGAAAGTAAAGTCACTACTAGCAGCATCAACATATCACTACCTCAAACACCTCAATAAAATCTCTCATAAGATCTCTAAACCTATTATTAAAAGATCTACTATTGATCTTCTCTCTTTCTCTTTCTCTTTCTCTCCCACTTAAATCGCGCAGATGCTAGACTGGCCTCAAGATGGATCTTTCATTTCTAGTTCTTCCTCTCTCCATCCTCCTCCTCTTCTCTCCCATCATCTCTTCCACGGATATCCCCCTTGGTGCCAACCTTAACAAAAAATGGTAAGCCCAGCAACAGAGATGCCTCGAAGAATCGCAAGTAGGAGAAGCTTTTAGTTTCAACCATGCTTGCTAAAAGGAGAAGGAGAATATCAGTTTACGAGAAGGAGAAGCAGAAAAAGGAAATTAGTGGTTTAAAAAGCAATATATATATATGTATATATATATTAATTTTGTAATTGGGTTAGCTTGAAAACCGCTAACCCGGTCTCATGTTGTTCGACCTAGCGGCCAATTGGTCGAGCCTTAGCCCCGCGGGGCTAGTACCAAAGCCCAAATTTCGCCTCCCACTCAAGGCCAAACTAGCCTTCAACGAGCTCCGCCCACCACACTAAGGGTGAGACTCAGTCTTCAAATTCAACTATGTCACCATCTCTTCAAACACCTCATTAGTACAACTTCCACTATCAATGATCACATTACACACTTTTCCATGACCAGTGCATTTTGTTTGAAAAATATTATCTCATCATGCTCTTCATTCTCTTTAATCACATCAGGCTCCTCCTAATAACCAAAGCTTCTCTTTCATCTACATATTTAGTAAATTCTTCATTTTTCCCATCTTTTTTCTCACTTCTTCCTTTTCTTCTTTAATCACTTTCTCTTTAATGGTCACTACCCTTCGCTTGGGACAATTAGAAGCAATATGACCATACCCTTGACATCTATAGCATCTTCCGAAAGCACACCTAGAAATGCTTAAGGGCTTTTGCATCGTACCTCAATTCTTCACTTCATTTTTGCTAGAAGTTGAACCTTGGTCAAAAAGTTTGTTGGAACTAGAAGCAACACTCCCTTGGTTAAAACTTGCATAAGGGGTTGTCTTGGGTGAATACTTCCTCAAGCAGTTGTTCAATGGTGATAGCAAGTTTTCTAACATTATTAAAAGACCAATATGACCGCACCCACCAGCATCAGCAAACTCCCTTTTCAAACCTCCCAAGAACCGTGCAATGGTCTGCTCCTCAGGTTCTTTAATATCGCATATGAGAATCAAATATTCAAATTCTCTTATATACTCTTCCATGGATAGATTGCATTGCTTAAAATTATAGAACTTTGTGTAATTATCTTGTCTATAATTTTCAGAAAGAAATCTCTTTCTTTAACTCCCTCTTCATTTTCTCCCAGGTCTGAATAAGTCTGCTTTCTTCTCTACTCCTTTCCCTCTTCAGATTCTCCCACCAAAGCGGCGACAGTTCTTCAATCTAATAGCCACCAACTTCACCTTCCTTTCCTCAGAAAATTCTTTAAATTTAAAAATTCATTCAATAATGTATAGCAAATCAAGAAAGGTGTCACCTTGTATTTTACCATCAAATTTTGGAAGTTCAACCTTCATATCACCTTCATGTCTCCTCGGGTTGCCTTTTTGCTTCTGTAGTCATGATCCTCATCACTGGAACCATTATCAACACCAAATGGATTATGATTTTCCACCTCCCACGTGCTTCACGTCGATTCCTTCTAGGTTGGCCATCATTTTGTTGTTGTTCCAATTTTCTTTGTAGTAGCTCAACCATCCTCCTCAAATCTACAATCTCCTAATAACGTTCATAGTCATTCATGCCTTCAACTTTTGGAGGAATATGATTTCCATGCCTTTCCATGATGAAACACAAGAACTTGAAGAGACAATTCAAGCAAAAACAAACACGAACCAAAGCTCTGATACCAAATGATACCAAACCGTAAAACCGATACTAAGAGGATAGGTGGGAATTTACCACTTTCAAGATAAGAAACACCACTAAAGATAAGAATTTTGTTTTAACTCACCCCTTACAAGTATCATCTCACCGAGAGATAAGAAACTAAGAGAGACAATCACAAAGATTGAATTCTGAAATCTAAATAATGACTTCAATAAACAAAAGATCCTTCAAATTCATTTTCCCCATGCCTTATACTGAATGCCCTAAGAATAGGAAAAGGCATAAATAGGGTTCCAAGAAAGCACATACACCAAAACAAACCATAATGAATGCATTTAAACTAGTTTGACTGCTAAAGATGAAAATATGATTGGTTTCCAATGTTTCTAATAACTACACATGGTTAGAAGAAACATTAAAATAAATAGTGGGCCAATCAAAAACTAAGTTTTGGGCCTTGAGTACTTCATGGACCATCAACCCAAAATTAGACTCCATTAGGCTCTTGTTGGCTAAATCCATATTGGGCTTTGGTTTCTCAAGTGCATCAATGCTAAAGAGGTTTAGCATGAGATAGTCCAAGAGAGGACAAGCATGAGCTTGATCATGTATGCCTACCATAAAGATCATGTGTTTATGTTGGCGACTCAGAACTACTGTATCATATGCCCGAGAGTCACGAAAGTACCATCGCCTGGACTCAAGTGAGGGTCATGGTGATTGTCGTTAATACTAAGTACTTGAGAATCACTAAGGATGTATTCTTGATTGATGGAGATAGGATCCATGCAAGATGCAATTACTAATCCGGAGAGATAACTCCAAATCTCAATCAGGCTAGGTGTCTAAATTTAATGTGTCGCTACCATTGGAAAATTCCAAAGATGAGGTGGAGGTACAACTGAATCAAAGTACATCATATCTAATGAAAATGTAAGAAAGTTTATTTGACAAGGAAGTTCATTTATGAACTAAGAGTGGTCCTAATGATGATCCGATATCAGAATATCAAGATCACCATGAGCCAATGTGAAAGCAAAATAAACTACCTAGCCTACCAAAGGTCCAAACTAGTACTCAAAGGATGCCATTTGATTTGAGAAATCATTGGTGATCATGATAGAGATATGCCCACTGATCAGAATGTATCTGATCTCTTGGCTAAGCCACTTCCCTAGAAGAAGTATGATTCACATCTACTTGCCTATGGTATGAGGTACAAAGGTGATGTGAGTTTGTTAGAGAAGGGCTCTAAAGGCAATTTCCCTTAGCACTTATTGTACGTATTCAACTAGGGAACTCATTTTGTCTGATTAAGAAGTTTGATTTCGACGCAATTTCAGTTTGGAAACACTTTAATTTCATGGCAAACCGCATGCTTTTATTTTGTATGTTCGTGTGAAAATCATCACCACAACAATATTCATATTATTTTTTTATAATTACATAATTGTTTTAATTTTTCATAATGTGTGAACTCTCAATCGATCCACAAATTGGAGCGACTCGCTAAAAAAAAGTATGTTTTTTATTTTTAGAAAATCCGTCCCTCATGAGGAAAGGTTTTATTTTGGAGTCACCACTTACTTTTTATTTATTTTTATTTTTAAAATGGGGAAATATTAAATAAGAACAAAAAAAAACCCCAAATGACTCTATGTTTGGAAACAGCGGTTAACGAAACTAGATTTTTGGGTCTAGGGATTAGGTTACTCATCGAAGGCACCCCATGTTGCAAGACTCCCCTCCAAGCTCCTGAACACCGCTTCAATAACGAATTGGGTATGTTGGAGCATGTGGATCGAAGATCATTTGACCGAGGCTAAACAGATGGTAAGATTCACACAAACCTAGGTTGCATTCAACATACATTAATCTCGAAAATTATAATCAAAGGCACATACTTCAGGGTCCTTGGAGCCATGTAATCGCAAGGGAAGGTTAGTCCCATATTTCGAGCATATAGTAATCCTTCAAAATCAATTCTCAAAACCAAGTGAAACCATGAGAAACCATACATTGAATCTCAATCACTAGTGCTCTCTAACCACTTTTTACCCACATAGCCCATGATTCTTATGAATCCAAGATGTAGACCCATGTTAACTTGAACCAAACCCTGCTTTCGTAACTCCAATACACCGGGAGCATGGAGAGAACAAGATTAAACCACAGAGGTTATAGGCTCCAATTAAACTGAAATCAGACTACCCCTAAAAAACCCGATGAATTGTTTGATTTGGTTCCCAATAGGTCGATCGAGTTGAGAAAAAATATAAAAAAAATTTCATAACATTCCTCAAAGAGTAAGGAACTCAATAAAAGAAACGATATATGATTCTGAGTTCAGATGAGTGATAACACAACCTAAACAAGGCAAAGTGCTCTAACAGCTACCCTTGAAAAAAAATTTATGAACTGGCTGATTCGGTTCCCAACCAGTCGATTTGGTTGGAAAAAATCCCAAAATTTTTCATAACATTTCTCAAAGAGTAAGAAACCCAAAAAAAAGAAACGGTGTATGATTCCGTGTCCATCGATTGGAATCATCAAACAAGGCAAAGTGTTTCTAAATCAAGTACTTTGAAAACTCGATGAATTGGCCGATTGGTTCCTAATCTAAGGAAAGCTAGTTTGAGAACAAATCTCAAATATTTTTAACATTCTCAAAGAGTGTGAACCCCAAAAAAAGAAATGGTAAAGGATTCCAAGTCCATATGAGGAGAACTGACATAAACAAGGCAAAATGCTCTAACCTGGCTACTCCCGAAACAAAATTGACGTAACTACCCGATTCGGCTCCCAAACTGGCCGAGCCTGGGCTGGTGAAAATCTCAAAGTTTGTTAGGACATTCCTCAAAGAGTAAGGAACCCAAAAAATGAACCGGTGTATGATTCCAAGTCCAGATGAGTGAGAACTAACCTAAACAAAGCAAAGTGCTCTAAAATGGGCTTCAACCATGCCACCCCGTCTTATTAAAATGAATGCCATGGAATCAAAGATTCATAGTAAGGTAGCCACCTAACCTAAAGAGCCAAAATGGGAATCTCAAACTCCAACCCATAAAGACTATAGGGTCTTTTCCCTTAGCAAACAAGGAGACTACCATGACCTCCACCCAAAATAAAAGCCAATGATAATAGTGACCTCAACACCCATGAATCAAGGGTTGGCTATCTTATCCCTGATCATAAATAATCTAGGAATGATGACCTGAGCTGACTAAATTCGTTAACATCTAACAAGATTACACTCATTTCCATGCCCAAAAGAACAAATACCCATGATAGTCATGGCAGATATAGCGTAAAATGGCAGAGGCAAAGAGACAAAGATTGTTCAAAGACAAGGAGAAGCATACAACGTTCATACCTATAGGATACACGACTGCTCCCCCTTTGTCTTCTTTCTTCTATGCCATAAAAACTAGGTGTCACCTCCTTCAAAGCTTTAGGAAATCCCCTTCAAATGAGAGGGACCACTCAAACCCGAATATATAGAATCTATTATTCTCTTTTTTCTTTCTTCCTCTCTTCCCCTCGTTCTCTCTTCTTTTCTTTTTTTCTTTCCCCTCCCTTATCTTTTTTTCCACGGTTTTTTTTATGCATTTTTCCCTTCATAAACATCTAAGCCCACTCAATTTTGTACACCTTCAACTCGGGAACTCCTTAGTCTAAGCTCCTGACTTGTCCACTTCATAAACACTCCTTTATTCACGAGGCACAATGTCACATTTACTCCTTTGCTTAACCACCAAGAATCCAAATTGACTCAAGGTGGGTTGCAAGCAACCCACAAAATGACCCAAAACTGGACCTAAATCATGCCTAGGACTGATCTAGAGTGAATAAGCCCAAACCACAGCTACACGCCCAATTATACCAAAATCAAACTACCCTTGAAAAACCTTATGAATTGGCTGATCTGGTTCCCAACCAATCAAGCATGTTGAGAAAAACTCTCTAATTTTTTCAGCACAATTCTCAAAGAGTAAGGGATCTAACAAAAGAAATGGTGCATAATTTCGAGTTCGGATGAGGGAGATATGACCAAAACAAGCTTGGGTGCTTCGAATTTGAAAGTGCTCCCATAATGAACTTCAACTGAAATCCGACGAATCGGTTGAGCTTGTTCCCAATAGGTAGAGCCAATTGAGAAAGATTCTCAACTCTTTCTATAACATTCCTCAAATATTAAGGAATCCAACGAAAGAAACGATGCATGATTCAGTCCTACGAGGGAGATATGACCAAAACAAGCTAAAGCTACCCGACCGAAAGGTTCCGCACGAACTCCACTATGGAGACCCCATTTCATCCCAGAGCAAAGTACAACTCTAAGGATTTGATGATGATGGCCATTCAAAATGGATCGAATGTAGAACCAAACCATAGGTTAGCTCACGCGAGGTTCGAAAACCAACAAAGCTAAACAAAGGGGTCCCGAGCCCATGTCAATCAAACTAGGTGCAAGTGACACCTCTAGGATGCAAGCAAGAGTCATGGAAAAAAATTGAGGGTCTACAAATATGCCCCTCTTTAGTAGAGTGAATGAACCAGTGGTTTGCATGTATATAGTACATGCGATGAATAATTGAAATGAACTCTAGTGAAGAAATCATAAGACCAACAATTTTGTCCTTGCACAACAACAAAGGAGGCTAAGGGAAATGGGTTGCAATAACTGAATGGACTAAGGGATCTGGGCAAGCACCAGAGAAAGGTCCGAGCGTGTACCTGAGGCTAGTTCAGCGAGTACTGTGAGAATAAATTTCGTGAGTATCTGAGAAGGGTCCGGTGAGTACCGTAGAAGGTCCGGAGCGAAGTACCCCGAGAATAGTCCGAGTGAGTACCGGAGAATAGTCTAGGTGAGTACCTTATAGGGTTCGGTATCACTTTCATAGAATAGTCGCAGGATTACCGGAGAATAAATTCGGTGAGTATCGAGGAATACCGTGAGTATCTGAGAAGGTTCTCGCTAGTACTGTGAGGAATCATCCCCGGTGAGTACCCGCAGGAAGGGTTCTGCAAGTAATCGAGAAGGGTCCTGTGAGTATTTGAGAATAAACCAAGGATAAAGGAGAATAGTCCGCAAGTACTGAGAAGTATCTGAAGTAGTAATCTGAGAAACTCGGCCCGAGTAAGTACCGAGAAGGGTTCAGAGCACCGGAGAAGGTCCTGGTGAGTACTGCAGAATACCCAAGCAAGTACCGAAAATGGCTCGGGAAAGCACTGAACTCGAAATGAAAGGACACCTGCCGTGATGAATTGTAAACTTCTAATAACTAGCAATGGAAGCCATCTCAATGAAGCGAGGTATGTCTCAAGATGAAGTCAAGGGAAAACCACTAAATGACTTGAAGAAACAAGAAGTTAAACAAACTCATAAGAAGGATGGAAAGGAGAGGGAAATGCCCTTGTGTGATGACATGCAAACATCAAAGACCAGAATGGAAAGAAAGAGGGGTATGCCCCAATCCAATATATTAATGCTAAGGTCAGACCTCATAATCGCATTACGCGCCAAAAACAAAAGCTAAAAGTATCACATATGATCCCCTCCAAAAAGAATCAATTATTTCCCCATAATAAACAACGTCACTAGAATGTAAGTAGGAGGAACGCCCCAGATGTATGTCCGCCACATAAGTATCACTACTAAACAACTCGAAAAATATTCGATATATAAAACTCGGGGAAAATCCAATTTTTTCTAAAAGGGTAAACTGTGAATTTTGGTTGAAACCAAAATTTTCTAGATTTCTAATGATGAAACCGGACTTTTATTGTTGAATTTTGCCTCAATGTAAATCTAGTTAATACTCAATCGAATTTACCTGATTTAAGACAACAAATTTCACGCTGGTATTACCTATAAGGTCGCGACAGATGGCATGGATCATGTGGATGCAAATATGGCACCCTAGGGGAGTGACACATGGTACATCCATGTGGTGCATTCAGGTGAATCTGATACTGAGCCAAGGCAACTGGAGGAATTAATGGGAAAGCAAAATAAGAAAAGAAAAGAAATTAAGAAACTTTTGGAGATGACATGTGGCAAAGGAGGAAAGTGGTGGGAAGTTTCCCCACTTGGACAATCCTGTGGATAAGGGAGAAAAGGAGGAAAAGCCGAAAAAAAGGAGAAGAAAAGAAATGAGAAAAAGAAAGAAAGAGAGGAGAAAATGAAAGAAAAGAGAAAATGGAAAATGAAAGGAAAGGAGGAGAGGAGCAAACAAAAAGGAAAGGGGAATTTGGTGGATAAGAAGGGAGAAGGAAAGGAAAAAAGCAGAGAAAAAACTATTGTGAGGGAGAGAGGAAGAAAGGGGGAGAAAAGAAAATGAGATTTTCCTGAGTTCTAACGGTCGACCGACAAAATCGAAAGTATTAAAGTCAATCCATGCATCGTGAGCTACAGGCTATAAATCTTCGAGTTTTGTCAAACTCCACGAGGTAGGGAATTTTCTCATTTGGGTTATTTCAGCCTAAAGGCCATTTAATGGCTCGTTTTTTGAGGCTATAAATTTAAGTTCCAAAATCTGACCGGAGCGTAGGAATTTTTTTAGATCATTTTCTAAATTAACCGGCGATAATTTTTGAGACTATTGACAAATTCGACATAATTTTCTGGATTGTTTTCGATAATCCGAATATAATTTTCTTGACTGCTGCATACCGACTTACTTGGGACTGCTTTTCTGACAATCGTGATTGAATTTTCGTGACTTTTCTGATAGTTATCAATTTTCTAACTATTTTTCGACAGCTTCGTAAAAATTTTAGACTATTTTTGGATAGTTCGAGACTGATTTTTGGACTGTGTGTGCTGTTTTTTTTATGTGTTATTGAAAAAAATTGAATAACGTGTTGGTTGTGTGAAAATCATGTTAATGCATGCTTATGGGTGTATTGACATGAAATTTATGATGTATGTAAATTATATGTAGAAAATATAATTATCCATGTGTTGAAAATATTGCATGTAGTTCTCATTTTGCATTTAACATGTTATAGTATGAAATTGCATAATTGCATTTCATATGCACTGTGGACGCGCATCAAGCTCAGTGTGTGTGCATGGTATTGGTTATTCACTCATTCTTAAGAATGTGTAGAGCCTTTAAATGGACGACGTCCAAAATTAAGACTCACTGTGTATAAAATAATAAAATAAATTTAGTGTGTTCGGGTGAAGGATGGGGTAGATCCCCTGGTGGTAAAAGACCTTAAATTCACTCTCGTCGATATGGATCTAGTGATGAAAGTTCGCGAAAGTGTCTGGTATATGGTGCTCATGGTGAGACTCTAGTTCTACCACCACAAACACAC
Source organism: Tetrastigma voinierianum (assembly GCA_016808115.1). NCBI lineage: Eukaryota > Viridiplantae > Streptophyta > Magnoliopsida > Vitales > Vitaceae > Tetrastigma > Tetrastigma voinierianum. Next base: position 304,612 of record JAEQBH010003669.1, on the reverse strand, counting down.
CTGATTTGATAAATTAAAATAAAAATCGAAGGGTTGTCCATCGTTGTTATCAGCGAACACCAATGACTAGTTTTCACACTTTGTATCAGACGTGAGGAGCCTGGCCAAAGACTCAAAGTTATGGGTACGAAATCTCATCTCATGCATGACATGAAATATTCCATATAGATCGCATTTTCTATATGGAACGTGGTTTGATGTATTTATGCCATTGCATACGCCGCTTAGGTGGGAGAAGCCTGCGGTGAGAATTTTCATCGGTCATCGTCTCACCCCACGTGGAACCCCTTCGTGCAATGTGGAGTGTACAGGGAGACGGCGCTCCAACGAGGCCGTGATTTGCGAAGGAGGCCTACATGTGGCCTTGAGTAATATTTTTTTTGTAAAAGTGTTTTGTATAAAAGGATTTTTATAAAATTATTTTGGACTATTGTATAAATAGTTGGGTATGTAATTATGGTAAGAGGGTCGTGATTGCACTTACGGGATCGTAATTATTCATTTTCTTTCATATTTTAGATTTAGCCATGAATGAATGGGTCTTTGAAGGGACATATGGAAGTGGTGCCAAGTAAATCAGGTGTCCATGGTAGTTATGGTGTCACACCCCGATTCCCGGTCCGACCCGAAAGGCGAATCCGAACCGAGTTTGAGGTGTGAGACTATATACTGGGACTCTTTACCTGTTTTTTTTTTTTTTCTCAGAGCTGAACTTGTACCTGATGGTATACAAACAATTTTTGTAATAACAAAAATCATTTACATACACAAAAGAACTACCACCGGAGTGGTGTCCAACCAAATCTATACACATATACTAAGTCCCATTTACATATACAAAAACTGTACTTTTACATTTACAAATCAGAGCGCGGAACCTACATGTAGTGAACCCTAAGGTAAGAAGTCCAATAGTATGGAGAAGCTTGACGCTCTTCTTGTACTCTACACGGATTGAAAAACCCGCATAAGCTTCTTTACGCTTTAGTGGGAAACATATGTCTTATGCATATACACATTTAAAGCATAAAACAATAATATATATCAGAATTTTCATGCATTCATATAATGAACTTATACAATTACTTATGCTTATAAAGACTTATGCTTATTCTGATCTCCCATCGAGTTACAGAGCGACATCTGTGACAAGTACTCACAAAGCTTATACTAGTAATTTTTATCTTATACTTACTCCCGTAACTTACACTTATAGCAGACTTATTCTTATTCCGATCTCCCGTAGGACACATATTTATACTTATCTCCCGTAAGACGCATACTTATATAGATTTCCTCGTATGCTATACTGAGCTTATACATATACTTATACTTATCTCCCGTAGGACACATACTTATTCAAATTCCTCGTATACGGTACTGAACTTTTACATATACTTAGATTCGAGTACTATCCACATACTCATACCTTTTATCTCTCTTATACTTTGTGTTCAGATCTCTCCCAGAGGAGTTATAGAGCTTATGCTTATACAGAGGCAAATTCTAGGTACTACAAGGCTTATACTTATACCATAGGCTTATACTTATACTACTGAGTTTAAACTTGTTCTGAGAGGTACCCTCGTGAGGTACTACGTAGATATTGGCAGAACATATACCGGTATCATGGAACTTATTCTTATACTAAGTTAATTTCAAGTACTACTTATTCAAATGTCCCAAAAGACACATACTTTGCTTATATCAAACTTATAATTAATTAAAAGTAACCAGAGGTACTAGTAACTTTATACTCATACGGGGTTACCCGTAGGTACTACTGAGTTTATCCTTATCCGGAGCTTATACGGAGGTACCCGTAGGTACTACAGAAATTAATCAGATACAGAGGTACCCATAGAACTTATACTTGTTTTACAGAGCTTATTCTTGTATTTCAAATCTTATACTTATATTACGGAGTATATACTTGTATTACAAATCTTATACTTGTATTACGGAGCTTATTCCCTTGTATTGATACTGGCACCAAGAGGGTACTACGTAACATTTTACTTGTGGCCAAAGTACCCGTAGGTACTACATATCGTATACGCAGGTACCCGTGAGGTATTATCCGATCTTTACCATATTCCATTTCTTACTCTTATTCTTATTCAAAGTCTTAATACATACAAGGTCATATCTTATGCAGATATTTCAAGACATTAGTCCGTAGTACGACAAATCACATCAAATACATATACCGAGTTCATATAGATCTCGTAACATATCCAATAGGGTTTGTATCATAATCATATTCGCATTTATACATCTTCATGTCAAGGTATCCGATCTGGCCTCCTTTTACATGTTTCATGATCTCTATACAAATCGGAATACAGAAATTCAAGGGTACACAAGATTGCATGTATGGCGTTGGGTTATTACCAGTCTTATTCATGTACTTTTTGAGAAGATATCTATAGTCAGTAACCCAGACGGAACTATGAATGAGATGGACATAAGACACCAAGAACCCGAAGGGATGGTACAATATCGAATCTGACACGTGCTTCAAGCCACGTAACAGAAGTGTCATAGCATTCAAAGAGAGTGCCAAGACCGATCGTAACGTGCCTCGCCCCACGTAACAAGTGCCGGGAGACCAAATTGGAGTGCCGAAGCACCGACGTAACGTGTCTCGCCCACATACGTATGTCATAGCACTGCAAAGAGGCCAAGCACCAATCGTAACGCTCCACTCATTCGCTCTTCTAGCTCTGTAGTCATACTATCATATGTCTTTCAGAATTCATAACCTTTCTTAATCACATTCTGTGATCATGACATATTGCTTTCCATGTTCATGTTCATGTCTCAGTTCGTTTTCATATTTCATATCATATTCATGTTTCATGAACACAGCTATACATATTGCATTTCCTATATTTTTCCTGTTACTATTACATATGGCATTCATATACTTAGCCAAAGATGATGCCTATGTATTCACACATCATTCATGTATTCTTATTCTATAAGTATATTTTACTTAGAAATTGGAATCATTCCTAATTAGAATTATCCAAACTCAAGTTATGGCCTTTTATGCCAAATCAGTCGGGCCACTGACATTACACTAGGGATAGTTTGTAATACTCACTTTTCAGGAGGCTTAACTTCATACCTGACCCTGGTTCTTTGTATTCATTTAAAGCTAAGGTGCTAAGGGTCCATCTCCGGTCTGAACTCACCCAAATCGAGCACCAAAACCAGTTATAATTCTAAACAACCCTGACTACTCTTATGATCAAAACTCAGTTAGAATTGGCTTAACATGTACTCGAGTGAATTTGGGCCACATGTAGTCGACCAAGGTAGCTATTTCAGGGTGTTTTATTCTCCTTGAAGTCTAGTTTATCTTTCAACTTGAATCACTCAAATCGGATAAGAAATGAGCAAGTTATGGCCAAAATACAAACGCTAGTCAAAATAGAGCAATGGGTACCCTAAGACTGGGCATTTCGACAAACATCTTATGGTACCTGCATCGCCACTATTGTACCGTACTCACCTTCGAAAATTGTCCAGAAAGGTGGGTTTTCTCCCATTTTTCCATATTTTGCTAGCCAAATCAACTCAATAATCTATATACACATCATCAAAACCACTCCAAATTCATCTTTTATCTCTATTTTACTCAAATCATCTTTCAATACTTATCTTTCTTCAAAAAACCTTTCTATACTACTCCCAAAATCACTCTAAAATGGGTCATAACCTATACATAAACCAAATATAAAGATTAGCTAGGGCTCGTTTAAACCCTAACTCAATTACTTGTATCAACTATGAATCCAACCTCAAAGGAGTGATTTCATACTCATCTGTATCATTTGTAATTTTACCAACCCTACTTTCAAGAAATCTTCGTTAGGATGAAATCCTAACAAATCCTAGGTTTGGGGGGAAGCTACTGAACTACAATTGCATGAAAATTCATACAAAACTTTAGAATTTGCAAAAATTCATAGCTTCCATACCTTTTGCTCTTTCCTTCCCTCTTCTCTTCTCTTTCTCTTCCTCTTCCTCTTCCTCATATCTTCTTCTTCCCTTCTCTTCTCTCTCTATTTGCTGTCCTCAAAAATGAGAGACCAATTGATATTATCCATCTGAAGTTAAGGCCATGTTTGGCCTTGCATTCTTTAATTCTTTTTCATTTTTACTTGAAGTTCTTTCTTTATTATTCTCAATCTAACTTATACATATTATACTTTGACATCCCCTCTTTTCTCAAATTCCATAATTGCATATAACCTTATTGTTTTAGTGCCTTTATGTCCTCCAATGGTAAATGACCACTTTACCTCGTTTCATAATATTCCTTCTGGTCTCTCGCTTTATTTCCGAATTCCTATTTAGCTTTTTAATACACCCTAAACATGTCAAAAACGACTAGGTATATTTTTGGGTGTTACATGGTACCCTGTTCGATACCAAGACTTAGGTGCAAGACAATCCTAAGATAGAAATTCCAGAAGTCGACGGTCATTAACCCGACCTAAAATCGAGGCCGTAACTCGTATCAAAGCCAGCATGAATACCTAGGGCTTGATGGGCATAGGTCTAGAACATGCGGTCAGAGTATGAGCCAGTAAAATGATTACCTAGGGAGCTCGAGTGGGGGTATCCACTAGTGTTTTCGGATATTGGCTTGTCATAGCTAAGTATCAAGAGTTAGGTGTCCAAAAATACCTAGGATTAGTGGGTATGGGTGTAGAACACGGAATTGTGTGCATTGATGTCTTTGGTGTTCCAATATGTACCACAGGAGATGTATCGTGGTTGTGTGAATATATATGCATGATTGAATGTGTATAGAAATTGAAGAATACTAGGGTTAGAAAACTTAACCTTAGGAGTTCGAAGAACAAAATGAACTTGATAGCTCAAGATATTGGCCCATTAGTAAAGGGTATTATACACTATTAGTTGTGGACAAGAAAAGAAATCTCATTTGCTATTTGACTTATGCGTAGATGGCAAATCGAGGAAGAGGACGTAGAGGTCATCCTCGGGACAATAGTTAGCCACCACTTAAGTTTGACCCACAGGCCTTTATAGAGGCTATAAAGGCCGCAATCTGCCATTATCAGGCAAGTGAGTGTTTCATGGGCTGCTACCACTACACCAATTAAGGCAACGCGGGCCAGTGGAAGAATGAGTAACCTCCCAAGGGTTTCGTGCACATCATCCGACATACATGGGAGGAGGGGACCGATATCGACATCCGCTACTGGAAGAGAAGTAGATGACACACGGAGTATTCGAGATATGGGTGCTAGTACTAAGAGGAAGGAGGATCAACCTTCTTCTAGTTCGGGAAAGAAGTGTAAGACTTATACTCCTCGAGGATTTTAGGGATGGGGTCATGGCTATCAAAGCCAAAGCCGCACTGTGGCTTCCACACAGATTGCATGACATGTTTCCATTGCCATCAAAGTCGACATGTTAGACGAGATTGCCTCGGTAGAGGCAGGATCCCGTTGATATGGACACCCTCGGCCCCGCCCACATCAAGAGAACAGCGTGGGACATGGGGCTTTGTTCCTTCACTCCAATGTAATAAAGGGACCAAAAGATTAGTCCTGTGGTGTCGCTTCAGCCCTCTCGCTATACAGATAGGGCCAGAGAGGTCAAGGTATGGTCGAGGTCGAGGACGTGAGCCCACCCGCCAAGACTTCAAGGACCCCGCAAGCTGCCCATTTGCGAGGTATCACGACCGAGCTCAGATCGTACCGATGAACATGGTACTTTGCCTCGCGACTTCTCGACCAGAATGTCAAGTTAAATTCGATGCGTGACATTCATGCTTATAGTTACATAATGTATGAAAAGTTTGGGCTTAGAGGTTGAAACCTCGAAGAGCCATTGTATGTGAATTCTCCCAGGAACTAAAGAGTATCAATCATGCAGGCTTGGATTGTCAATTAGAGATCTCATGGATTCGCTTCACCGCGACTCGCCACGAACGTATCGGATTTTGACGCCATTCTTAGTGCATGGATTAGCTTTCTCTGATTCGTGACACCGAGTCGTCATCGACAGATAGTAGGAGGATTACGCACTCACAATAACGGATCTTATCTGCAGGACTTTTTAGGGGGAGAAGCATGATGCTTTACCCCAGACCGCACGACCTGTGTGGAGTGGATGCTTGATGGGTCAGCTTTACAGCCTTACTCCTAAAGGACGAGGTGAGACACTAAGTCACTCCCGGGTGGTTCATGAGTATGAGGATGTTGATGAGCTTACAGTATTACCTCCAATAAGGATATGGAATTTGTCATTGAGTTATTAATCTCAAGACGCTGCTCCATTTCCTTACGAATTTCATAGATGACACCTGGGCCGAGTTGCATGAACTCAGGTTCAACTATAGGAATCGGCTGATAAGGGTTTTATTAGACCGACCGAAGACTTCACCATGGGGCGTTCCGATTTTATTTGCTAAGAAGAAGAACAAGACTCTTTGACTGTGCATTGACTATCGACAGTTGAACAGGGTTACGATCAAGAATCGATATTCATTACCGAGGATTGATGACTTGTTTGATCAGCTAAAAGGGGCGCGAGTTTACTCTAAGATAGACCTTCGCACCGGTTACCATCATTTGAGAGTTAGGGAGGCTAATAGCCCTAAGGCAGCGTTTAGGACACGAAATGGGCATTTCGAAGCATAAAGATGCCTCTTCGTCGACGAATGCTCTAACGACATTCACGGATCTCATGGCTAGGTATTCCAACCCTATTAGATAAGTTTGTCAGGTCTTTGCTGACGACATCTTGATCTACTCCCAGTCTGAGGATAAGCATGAGGATCGTTTGAGGATTGTTCCAGCACTCGAGAACATCAACTAGGTCACAAGTTCGCAAGAAAGGAAGTTTCGCTTACCGAGGTGGAAATTTCATTATCAAGACACGTCGTGGTTCGCTTCAGTGTGTCAAAGACCTTGAGAAGGTTGAGGCTGTTATAGGTTGGGAAAGGTCAAAGTCAGTCTTCAAGATACAGCTGAGATTGGGGCAGGTACTACAAGAGGTCTGAGGATTTCTCCTGCCAAGAAGACTTATGACTAGATCGACCCGAAAGGGGTCAAGTTTGAGCTGGGCCGACCAGGCGAGAAGGCATCTAGGAATCGAAAAGGAGGCTTACTACAAACATCTTATTCTAATAGTCCTAGACAGGGATGTAGGTACAAGGTGTAATCGGTGGATGCCTCCTGTGTGGACCCGGACGATGTGTCTCTGATGCGCCCGAGAGGGCTACGCTTATGGTTCCATACAAACCCAAAGAATCATGAGCACTACTCTACACATGACTCGAGTCAAGTACCATTGTCTTTGCCTTAAAGATTTGGCAATACTACTAGTGTGTGGTGAACAATAAGTATTTGTCGCACTACAAGAGTCCTAAGTATATTTTCACACAACGGGACTTTAACATGAGGCAACGTAGATGGATGGAGTATATGGAGGATTATGACTTAAGTTTGCATTACCATCCTGGTAAGGCAAATGCAGGGTCGATGCACTCAATCTAAGTCACTGGGAGTACCGCTATGTAGCTCCCGAGACGGGTACCGACTGTGGGACTCGCTTAGCCTGCAATACGCTGATCATGCCTCGTGAACGCAGGAGTTCGTGGCTATGCCATTCCATCGAAAGTACGTTGATTGAGTCTTAGGGCAAGAAGCAAAGATATCGTCCATCGTGGACCGAAAGAGAAGTGCACGGATTTGGCTGTTTTAAAGCATCCACGTATGGTAGTCTTCGATATAGGGGATGCTACGTTCCTTAACACCGATCCGAGATGTGAGATCATCGTGAAGTTCTATCGCTTCAGATTACGCATATCCAGTGGCACGGTAAGATGTATTGTGATCTTCGTCGCCAGTATTACTGGAGTGGGATGAAGTGACACGTTGGAGATTTTGTTCGATGGTATCTCATGTGTCAACGTACGCGTTGAAAGCATCAAAGCTAGCAAGCCTACTCCAAATGCATCGGAGTAGCCGAGCTAAGTCGAGCACGCCACGATGGATTTTAGACCCACTTGCCACGACACCGCGGAAGGCATGATGCTGCGGTGGGTGATTATAATTCCGGGCCACTAAGTCGGCACATTTTCTAGCACTATGGATGACCTTCAAACTTATGAATTCTCACGGCTGCATATTGCAGACTTGGTCCTGCATGGAGGCTAGCTCTATCAGACGGATAGGATCCCAAGTTTATTTACACACCTTCGAAGAGTTTCCAAAGGCCATGGGGACACAATTGATCGATGAGCACCGCATTTCATCTCGTTACATGGTTAGTCGAGAGAACTACACAGTGTTTTAGAGGACATGTCACAAAGATGTGTCTCGATCTTAAGGATAGCCTGAGAGCACTTAATTCTGAATTCACGTATAACAATAGTTAATGCTGAGTATACAAATGGCACCTTTATGATAGCTTATGCTGAGGCCATGCCGATCCCCGATTGTCGGATGAGGTGGGCAAGCCGTCGATCATCGGTCCTGATATGATTAGAGACACTCTAAGGTGGATTTGATACTAAGTGTCTTCAATGTACTTCAGATGACAAACTAAGATCACCTTTGGGGAGTTTAAGGTAGGTGATCAAGTCTTCTTGAAAGTGATGCCTAAGAGAGGAGTGGTCAGATTCAGTAAGCGAGGGAAGCTAGCGCCGAGGTATATCTGGCCCTTCAAGATACTCGAGAAGGTGGACACAGTTGCTTATCGGTTGGCGCTGCCACCGAATCTATCAGGTGTCCATGAGGTGTTCCACTTCTCCATGCTCCGGAAGTATACTCTAGATCCAGCTCATGTAGTGGATTGGGGAGAGATTACTATTGATACTAATGGGACCTAAGAGGAGGGACTAGTGCGTATCTTGGATAGTCGAGATCAGGTTTTGTGACGTAGGACCGTGAGGCTAGTGAAATTGTTGTGGCAACACCGAGAAGTGGAGGAGGCAACTTAGGAACGCGAGGACACGATGCGAGACACCTATCATTTCCAGTTTGGGGATGAAGGTGCGTTGTCTAATATTGAAAGTTATGATCGAACTAATAACTATCAAGATATGCATTTGGTATCAGGTGTGCTAGTGTGTGTGAATTTGGCTGACGAAATTTTTGTTAAGGGGGAAGAATGTTAAACCTGAAAATCCAATTTTTCAAAAGGGTAAAATCGTAATTTCAGTTGAAACCGGAATTTTCAGATTTCGATGATCTAAACGGACTTCACCGGTTGACCTGCTCATAAATCTATTTACCAATCGACCGGGCTGGATTTCGAGATAGTCAAATTTCAGCATTTTTCGAGTAATGTGGTGTCTATGACACATGGCATGATCATGCGAATGCCACATGGAACCCTAGGGAGTGACACATGGCATGAGCCATGTGGTGCACTTGTGTTAAGATTGGAACTAGAATAACAAGGCCCAAATACCCAAAAGATAATATTATGCCCTTGTGTGTGCGATGTCAAATATCGAAGAATTAAGTGAGCAAAGTCACTCACGATATTCAAATGAATAGGGATAGATGAGAGTTGATATACATCAAACAACTTGTCGTCCTTAGAGCGAAATGACAACTAACGATGGTAGATGAAAATGGAAAGTGGTCAAGTGAATGATTGATTAGTACCCAAAAAGTGCTATTTTGAGCCCTATTTGAGATAGGTTTTGAGTGCTTTTTGCGCGCTAATCATGTCAATTAAGCCAATTGAAGTGTTCGGATCTACTTAGTATCACTTATGTCATTTAGAGGTTATTTTTGGTTATTTTGCAGGTTTTTGCATACCTTGTGAATTCGATATCGAGATGTGTTGAATAATGAAGATTGAAACTATTTTCCACCATCAAACATGTCAGAATTCAGTGAAGGAATGGAGGCAAAGTGAAGAAGAAACGATGCAAAGGAGGCTTAGGGATGCAAGTGCAATGAAGAACAAAGTAACCTAAAGATTTTCAAGAGGATTGCGAAATTTCACTGGATTGCGAAAATTTCTAGCCATAGCTTAAAAATTTCGCAACTTAGCGTAAATTGAGAAATTTCACAGTTAATAAATTTATGTAGCGAAAATCACCGTGTTTCAATAGTTTCTTCACTTCGCTATTCAAAATATTTCGTTAGGTTAGCGAAATTTCGCTACTGGGGCGAAATTGATCAGGCATGTAAATTGGGATTTCGCTTATCTTCTCGTCCACTTCGCTAGTTAACGAAATTTTCGCTACCTAGCGAAATTTTTCTGCATAGCGAAATCTCTTGCCCTGTCATATTTTTGTAATTAATGCCAACCGACTTCATTTCAGATACTTCCTCTGTTCCTCAGATAGCCAATATGTTAGGGCTTTGTATTTTCATACATCATGGCTCTATATAAGCGCCTCCCAAATTGTAAAGGGAGGAATCTTGGCAACTCTTCATTTTATGTACTATCTCCCAGCCACTTTCGCTTAGGTTTGTTTTTCCTTCTCTCCTTTCTCTCATTTTCTAGGCTACCAAACAACCCTCTTGAGGATGACAACTCAAGAGATGCTTGGCTAAGTCTCTTAGCTTTGAAGAGGAAGGTAGCTAGCTTGGTTGTGGGGCAGTTGCAGGTTGTCCTCATGTGTTAAATGCTACAGGTACTGTATTTATGGTTCCCATCTTCAAACTAGGGTTGGAATATCATTTAATGTCATCGCTGGCTAATACTTACCATGCTTTTAGGATATGTATGTATTTCTATTGCTAGATGTAATCAAGAAATTTTAGATGGCCTTTACGAAAGACCGAAATGAAGTTGAATGTTGGGGTTTCAAACTGAAGGAGCCTAGATGCATATTACCTGTGGTTGACAAATAGAGTGATTCTGTGGTTAGGTTTTCAGTTAAAACAAAGATCCGATTATGGCTTGGACTATAGGTTGCTTTTGCCAAGATGCGAGGGATAAACCCTGAGGACACTATACCCTATGTTGTCAAGCTAGTGACTCAAACCTTCAGTTACCTTTTCTCACTTCATTTTCGCTTACAATTAATCACTCATCCAAACAACTTCCACTATTTTGAAAAACAACCAAAAATCCAAATTAAAATCTCACCATTTTCAACACCCCGATGCAAGTCATTCATGGATGAAAACCCATCCCCGTGTCTCGACCTCTCTAGACCGCCATAGTCGCAGAGCTCGACTACCAGCAAAGAGGGAGGAACCTAGGGACTACAAATTTTGTTGATTCCGAATCACCCTACCGCGGGCACCGAATCAAAATGGTGTCGCTGTCGGATGGTGCCAAACTACGCTTGATAAGTTGAAGTGTACTTGATCAACATCATAAGAGGAGTGCGACCTTTAACCCTTTTTGAATTTCGCTTGTCAGAACTGCAAGTTTTCATCACTTTGCAACACAGACCGCTTTTTGTTTTTCATACAATTTCGCTTTTATTTTAGCTAACCTTAACCCTTTGCAAGTTTGCTCAGGTTATTTCATGGTCTCGCTTGTGTAATGGTGTGGTTGAGCACACCACTCGGGAAAGAGAGACATCGTAGATTGCAAAGAATCGCACACCACCGCACAAAGTTGTGAAGGTGTACATGTTGATACATGGATCCTCTACCGAGGAACAAGAGTCGCCTGTGTGCAATTCCCAAAGGAACCCAAAGAAATTATTGTGTCCATGAGGGACTCAAGACACCTCCTAGAGTTAGTGCCCCATTTCGCATCATACCTCCCGCCTAAGATGTAGCAATGAGGCCTATTTAGTACCCCCTACTCCCCCACATATCATGGTATGGAAAGTGAAAATCCATACACACACATAAGGGATTTTGAGGAGGTTTGCACAACCTTTAAGTAAGGTATGATGGACATGGATTTGCTAAAGCTGAAGGCATTTCCATTGACCCTAAAGGACAAGGCCAAGATTTGGCTTAACTCCATCGAGGCTCAGAACCATTAGGAATTACCGAGCCGTGCGCAGTTTTTTAAAATTCTTCGCTGCTCATAAGACCAACAATTTGAAGAGACAAATTTACACCTTGCATTTCAAGATAGTGAGAGGTTCTACCAAAGGTCGGGATGTGTTCATGGAGACCATTAGTGCTTGTCCACATCATGGTTTCGACACACATGGATGCCGGTAAACCACTTCATGGTGGTATGTCTCCGCCATGAAGCGCCTGGAAACTATGTGGGGAGATTTTCGAGCAACTCGATGAAGCCATGGATTTCAATTATGTGGGTCGAACTTCTAAGGGTCAGATGAACCAAACCCGAGAGAAATGGAAAAAATAAGGCCTTTAGCCAACCCTAGGAGTGGGATGTATGCACTTTCAGAGGATATAGAAATGAAAGCTAGAATTTCAACCTTAACTGTAGCGGAGGGATGAAGGAAAAAGGTTCATTAAGTGCATGCAAAGGATCGAAAACACCGGCGTTGTGCCAACCCATTCACCGCTTCCAACCCACTGTGTAATCCAGAGAACATGATACGAGTGCTCCATCAATGGAAGGATTTGATGTCGTGAGCAAGCAAATGCCGAGGTCAATAAAAGCCACCACAACCTAATACCCAATATGGTAATACCCTACAATCTAATCGAGTGAACTCACCCAACCTCTCATGGAGACTTAACTTCGCCTATAAAAATTTCAAATGCTAAACCACAATTTGGTTTCACCTCTCAACCACAACCACCTCCATCCTCATCTCCTGTGGAACAATCCATTTTAAATTTGAGTAAGGTGGTGGGTAACTTTGTGGAAGAACAAAAAGGGATCAATGCATAATTGGCACAAAGGATTGATACTGTAGAGAGCACACTGAACAAGAGAATAGATGGGCTTGAGAGCAATCTTAATCAGAAAATAGACAACTTGCAATATTCAATCACAAAGATCAACAAAATTCTGAGAGACAGGAGAGAGGGTTCCTTCCCAAACATCACTAAATCCAAAAGGAGTGCATGAGGTGTGGTCATCCAAAGAATTCAAGAATGGATGAGGTAAAGGCTATAATCACCCTTAGGAGTGGAAAAGAGGTTGATCAACCAATGCCAAAACCTGTTGGGGAAACCAGGAAAGAAGTAGAAATGGAGCTATAACACATTTTTCTGAAAGAGGACTCAATGAAACATAGCATGCCACCTCCATTTCCACAAGTACTTAGAGGCAAGAAGAAGGCATCTCAGCAAGCAGGCATCCTAGAAGTCCTAAGGCAGGTAAAAGTCAACATACTCTTTGGACATAATCGTACCAAGTCCTGCCATGCAAAATTTTGAAAGATCTTTGCACAAATAAAAAGTGGGTCATCGAGAAGAAGGCATTTAATCGAACAAGCTGCCATAATCCAAAGTAAGAATCAAGCCAAATACAAGGATCCGTGATCTCCCCACAATTTCTGCATTGTGGGACTTGTATAGACAAATCCCTACTTGACCTTAGGAGCCAAGCAGAACCTACCGCCATACTCTATAAACAAATAGATCGGGTGAACTTAAACCAACCAACATAACACTATCATCGCCGATGATCGTTGAAGATCCCTTGAGGATAGTCGAGGATGTCTTGGTGAAAATAAACAAATTCTACTACCCAGTAGATTTTGTAGTTCTCGACACCGAGCCAATTGCAAATGAACCCAATCATGTGCCAATCATCCTAGGAAGACCATTTCTGGCCACTGCCAATGCAATCATCAATTGCCGAAATGGAGTCATGCAACTTACATTTGGCAATATGACCTTGGAGCTGAACATATTCCATTTGAACAACAAACACAGGCTGCCAGAAGATGAAAAGCAATTGACTGATGAAGTTGTTTCAAATGGTCATCATGCAGGGAAGCTTAGTGTCCAGGAATTGCAAGGAATAGTGAGCCAAGGTGAAGAAGAGGTTTTGGTATTGCCTTCAGTGCCCACTGAAGGGCAATTGTTCAGTTCAAAGTCCATCAGTGAGAAACCAAGCAACAATGGGAAATCCAACACCAAGGATTCAACTCAGACCATTGTCGGGTTTGAGGAGATCATCCTCCTCACTTCTCCTCGAGTAATTTGTAATATTGAATCGGTTTGGTGTTCTCAAACCAAATTACGTTTCAACACTTTTGCTTAGTTTTAATTTAGTCAATTTCAATAGAAGCTATTTTTAGAAAGTTTTAATTTAGCAACTTTTCATTATTAAGAACTTCGTAATTATAATATGTGATCTTATATTAAATTTTTAATTATAGTATCATATAATAATTTTATTATAATAATTCTTTTTATATTATTAATGCTTAAGCTAAAAATTTGAAGTAAGCGGTGAAGTTTGGTTAGCCAAATTCACTATAATAGCTAAATTAAGTGGTGTCTACTACCGCCTCTTTAGGTTTATAGGAAAAGAGGGAGGGGTCAGGGGCTTTCTTGCTCACAACCATCTCCTCCTCCCAAGATTTTCCGAGTCACCCTCACAGCCTGAGGTCACGCCGCACCAAATTTCGGTGTCGCCACTCCAGCCCCGGCTTCGCACAATGCCGAGCCTTAGCCACTGCGCCATACCGCCGCTACACTGCTCAAGCCTCCACCCTGATCAAGACCGTGCCTGGTCAAGACGGGCCGCTAAGCCCCGCCCGCCTTGTCTTATCTGATTACAGCTTATGGTGCACTGGGAGGCGGGTCCCGCCGGCCGGCTCGGATGAAGACCCTGGGGAAATAGAGGAGCAGTTCCAGCTCTAGCTCACAGACCGGACCGCACCAGCCACCCCCGAGGCGCTTTGTTGAGGCCCTGGTGGGTTCAGGGAGGCCAGACGCGGATGGGACCCTGCCCCTTCACCAAAGGCCACAACACCACAGATCCAGGAGGGCCCTACCTGCTGCCAAGACTTCAGGGCCCTGGTGAGTCCTCCTATCTCGTACCTCACCGCCTCCAGCCGCCAAAGAAATACTGAGGCGACTTTCGCCTCGCGACGCCAAATCTCCAGGATCAGAGGCCGTTTATTCGCCTAGCACCACCCGGAACGCCGCGCTCATTCGAGAGACTTCCACGGAGTCATATTACGCACGTCCCGACAATCGCTGGCGCATCCCGATTCAGGATTCGAGCGCGAATTAATCGAGCACTACCCCCGCTACCATTTACGAGGCCGGTGCAGATATTACCCCGGTGGTTCTCGCGCTCTACCATTCGATGACATCCCTGAGACGAACCGCCGTAGCCCGGCTCACTATCGACGATCGCCTCGAGGCGAGCGCCGGACATATCGCCGGCTGGCCCGCAGATACCGGGCAGCCAATTCGCAGGGTTATCGACCGGTCTCACCCGACACACCGAGATGGTCCGCACTAGCCGACACCACCGCTTGACCTATATTATTCGAGGCAACCCACTCGCGATGTTCTCGGGTCGATCACTTGTTCAGACCAGCCTTCTTTCCACCGCAAAGATCACGTACACCGTAGTAGCCACCCTGGCGGCTCAGACTGATCTCAGATTCTCGTCTAATCCCTCCGAGCCGTGGGTGATGACTCCCTATTACACTTCGAGGAGAAGGTCCATCAGAAGGGCCCGCTCGAAGCCGAGTCTTCCACGCCGGGATGCAAGACCCATATGCCGTAGTCTCGAGTACCGTTTCCCGTATGAGCCCTCGGACAGCTGAGATTTGTATGCCCTCGTGTCCCGTCTATGGAGAGAGCCTATGGTCATGCTCCATATCTTTACCCTCCAGCAAATGCCAGACCGTGAGGAGGTTCCTGCTCCAGAGGCGCAGACTCCTCACGTGGTGGAGGTAGTCGAAGCCTGAGTCTGACGGAGGAGTCCATCAAACGCATCGCTTCTCCATCTCCTAATTTTACCTACTTCACCAAGCAGCTCTTACGATACTCCTGCCCATCATTTACATCACAAAGATTCGAAATACGCTCATGCCAAATTACGAGAGATAGCAGGTGTGATGGATGCTATATGTTCTTCGCCACTACCAGCAAAATAAGAGACTGTGAGGTCGGATCGAGTCGGTGGCCACTCTAGAGGATCACCGGCTGCCCATGCTCCAAAGCAGATCATTACTCACCTGGGGTTCCACGTGCCCTCTGCTCGCAGGGAGGGAGCCTACAAAGAAGAAGCAAAGATCTTTAGATAAGCAGCAAAGAATACATAGACTCCACCACCACCACAAGAATGTAGGTGGTTAGGTTTCTTTATGTTTTGTATAGTTACAAGCTTTATCAACTCCTACTAATTTTGTTTAGATTCATGTATTAGCCATAGTAGGCAATGATATTTTAAGGTTTAGCTTTGATATGCATGTACTAGCCATTTTGGCTATATTAAAAGCTATACAAAGGTTATATTACGCTTTACACTTTTTGCATATCACTTTTTTGTGCCCTAATTTATCCAATTTTTGTCTTTCAATCGAACAATTGAATTGCTCAATCGACAATCGAATTGCCTTTAATTGAAAACAGAAACCTTGCATGTTTCCTTAATGCTAGAACACGATACATGATTCACTCGTCGGGCTTGAAGGTCAGCATACTAACTTGAAATTTCCCTTTCAGCTAATTCACACACTATACACAATCTTAGCTTATACCTGAATAGATCATAATTGTATTCCCTTCACTTTGCAAAGCCTACTTAGGTTTGCTTGCAACCTAGATAGGTTAGTGTTTTCCTACATTTGAAGACCAATGTCTTCAAAAGGAAAAAGAAAAGAAAAAGCAAAAGAAAAAGAAAAAGAAAAGAAGAAAAAGAAAAATAAAGTCGTGGAAGTTTCGCTTCTTCTTGAAGATTCGAACACGGCTCGAGGGGTATATTAAAGCTCAAGCCCGATGCCCTAAGCCTTAATTTTCTTGGTCGGGAGTCATCGACTTAGTGTCTGCTATACCCAGCGGACGGGTAGAGACAGCTAATTGTAGGTGCTTTGACTTTTCTAAGTCATCTCGAGTCCCGGTATTCAGAGTTCGTGGTCAAGTGATCCTTTTGGCCTGGTTCAACCCACTGTTGGTCGGGAGTCATCTAAGGGACCCGCATACCGACTTCATGGAATCGAGGCTTGAGCATTGCAACTTACATCAGAGTCTAACAAAGAAATAAGAGTGTAACTCTTCCTATCTAGGTTGTTCAACGCCTTAAGGCCATGTCAGTTAGTCAGAGGTTCAATTCTTGCACTTTATCATTAATCACATATATTAATAAACCATTAGATTCAGGAAATTCAAGTTGAGAATCTTTGATCCAGATTGGACCTAAAATTGTTCTTGCATGGTTTTGGTTCTCCTATGCCCGCTTTCAAACTGTGTCAATTTTCATTTTAAAGGTAATGTTTACTTTGTACATACACCTTTTTGAACCATAAACTTTTTTGAAAATCAATGATGCATGCCTTTATTATTTCTTTGCATCGCTAAGGACTAGCAACGCTTTCGGTTGGGGGTGTGATTAGTACCCAAAAAGTGCTATTTTGAGCCCTATTTTGAGATAGGTTTGAGTGTTTTTGCTCTAATCATGTCAATTAAGCCAATCAAGTGTCTTGGATCTACTTAGTATCACTTATGTCGCAGAGGTTATTTTGGTTATTTTGCGTTTCAGATACTGGGAATTCGATATCGAGATGCGCTTGAATGAAGATCGGAAACTACTTTCCACCATCAAACATGTCGAATTCAAAGGGAAGGAATGAGGCAAAGGTTAAGAACGATGCGTTGGAGGTTCGTGGATGGAAGGCAATGGAAGAACAAAAACTCCGCAGATTCGCTATGATTGCGGAAATTAGTTGATTGCGAAATTCTCGCACCATAGCGAAAATTTGCATATCCTGGGGCGGAATTGAGAAATTTCGCTAGGCTAGCGAAATTTCGCTATGTAGCAAAAATCACTGTGCCTAGCGAAATTCTTCAATTTCGCTATCTCTAAAATATTTCGCTAGGCTAGCGAAATTTCGCTAGCTAGCGAAATTGACTGTGCATAGCGAAATTTTGGGATTTCATGAGCCTTCGTCCACTGGGCTAAAGAATCTAAATTTCGCTACCTAGCGAAATTTTTCTCGCATAATGTAAATCTTCGCCTTTCATATATTTTTGTAATTAATGCCAACCGACTTCATTTTGGTGTATTAATTATTCCTCGTATTAGCTAATATGTTAGGCTTTGTATTTTCATACATTGGTGGCCTATATAAGCCCCCTCTCCCCCAAATTGTATGCTGAGGAATCTTTTTGAAACTTTTCATTTTATGTAAATATCTCCCCGCAGCCTTCGCTTAGGGGTTTGTTTTTCTCTTCTCTCCTCTTTCTCTCATTTTCTAGGGCTACCAAACAACTCCTCTTGAGGATGACAACTCAAGAGATGTCGCTAAGTCTCTTAGCTTCAAGAGGAAGGTAGCTGGGCTTTGTCACAAGCACCGCAGGTTGTCCTCATGTGTTAAATGCCAGTAATCGTGATTATGGTTCCCATCTTCAAACTAGGGCTGAATATCATTTAATGTCATTGCTTGGCCAATACTTACCATGCTTTAGGATACAAAGCAGATACTTATTAAGCGATGTACCGCTTGCTCTTTGGGATGGCTCTACGAGCCACCTAAATGAAGTTGAATGTTAGGTTTCAAACCTAAAGGATTGTGATGCATATTACCTGTGTCGACTCAAATGTGAGTGATTCTGTGGTTAGGGTTTTCTAGTTAAACAAAGATCCGGTTATGGCTTGACTATAGGTTGCTCACATGATGGCGGTAGGATAAAACCCGAGACACTTCAAGCACCCCCATGTTGTCAAGCTAGTGACCTAAACCTTCAAAGCTACCTTTTCTCACTTCACTTTCGCTTACAATTAATCACCATCCAAACAACTTCCACTGTTTTGAAACAAATCCAAAAATCCAAATTCAAAGCCTCACCATTTTCAACACCGATGCAAGTCATTCATAGGATGAAAACCCATCCCCGTGTTCGACCCTAGATTTTCATATCGCAGCAGAGTTTGACTACCAGTAGGGAGGAACTTAGGGACTATAAATTTGTTGATTCCGAATCACCTACCGTGGTACTTAAATCAATGATGAAGATGTGTCAAGAAAATGAAAGAAATTGATCGAGATAGAAACCAAGCTTAATTTCTGACGATGATGAACAACATAACCCAAAATGTCAAATCAAAGCATGTCGCCAAGACTAAGTGGTAAAGTAATGATCCATATGACCGTGGGTATGTGCTGCACCCAACCTCACTCCTAGTATGCCTCCCAGATCCATGTAGAAGTGGATCATAAAATTTTCTCACCCAATTCTAGGAAAAGAAATAAGAACCTCACACTCACAATGACCCCTAATGATCAAGCCATGATATCATCACATCAAGCAATAGCCTAAATATCAATAAATTGAATATCCAATGAGCACAAGTCTTTTTTTTAGCAACACACAAAAGCAAGCAAAAGGCCGACATAAAGATGATCCAACAAATATACCAGATCCAAATCCTGTTGGCCCTTAAACTATGACTCTGATCAAGTTTCCGAAGGGTGGAACAGATGGATATGCTTGACCTATGTACCGATAATGCACCATCATCCTAGTTAAGGGAGAGAAAGAAGACTAATATGATGCGATAAGAATGAAACTCTAAGACAAACAAGATGAGGATACAAACTGGAAAATAGAAGAACCATGAATGTCTTGAAAAAAAAGAACGAATAATGATACCATGAGTCTCGTAATGCCCATCAATCAATACACAAATGGCATGCACATAAAGCAACCCCAACCCAGTGAAAAGGCAGGTTGGTAAATTAAAAAGGCTATATGAATCACACAGAAGCAGAAAGGGCTAGCAAGTGGATATATCAATGTATGGATACGAAAAGGATATGGCTTACTCAAACGACATGGCCACCCACCCTTGACCAGACCTCGCCGCGTAAAAATTCTTAGCTAATCCATTAACAAGCTCGAAAACTGACATCACCCAAATCACACCAAAATTTCTCTCGAGTAAACTCTCAGATAACATAAGGCCCGCTCCAAATCGGCCTGAACTTGCCTCTAGGGTCACCAATCAATCCCTTGAGAGCCATTAAGACTAAATCCCCTTTCTGAAATTTTAGGGGCTTAACTCTCTTTCTAAATGCCTGGACCATATTTCTTGATAAGTTTGTACAGGGTCTACGCGCCTCAATCTCCTCTCATCAAGCAAACTCAACTGGTCATATATGGCCTCGCAACTAATCGTGTTTCTGATCGATGTCTGCCACTCTTAAGGAACTCACTTCCATCTCAAAAGGTAACTGCTTCCATGCCATAATTAAACGAAAAAGCTGAAAGTAGCTCATATGTGTGGGATACGATCGTATGATACACCCCGTATAACGCTGTAATGAACTTCTCTGACCAATCTTGAGATGTCTCTACCATCTTTTGTAGGATTCTCTTAATATTTTTATTTGCGGCCTCAACTGCCCTATTAGTCTATGGCTTATATGCAGATGATCGATGATTCTGAATACCATACTCCTAGACCAGTATATCCACCTTGCCTCTGAAATGCACCCCTCTATCTAAGACCAACTCACGGGGGACCCCATATTGACAGATAATGTGTGATCTGATGAACTTGGCTACCTGGGCCAAATAATCCTGCAAGAAGCCGCCTCCACCCACTGGGTAAATAATCACAGTTACTAGATGTACTTGATCACTGGTTGATTTCAGGAGACCTTTCTAATCACTTCACGCTCATAATTTAAATGACCAAGGAGATGTGAGCGCATGTGGGCTCGATGGTGGGACATGTATCAAGTTTATGCATCCGATACTTTAGGACATCTTGTACAAATCGCGCAACGGTTTCAATGTGGTCAACCAAAAGTATCCAGCCTCATGACCCACGTGCCAACATATGACCTCCAATGTGCACAAACTCCCCGTACGGACTCATCACCTTATCTATCGCGGGTTCGACGATACATAGTAACAACATACCATCCAAGATCTCCTATAAAGGTGTCCCC
Source organism: Tetrastigma voinierianum (assembly GCA_016808115.1). Lineage (NCBI taxonomy): Eukaryota > Viridiplantae > Streptophyta > Magnoliopsida > Vitales > Vitaceae > Tetrastigma > Tetrastigma voinierianum. The sequence continues at coordinate 283,614 of JAEQBH010003669.1, read as the reverse complement.
ACAAATAAAAAAATATGGTAGCCAACTATCTCAATGCTCTCCTTATCCCCGTCGAGGTCGACTCGTGGTAAGTGTCGAAGATAGAAACTAAGAATATCATGATACTGCTGGGTAGCTCAACTAACTCTCTATCTCTCCAATCAAACAATAGCACGCTTAGTGTAGACCTAATCTCAATCAACAATGGCCGACAACACCCCATAGGAATCTTAATCACGTATTAAGGTGGCTAATGCATCAAAGAACCGATTCTCTTCCTCGTCTCGGGGCAAACATACCTCAACTCACTACCCTATTAACCAAAGGTCCAAGTAAGCATGGTAAGGCTTTAGCTTTCCATCCCGAGTCCTCTAGGTACCCTGAGTTTGCTGTATAACCAAGTTGGAATCCCAGTGGATTTCCAATTATCTAACTTCAAGATCAAGCTCATCTCTACACTTGTAATGCATGCCTCATATTCCACTACATTATTTGTCAGTTGGTGATGATCAGAGAATGCTAACTGGACTAATATGGGAATATGATCACCCTATGGTGATATCAACAAAATACCAATGTCAAACCTCGATTCATTGGCGGCAACATCAAAGTATAATTGCCATCCCACAATATTAGTCACAGAAATAAACTCCTCATCAGGGAAATCAACATTAATCGATTTGTCATCGGATATTGGCAAAGAAGCTAGATTATTTGAAACAATGCTTCCTTTTACTGATTTTTGTGTCACGTACTGAATATCAAACTCTGTTAACAATACTAGCCATCTCATGAGTCTACGACCGTGCCTGGCAAATAGATACTTCATCTGGTCCAAAGAGGAGACCTGAAGAGTATGGAATATTTCATCACATAGTGCCTAAGTCTTCTAGTAGCCCAAACCAACGCCAAACAGAGGCACTCAATTATACCGTATTTGTATTCATACTCCAGCATCCTACTAGATAATGCATGGCTCGCCATTCCCAACCATCGTTTAGATAACATGCATCTAAAGTTGTATGTTTGAAACTACCAGTTATAGCAAGAGAAGGCTGGTAGCCGATAATTAAACCTGGAGGAGAAAGACACTTAACTTACCTAAAAGCATGTCAAATCTATCATCTAAATCGAGGGTGCGCATTCTTCTTCCTAAGATGAAAGATAGCTATGCATATGTCCGCTAAACTAGCAATGAAACAACATGTATTGTAATTCACCCAAAAGCCACATATCTCTCTCTCAACCCTCGTAGTTGGGGCATGTCAAGTATGGCCCGATCTTCTTGATCGACTCATACAAAGACTCGCTAATAATGCGACCTAAAGCAATTTCCAAGAAGTTAACCTAAATAAGGCATTGGGATTCAATCTCACGTGAACTCATCGATCCTCTCAAAGAATCTATGCAAGGCTGCTAGGTGATTTACTCTATCTCGGGATTTCACTTATATGTCATCCACATATACCTCAACATCTTTGTGTATCATGTCGTGGAACAAAGTGGTGGTAGCTCTCTGATAAGTGGCTCCTGCATTCTTCAACCTAAATGGCATGACCTTGTAGCAATAAGTACCCCACTCAGTGATGAAACACGTTTTCTCCATATCCTCTAGTGCCATCAAAATCTTATTATAACTGGAAAAACCATCCATGAAGGACAACATCAACCAACATATCAATGTATGGGAGGGGAAAATCATCCTTAAGACTAGCTTTGTTAAAATCTCTGAAGTTTACACAAACCCTGACCTTGCCGTCCTTTTTAGGAACAAGGACAACATTAGCCAACCACTCAGGATACTCTACCACTGACAAGAATCCAACACTGAGTTGCTTCTTAATCTCTTCCTTAACCTATAAACTCCATCGAGGATGCAACTAACTCTTGCTTAACTGGTCTAGTATAGAAAGAATGGGTAGGTGATGTTGGACTATGAGGGTTATGTCTGCATATCCTCATATGACCATGCAAACACTTGTGTATGATCAAAGCAAATCAATTAGTCCACCTCTCATCGAAGATAGAAAGGTCTTGGCTTCCCTAGGCTGGATCTGGGGTCCCAAATCTAATACTAACTTTGTGTCACAAGAAACAAGCATAACTTTTTTTTTTGCTACTAAATCATAATCATATCTCGACCGACCACTCAACGAGTCATCTAGGCCTCCCTCATTTCATCTCAAACTTCAATCTGAAGCTTTTGATATTCCTTGAAGTGTTTGCTTTCCCCCTATCAAATCCCTCTCTTTTTTCACTCTAGAATTCGCTATGGCCCAAGGCTAAGAAGAAGCCCGTCGAGAAGAAGCCAGTAGAGAAGAAGAAAACTATGGTTGAGAAAGCCCCAATGAAGTTGCCAATTTGTGAAACCTCAACTGATCCACGAACTAGAGCAACTCGCTAAAATGTTTTCGAGTTTTGGAAAATCTAGCCCTCATGAGGAACGGTTTTATTTTGGAGTCGCCACTTACTTTTATTTATTTTTATTTTTAAAATGGGGAAAATTAAGTGTTAACAAAAAAACCCAATTGACTCTATGTTTGAAAAAGCAGTCCACAAAACTGATTTATGGGTCCGAGGACAGTGTCACCCATCGGGAAGGTACCAAGGCAGCACCCTCTAGGCCAGAACACGATCTCTAATAACAAATCGGGCACGTTGAGCTCAGGGGTCAAAGATCAATCGACCTAGTTAAGCAGATGGTATGGGATTCTCAAACCTAGGTGTGACATCCAGCATACATTTAATCTCAACAAATTATAATCAAAGGCACATATTTTTGAGCATATAGTAACTTCAAAATCAATTGTCAAAAAATAAGTGAAACCATGATGATAAACCACAAGATTGAATCTCAATCACTAGTCAACACACTTTTAACCCATGTAGCCCATGATTTCATGAACTAAAATAGACCCATGTTAACTTGAACCGAACCCCGCTTCGTAACCCAAACATAGCCTTTACACCGATCTAGAGCAACAGGATTAAACCACGAGGTTATAGGCTCCACTAAACTAAAATCGACTTCCTTGAAAAACCCGACAAATTGGTCGATCCTGCCCCAATCGGCCGATCCTGCTGAGAACAAATCCAAATTTTCATAACATTCTCAAAGAGGTAAGAACAAAAAAGAAAAAATGCTGGTATGATTCCGAGTCTGTATGAGTGAGAACCGACCTAAACAAGTCAAAGTGCTTTAATCAAGTACCTGAAAAATTGATGACTGGCTTTATCCCGCCCTAACCTGGTTGGCCGATTGAGAAAAGATCCTAAATTTTGTCAAAACATCTCCCCCTCGTCTCTCTCTTCTCTTTCTCGTGGTAAAAAATAGTAAGGAACCCAAAAGAGAACGTATGATTTCGAGTTCGGATGAGTGAGAACCAACCTAAACAAGGAAAAGTACTCTAAAATGAGGGTGCAAACATGCCACCCCATTCTATTAAAATGAATGCCATGGAATCTGGTATCTTATAGGCAAGGTGGCTATTCCAACCCAAAGAGCCAAAATGGGAGTTTCGAACTCCAATCCGAAAAGCCTATAGGGTCCTTTCCTTTAGTGAACAAAGAGGCTACCAAGACCTCCATCCAAAATCACAACCAATAATAATAGTGACCTTAACACCCATGAATCAAGGGTCGGGCTGTAATGACCACATCAAATAATGCTTAAGTTTGTTAAGTATGCTTTGACCTAAGTTTGACTGTTTGGACCGTATTTGACTAGGTCTCACCAACACTTAAAAGATGTGGACCAAAGTTGACTCTTTTCAAGGATGAATAATTTCGTTGACTAAGACACCATTTCTGTAGGGCCCCGCCGATACGAGTCTAGACGGTCGAACGTCAAAACCTAATTTTACTATTAAAAGTTATGACCCCGGTAAGTTCAAACAACATCATTTTTACTGCAAAAGTCGGTTTTCACTTTATCTTAAAGCGACCCTAGGCCCTATATAAACATAGTTTTGCATGCCAATGAACTCACTCTAAAACACCTACTTCCAGCTCCAAACCCTAGAGAAATTCTCCAAAACATATGGACCCGAACTAGGTCATTTTGACCATTTGCGAGCCGTGGGAGTTTGGACCAAAAGAGGCACCATCGGTCGGCCACCCCAAATAAGCTACGGATGTGGAGTGAGGTGGGACATCCAGACGACACGGCCGTGAAGTTTCTGGCCAACAGCCCACCTGACGCGCCCTGATTGCCGCATGGGCACGCATACGGCCACCGTGGGACACCTGGTTTTTCTAGATGCCACATTTCCTACCACTGTGCCACCCCATAGCTCCTTTCCACCATTTTTGGACCCCCGAACTCTATTTCGTGGTCCCTTTGCGCATTCTCACCGCTTGAAAGCCACGACGAAACAAAGTCAGTCAAGGTCGGATCGAAGTTTTTCGCCACCACAGCGGACTTGACCAACGTAATGGCACCATGAGCTCCGTCTCGGTTTCCATTGATATGTGGTTTGTACTTGACTGCTGGGTTAGTTTTCCATTTTTAGGGGTTGTTTTTAAAATTACCGAGATGCCTGACTGAAATAGAGTACCAATTGGTCAAATTTGACAAATTGAAGTTTCGTATTAGTGAAATTGGATGTTTTTAGGAATTACTGACTGGCTCAATTTCTCGGTGAATTAGCTCTAGCAAAGTTTCCAATTTTAGGTATCGGGGCCTATAGGCACACGTAATTGCGCTCGTTGGAGTTCAATTTGATGGTCTCATAGTTCAAAATAATTCTAAGGCCTTAGGGATATCCTAATGTCGTGGTTCAATTATCGAGCCTATGGTATTTTATTTATATTACAGCACTCACGCCTGAGCCTGGGAGATTCGCCCCGCGAGGGAACAAACTGAGCTGGTCTCAGAACTGTGGAGTGGTTTACATGTTTTTAAATGATTGGAGTATTATGTGATATATCTATTAGATTAAATATTTTACATATATATACTGCTTTCTTGATCAAATTGGTTGCTGTATACAAATGTGATTATCTGGCTCATATAAAACAAGTTATCATTTCATGTGAATTTTGTCAACATTTTAATGAGTCAAGTTTTATCGAGTTCCCGATGAGCTCTGCTGGTACCTTAAATATACAGAATGTGGATTGAGGTTTTAAAACCACTTTGAAAAACTTATTGTTTTAAGAAAAGAGATTTTGAGTACTGGGAGTAAGGATACTGTGTCGGGTGTTATATTATAATACAAGACGTTGGATATGGAGCAAGTGATATCGTGTTGGTTGTTTTATTATAATACATTATCGTTGGATAAGCATATGTATAAGACACTGTGGTTGGTTGTTATAATATAAATACAACATCGTTGGAAAAGTATATGCGGTGCAAGAATACCGTGTTGGTCGTTATAAGTCGATGTACCACATAAGCACTGCATCGATTCGCATCCATATTATATGAAACGGGTTTTCCACTGGTCGTGAGGTTGATCTCATCCAACTATACATTATTTCACGACCGTGAGGTCTAATCTACCTTGACGCTTATTGCTGCCACTGAAAAAGTCGTGAGGTTGGTTCATCCAACGGCTATATATATCATTTCACGACCGTGAGGACGGTTTATCCGACAGTTTATTAGTTGCCACGGTGTCGTGAGGTTGGATTTAATCCAACTGGCACATTATTTGACGATCGTGAGTTCTGCCATCTTACTTGGCTTATATTCGGTTTGCCACTTAAGTCGTGAGGTCGGGTTTACCCAATCCGCTATATGTTACTTCCACGGCCGTGAGGGCCTGGCCACCACGGCTCATCATTCATATTACCAATGTACACCTTCGAGGTCGAGGGTCGTGAGGTGGGTATCCCACGGCTTATGATGGGTATACGATATATGATGGGCATACTAGACGGACATGATTATGATATGGTACTAAAGATATGATGGGCATAAGGGTACTCAGATATGACGGGTAAGGCGAATAGATATGATGGTATATGGTACGGTTTATGATGGCATACTGGGCATCGTGATATGATGAGTATATAGTACAATTTATGATGAGTATATGCATGGTTTATGATGAGTATATGGTACCTGCTTTATGATGAGTATATGGTACTCATGTATGATGAGATGAGAGATACCTTGGTCATAAAGGATATATGGTACAGATATCATTGGTTCTTATGTAAGTAATAACCATTTAAGTCAGGGTCGTGGAGGTGGGAGTCCTACGGCTTGTGAAGTGTATATGGTATTTCAGATAATAGTTTTCTAGGTAAATTGTAGCTATTTAAATCTTTATGCTTGTTGCATTTCGATTATTTTTCTTTACGATAAGGTTATATAATTTTATGCTCAAATTATGTCATAAATGTATTCAAAGTTATAATTTGCTAAATTTTTTGCATGGATTTTGCTATTGTTGACTTGGTATATAAGTTGGGCTTTGAGAAATGTGATTTTAAACTGTGGAACTTTGGCAAAAGAATGTACGTGAGGTCTTGAAATAAGGAATTTTCGAATTGTAAAGACTTTTATTTTCCTTATAAATTATGCCACTACCGAGATTTATTATCTCACGTTTTATTGTTTTAACCGTCTTTAGGTCCGCATACAGAAGATCTACCTCGCGCCTACCTTCTACGTCACTGCTCTCATGGCACCGCAGATTCACTACATCTATCTGCCTATATTATCTGACTTTATGTATTTCATTTGTAACCCTAAAGTCACAACCACTCTTAGAATGCTCTAATATTCAGATCAACTTTTACGGGTCCTTATTTAGTAAATGTGGTGGACTCTTACATATAATTGGGATATTAAACTAATGCATGTGTTTACTTCCTCCTTAGCGGAGCTCCACCGCATTCTAGGGACCATGTGCTGAACTTCACAAAGTGACCACCCGGGGAACTCGAGGGTATTTTGCCCAGTCCCGTCATCACATCTCATCTTGATAAGAACTAATCTAGAACAAGACCCGAGTAGACTGAATGCCTTTAACATCTAACAAGATTACACCCATTTCCATGCCCAAAAGAAATAAATACCCATGATAGTCATGATAGATATATGCGAACAACAAAGGTAAAAACAAGTACTGTCTAAAAAGAACCGAGAGAAGCATACAACGTTCATACTTGTAGGATATACGACTACTCCCCCTCTTTCTTCTTTCTTCTCTACCTGAAAAACCAGGTATCACTTCCTTAAAAAATTAGGAACTCCCCTTCAAATGAGAGGGACCACTCAAACCCAAATATAGAGAATCTATCCTTCTCTTTTTCTTTCCTCCTCTCATCCTTTTTTTTTTCTTCTTTTCCCCCCTCCTCCTTTCCTTCTTTTGCTTCACCCCCCTTATTTCCTTCCTTTGCTTCACGATTTTTTTATGTATTTTTTTCCTTCATAAACCTCTGATCCCACTCCATTTTGCACACCTCATCTCCGAGAACTCTAATCGCCTCTGACTTCCTACTCCATATACAATCCCATTCACAAGGTCACAGCAAGACTGCACTCTTTTTGCTGAACCACCAAGAACTAAATGGACTTCAAGGTGGGCTGGGTAAGCACCAAAAAAGGGCCTAAACTGACCCAACTGTGCCTAGGACTTATTTGGAGGAATGGGCCTGAATCCAAAGGCTATGTTCTCCAATTATACTCAAAAATCAAACTACCCTTGAAAAACCCGACAAACTGGCCGGTCCAGCCTTAATTCCATTAATCCGGCTTGAGAGAAAACTCTTATTTTTGTCAGAACATTTTTCAAAGAGTAAGGAATCCAACAAAGAAATGGTGCATGATTTGAGTCTGGGATTTAGGAGATATGACTAAAACAAGTTCTGTAAGCTTAATTGGAAAGTGCTCCCATAATGAACTTCAACTGAAATTTGACAAATCGACTGAGTCGGTTCCCAATCGATAGATCTGGTTGAGAAAGATTCTCAACTCTTTTCAAAACAGTCCTCAAAGAGTAAGGAATCCAATGCAAGAAATGGTGCATGATTTCGAGTCTGGATGAGGGAGATATGACCAAAACAAGTCAAGCGCCCGAATTGAAAGTGTTCTACAATGAACTCCACCAATCCAAAATTCAAGTGGAGGCCCCATTTCTATCATGTAGCAAAGTACGAGCCAAGGATTTGACCATGATGGCCATTCAAAATGGACCGTATATAGAACCGAGCCATAGGTGAGCTCACACATGGTTCGAAAACCGACAAAGCTAAACAAAGGGGTCCCGAGCCCATGTCAATCAAACTAGGTGCAAGTGACAACTCTACGATGCACGCAAGAGTCATGGGACAAAATTGAGGGAATACATAATGCTTGATGGGAATTTAATAATATTTAGAAAATAAGTTTAAATTTTTTTTACCAAATAAAAATAGCTTATTCTTAAAGTTGATACAAAAAACAACTAAATTTATTTCTTTGTTGCACTTTTTTATTTAATTATTAAAATTTTAATATGTTTTTATATATTAAAGAAAAATAAAAATATAGATAGTATTTATCTATTTGATATTTCATTGGACCAAATTATTTGTTGTGCATATTATTATATCCTTTTTTAAATACTAGTAGGTGCACACGTGTGATGCACGAGAAATTTTTATTTGTTTCCAATTATCATTATCTCCGTCGAATTTTACAATCGAAGACAAAATCAGTAATAATGTAAGGATAATTAATAAAGAAAATAAAAATTTTGAGTTTAATTATATCTAAAAATCATAAACTAAATGAGGGTCATAAAAATATTGGAATGAGTTTCTCGGTCTAAAAACGAAACCAACATGTTAATACGTTTAAGATACCAAAAAAAATTATTAATTTTTAATCTTTAGTTTTTTTTAGCAAGTAATTGTTTGCTCATTGTAGAAGTGTTCATGTCTTTTTAATGTGACTTCATCTCCAATGAACCTTGTTCATAACTGAGATGAGTCATTAATTTTATTCATCTTTATGAGAAACACAAAGGACTTCCCATAGCAATGGATTAATCCTTTATAGTATTAACTATTTATGCCATCCTAAAACACAAAATTAACCAAATTAACTATGTTTGGTCCCTTACTACTCTAGTGAAAGTAAAAAATAATATACCTGAATTTGTATGAACTACAATATCACGTTCATGACCTATGTTAGGATTATTTCCTTCAATATGAAACTTGATTAATTGATGGAATTATAAATGGATTAGCGTAAGAGTGCTTGAAAAACAAATTCGTTGGATTCCTCCCATTAATGGTAGGTTCAAATTGAATTTTGATGGATCAAGGATAGGGAGTAAGAGTGATTCAGGGTAGGTCATTAGAGACTCTAATGGTATTATAAAGATGTTTGCTTGTAGACATTTAGGTAATGCCTCAATAATTGTTGCAGAATGTATGGCTCTTAGGGATGGTATTTTAGCTACAAATAACAATGGTTTTTAAGCTTAAAAATCGAAGGTGATTCCAAAATAGTGATAGACTATCACAATAAGAGGATTAGCATCCCTTGTTCTATTAAGATATTAATGGAGGATATTTGGAAGTTATCTCGAGATCTAAATATTTATAGTTGTCGTCATGTCTATATAAAAGCAAATAGAACTACAGATTGTCTAGCTAAGAAGGTATTGGTATTATAGACTAAAGAACTTGGTGGTCGAATTTCCCTAAAGATGTTACAAATATTAGTTTTGAAGATTATGGTGGATTGTCTTCTAATTGTTTTTGTAAGATTATGACTGTGTATTTTCCCTTTATAAAAAAAAACTTTGATCAACTAACGGGGAATTGTATACTCTTGATCCAATTTCATATCACTTCGCATAAGGAATTTCAAAGGACTCTAATGATGGATTCTTCTAATCGGCGAAAAAAACTGAAAGCATATAGGTTTTCTAGCAATACTTTATCAATGGATGAACGATGCAGCCTCACTAAGTGTAACATTTTAGAACACGAATTCATTTCAATCTCAATATTAGTATCGTAGAAATATAATTGAAAGAAGCATGGGGAATCATTTGATGGTAATAAAGATAGAAGGTCATGGTATATTTTTCATTGTACAAGAAATGTATAAATCCCTTTCCTTGAACTTGCAAGCTCTTTGTCCAACTTTACTCCAAATGATGTTGTTGCACACTTTTTATGTTATGCAATTCTACCACAAGTGTATGGATCAACAAATAGTAAAATGGACTCTAGGAGTTCGAATATCGATCCCACAGGGAAGGCGTGTTTCGCCTAACTGACCAAGCACTGAGCTAATTGAGACTTCTATTATCTAAGCTATCTAATTCAAAAGGTGATTGTATTAATCAAACTAAGCTACTAATCCAAAGAGTCAAATTTTGATTGAAACCAGCGAGAGCTAAGTTGAACACACGATTTAACCTAATGGAATGTGATATTAGGGTTGATTGATGGTTCCTAATGCATTTGTTTCCCTTTTTAAGCCCCGAGCCATGGTTTATTAGTGTATATAATTGTCTAAGGGTCAAAGGTGTGGATCCTCAACTCACGCATGTTGGCTCCACTTTCTTACTACTCATCCTCTAGTCACTTTCCAGTGCTTGTAGGGTATAAGGAGCAATATTAAATAAATCCCTTCTAGGTCTTTATCATCACCTCGATCCTTACAATAAAAGCTCTAGGGTCAGGTGGAGAACTCATCACCTCCGATCTCACAGCCTCTACAAAATGCTACTAAGATCCATTTAATTAAGATTTGGGTTTTTTAATTAATTAATTAACCCTTAGGCATAATTCAATTCACATAAATGGAATCAAGCATCATTTCATTCACAACTGTTGTACATATATAAAATAAACCAATTTTAAATATGAATTAAGGAAAATAATGCATTAAACAAACAATCTTCCTAGCTGATAGATTTAGCTTTTCTATCCATAACTATAAACAATTCAATAAATATGTCTTTTCAAAAATAAACATAGTTCAAGAAGAAAGAGACAAAGATAAAACGAGTTCTTGGTTGCAAGTTTAGACTTTGAACTCCTCTTCAATGATGGACTTGATCCTCTTCCTTAGTAGACATCGGGATTCTCCTTCTTTCTCTATGCTTTCCAAATTCCAAATCCCTCTCGACACCCCCCACCCCCCCCTCCCCGCCTTGGAATTAGGGCTTACTGCTTTATAGATGCAAGATTAGGGCTTAGAATAGGTCGGTAATGGGGCTTGCTCATTGGCGACGCCGACGTGAAGACCAATAACATAATGTGCGAAGTGATCAATGGGAATATTCTACGCAAAGAACGCTGTTCTCTACACGCCATGACGTCATATCCCACGCTATGCATGGCTCCTAATCTTGGAATTTTCCCTTCTTTGTCATGCCCCTCATGTCACGATGGCTTGCTTTGTCGTACCTTCACTTTTCTGCTACCTTTTTGCTCCATTTTGGTTCTGAAATCGCTTGTTTAGCTTTGGAGTTTCCCTAATCAACAAAATGAGAGAAACACACCTTAGAACCTTCGAAATCATATTCCAAACATGTAAATGATAGGAGATTAATGACATAAAAAATGATATAAAATACACCTATCAAATACCTCAACTCAAGGCTCATTGTCCTCAAGCAGTTGAAAACACCACCAAAACAACTTGAGTGAGTTAGCTTATGAATGTCTATTGCTTCCAATGATCACACAATTAATAACTTGGAGAAAAATCAAGGTTATGTGGGAATTGTAAGAAAGATTTAACCTCAGGTGTGAGATCACTTTGAAATACAACTCGCATGCAAGTAAGGTGTGCGAGCCTTCATTCTAACTTAATCAATCTTGCAACTCTATTATTTTTATGCAAACACGATTATGTGATGGATCGTTGTAAGATTAAATGGGATGAGACTCTATAGGTTTGTTTACATCTCTCCACTAAAGTAGACAATTCCCAACATTTAGGATCAATAGGTCTTTGATAGGCTTCAGAATGCATGGTCGTGTTTAAGGTATGATGAAGGATACTTTTTAGGCTCAAATTTACCCTACAGATAGCTGCATTTTTCTTTCTTTCCAATCTTCATTGCTTTCACCACCACTTCACATCACCCCAAAACTTATTGAATCTACATTCCTCTTTTGATCATCAAAACTCCATTTATTCATATATATCTATAACAAATAAGTATAAGAGTAGGTACGTCTAATTTCTTAAGCTTTCTACCTACTCCCCTTAGCGCAGCTTGGGTCACGCTCCCAAACTAGTCATCTTTTATGAAATCAAACTTACTCAACCTTGAATCTCTATTTTATTTTCTTTTCTTTTTCTTTTCTTTTTTCATCAACCACCCCATCCAACATAGCTGCAAATAATGAATCAACACTCACATGCTATGGGCAAATCGGGTTTTAATTTAAGGAAAACATATAAGGGTTAAGGAGCTTTTTTGTTCACAAAGAAAAGGCTTCTTTAGGCTCGAGAAGGGTGACTAAGGGATGGACATAAAGGCTCAAACGGTCCAAAAATGACCTAATTCACTTCCTATTTCCTAAGTTGTCTAGGATTTTTCCTTGAGAGATAATTGAACAAGTTCTAGAGTTCTTAGAGATCAAAATAATGGTGTTCACATAACTCTTCTCTAAGCCCAACAAAAATTGCTAAGAGAGTGACTTGTGCTTTAAAGTGTTGAGGGTATGTAGCTAAACTTACCCAACAAAAGGGTGAATCATGCATTTTTGTGAAAAACACCTGTCAAACTCCCCATGCTAATATAGACTCAATTAGTTTTCATCATTGGCTTTTTGATAAACACTCCAACCACACTCACTTACAAAAGAAGTAGGAAATTTTTTTTAAATAAGTGGACACCCCCTAATTTTAAAACATGCATTGTTCCCAACGTATGGAATATTAAGAGTAAGAATAGAGGACTCCCTTCAATAATCTAGTGTAATCATTGGGCATAAGTTGAAAGGGCTTAATGAAACTCTCCTAATATGAATCACTTCAATGACCAATTTTCTGTGGTGTGTCACGAGTGTGAAGAATTGCATAAGAGAAGGAAACAGGTCTCTCTGAAAAAGTTAAAACAAAAATAAAATATTGAAAAGCTAACTAGACAAATATGAAAAACTGAAAGACTATAAAGGTAAAAATCTTGGGTTGCGTCCTAAGAAGCTGCTTCGTTTTTAGAGTCTAACTAAACTCTTTGGAGAAGTCCAAGAGTTTCAGGTTGGCCTATCACCAGTCATGGCCAATACTTCCTCATTATCCTCATAATGCACAAGGATTACCTTCTCCACCTTACAATTGCCGATACAAGCTCAAATGCCAATTCTTTGCGGAGTGAGTTAGCCACGCTTTAAATCCTCGCTGGCCTTTGAAGGAACATAGGTGCATGCTCTTCAATGGGTGGAAGTAAGCTCTCTATCCTCTTGCACATCCTCCTTTCCGCATCCATAAGTGGCATGCTTTGGTGGAGGTCGAATTTTACTTTTCCTTACCAACAAGCAAGGTCATCTCCCTATGTTTGGTATTAGTCCACACTTGACTTGTGGTGACATAAGGTCTTCCTATAGATGGGACGTGTCGATCCTCTTCCATGCCCCAAGTTACAAAATCAATGGGGAAATTGAAGTTCTCAACCTCAACCAAAAAAATTTCAATTCTTATTCCCTGATTTTTCTCTTTAACTTGCATTAGCGGCTCTTTCTATAGCAAGCTCATTCTCATCTTTCTCAACTAATGTCGTGTCCAAAGTTCCTCCTCAAATTGAGTAGAGGATTAATCACCTCCTGGTCCTTACATTCTCTACAAAATGCTACTTGAAGATCCAATTAATTAAAATTAGTTTTCACTCTCAATTAATTAACCTTAGGGCATAATTCAATTCACAGAAAATGAATTGGGCATCAATTCATTCACAAGCGTATAAGCATATATAAAAATAAACCACAACTTCAATATGAATTAAGGAAAATAACGCATTAGGTTCCAAACAATCTTCCCTAGATGAAAGATTTAGCTATCCATAACCATAAACAATCCAATGAATATCTTTTTCAAAATAAACAAAGTTCAAGAAGAAAAATATGAAGATTAAACGAGTTTTTGGTTGCAAGTTTAGCTTCAAACTCCTTCAAAGATGGACTTGATCCTCCCCCTCAGTAGATCTCACGTTCTCCTTGCTTTCTCTACATCTTCTCTCTAAATTTCGAACTCTCCAATCCCCCTTGAATTAAGGCTTTTCCCTTTTATAGATGCAAGATTAGGGCTCAAAATAGGCTAAAATGGGCTTGGCCCGCAAGTGACATCACAATGTGTGAAGTGGTATATTGAAGGAATATTAAAAACATGTAAATGATAAGAGATTAATGACATATAAACTGGTATAAAATACACCTATCAGATGTCAATGAGAATATGCTATTATAAGCTCGAATGCTCTGACAAAATTGTAAAGTGGATTCACTTTGAGAAGTGTATAAATTATAAAAGTCTTTTAAGACTTGGGGGATAAAAAGCATGACTTGTCCATCAGAATAACAAAGTGCTGTGGCTCATATTGAAATAAGCTATGACCATAGAAACTACAAACTTGTCTCTCTTGTTTCAATCATTTAAAGGAGAGCACATGTTATGACATATCACTTCACCTACCTTAAAATAGTTTGGAGTTATTTTTAGCACGTACATGTAACAAAAAACTTAGAAAGATTTAATTTTGTGCACCCTGTGGGTTGTCAATAGTTAGATGTGATTCATTAGAGGTAAATAATATAATATCACCCATAACATTTGTGAGGCCATGCTCAATGAAGTAGCTCCCATCAACGTCATACTTGTCCATTTTTTTTCAATTATCCGTTACATGTATATATTATTTTCGTTGTTCTATTGTCAACCTAACATAACGTCTTTCTCGATAGTTAGGCTTTTGAGCTTGAATTTGATCAATTGTATTAAATAATTAAGGAAAATGTAGCGCGTTACTAAATCTTTACTACAATATTATTTTGATTATCATGTCAAATAAAGATCTAATTTTTGTACATTCTTTACATTATATTCTACATTTAGGCAGAGAGAGTGAAAATCTTGGCTAAAGAAATTGTTCATATTTTATTATCAAATCTCCAAAACTAAAAAAAATAAAAAAAATACCTATTTGATACAAATAACACATTTAAAGTAGAGAAATAGTTTCAGGAACAACTTCCTAATGTGTAAAAGTGTCATAGTATAACACACCTTGTGGAATTTACATTTGTAGCAAAGTTTAGTTCAAAAAAACTAATGAAAAAAAACATAATCAATTGAAAGGATATACCATATTTATTGTCACGACTCGAAACTCACCCTAGGGGCATGACTATCATTTCACAACTCAAGCCCGAAGACTCGAAGTGTGAAACAACACAAATCCTCATTTCTTGAAACTAGATTGAGTCCAATTACTAAACACTTGTTCAATGTAATGCGCAACCTTCAATATCACCAATTCTCATATCCAAAATTTCATATTAATAAAAGTTCTCTAACTTTTAACATTCATGTATGAATTAACATAAATGTCCCAAGACAAATATTCATATCCTTCTAACCAATTCTGAGAACAAATAATCCAAATAAACATAAACTCATAAATTAAACATGGTCCATAACGGATTCAAAAATCAAATTCCTAATGATGATATGATTCTCATCTAAGCCAATCTCTCATTGCCAAATTAAATATACCTAAAAAGATGTCAATGAATGAGAGTGAGCTTAAAATTCAATAAGAAATACTAATACAGTTTCTTGGATCAAATAGGTATACACAAATCCTCCTTTCTTGAAACTGGATCGAGTCCAATTACCAAACACTTGTTCAAAGCAATGCGCAACTTTCTATATCACCAATTCTCATATCCAAAATTCCATATTAATAAGAATTCTCTAACTCTCAACATTCATGTATGAATTAACATAAATGTTCCAAGACAAATATTCATAGCCTTCTAACCAATTCTGAGAACAAATAATCCAAATAAACATAAACTCATCAATTAAACATGGTCCATAAAGGATTCCAAAATCAAATCCTACTAATGATATGATTCTCATCCTAGCCAATCTCCTCATCACAAATTAACATACCTGAAAAGATGTCACGACCGGGAGGGCTTAAAGTCCAATAAGAAATATTAATACAATTTCATGGATTAGAAAGTTTCCAATCATATGACAAATATGGATATTTTTTCTTTCCACAAAACCTTTGCATTCAAATGTAGAACATTCAAAATTTTCCATCAAAACATTCTCAAATCCATTTCAAATCGATTTCATATCAAATATGATCCAAACAGTTTCATATCAAATTCAAATAGAACATTTTCATATTAATTCCAAAATCAAATACATTTTTCCTCTAGTCAACAATTATCAAATGGTGAAACCATGTGAGACTTTCAAATGGGTGGCTAGCCACAAATTATTCCTTTTAAGATTGATAGAACCAAACACTACTAATACTAGTAACCTCTAACCAAAACCCCTAGAGGTTGAGGTTCAAATCAATTACATAACCCACAAAGAAATGTAAATGTCAACTATTATTCTCGTTGATAAGGCCCGAATAGTTTTAACTATTATTCACATTGACAAGTACAACCAAGTATAAAAATACCTGCTTACTGATATATTAAGATTTCTGATTTACTATATATTAGATGTACTCCATTTATAAATTATTCAAAATTTAAAGATATATTCAATTTATATATCAAAGTTAGCTCACGTATACGAAACGTAAGACTTTCTATTTTCTATTCCCACCGTTTCGTCTTCTCCAATTTTTCAATAATTAATGATAACAATTATTAAGGAAGATACACAATTTCAACTGCCTCTTGATCTTCTCCTCTTTTTCTACAAATAATTAACGATAGTGAATTATTAAGGAAGACATACAATAAGTGATATTAATTATTAAGGAAAGGCTTTTCATTTTCTCTCTCACATCTCTTCATCTCCTATTTCTTTACTCTAAAACGAGACACCCACCTCAAATATTGTTTTTTTTTTTTTTTAAATTTTCTCAAAAATTGGCGATATTGCCAATATTTCTGTCAACCGATTATCGATGTTGTATATCGTATCGATTGACTCCGATACACGATATATCGACGATATATCACTATATTTTTATCCATGGGCTGAACTAACCAAAATAAAAAACATAATTTCAAAATTCAATTCACAAAACTTAATATCTCCACAAATTTTCACTTTCATAACAAAACAAATCTTAAAATACTTTCATGCAAAATCCTTATTTGATCCATGGACAATCAAAGAAATAAAAAAAAATAAAACTTTTTCTCATTCAAATTACATAAAAGACAAATAAATATATTTTTCGAAAAAACTATATAGATAATCTTTACAAAAACACATATAAATTATTTTATTTTGCAAAAACTGTATTAATATCTCTTACCTCAAACAAGCACTTAAAAAACTTAGAAGAAGCTAAACTAAACAATCTCGATTAACTATTTCACCCCTAGCATAATAATGAGAAACTATAATTATTAATTATTTATCTAAAATTATAAGCTTGAAAATCCTAATAATTTCATATTGTTCAGATTATCAATCTTAATAATATTATAAGCATCCTAACTATTAATAATTTAATTAGTGAGTTCAAACTTTTATAAAAGTTACATACCTTCCAAATATGAATTTAAATATTTATTTACTTTATATTCTTAATTTGGATCCAATATTTGGCTAAAATAATTATTTTAAATATGTTTCTTATGTTATTATGTCTTAATAATAATTAATTTTTCGATATATTCCATTTCCTATCATACCACAAAAATTTCCTTAATTTTATATCTTACATAAATGAGTTTCTAAATTTTAATGAAATGGCTAATTACCAAAAGAATATATTAATCATTTTTTTTTATCAAATACATGAATATATAAACTACAACTCTTCCAACTGCATCATATTTATTTTATTTTCTAAAATTCAAGTATCCTTTAATAACTAGCTTTCTAAGGAATATTTTATACATAGGTTTCCAAGATTTACCTTTTATCTTTTAATAGTATTACTAGACTATTTTTTTCTTTTTACTTTTCAACTACCCATACCTTGCCTTATCAAGATGTTTTTTTTTTTAACATTTCAACCCCACATGCCATACACGCCTCTCACTTTCTCCTTTATTTTATTTGTAGTCCTAACAATTACATGCATCCATAATTCAAACAAAAGTAATCTTACTACAACGTATACCACATAAGAATTTTCCTATATTTTTTTCTTTCTTTCTTTTTATTCAAAATATCAAAGTACTATAGTCCCCTACTACATTTCTTTCTCTTTTTCCTTTATTCACAATCTGATAATACAATGGTCCCTACTACCTTTCTTTCCTTCTTTTTGTTGTTTGATATAAATTTTTTTGTTTTTTTACATCTTAGATTCAATTTACAAAGTATATATATAAAAGAAAATAAAAGAATTTACACCAAAAGAATCTAAAACATAATAAAGAAAGATCTTACCTAGATATGATGTCCTAGGTCTTCCCAAAAAAAATTTCGAACATGAGGACTATTTAGAGAAGAACGAAAGAAATTCATTATTATCTCTAACATTATTTTCTTTCTATTAGAATTAAATTTAGGAAAAATCTCACCTTTGAAAACCTTTCTTCAAACTATGGATAAAAATATCATGATATATTGACGATATATCTTCGATATATCGCAGATTTGAATTAATCGACATTACAAAGATCATAATCGATCAGTTGAAATATCGCAAAAACTCCGTAATATCACTAATATATCGATGATATTGCCGATTTTTTGAGAAAGTTTTCAAAAAAAACAATATTTGAGGTTATCTCATATGTGTTGAAAGCAAATGTATACTTTATATTACAAGAGTAAATGAAGTTTTCCTTAATAATTAATATTACTTATCAGATAGTTCCTCCTTAATAATTACTATCATTAATTATTTGTAGAAAAGAGGAAAAGATCAAGAGATGGTTGGAATTATGTTCCTTTAATAATTGTTATCATAATTATTGCAAAAATTGAGAATACTAGGAGAAAAAATTAAAGGTTTTCATTTCTTATACCTTCAAACTAATTTTGATATATAAATTGAATATATCTTTAAATTTTGAATAATTTATAAATACCGATATATCTCTGATATATCCGATAAATCCATAAAATCCAAGTACCGATATATCCGTAAAAACCGATATTTTTATCCTTGCTTCAAACCCAAGTTCTTGGATTGCTACGATCAAAAGAAACTATGTAGAGAAAATAGAGGATCCAATGAATAATAATATATTTTTTATTTATACCTAGGGTTTCATAGGAGAATTATTTTTTTTCTATTTATACATTTCTTTAAAATTTTAAAAGAATTATTCTTTTTTCTACCCCTTTAAAATAATACAGGGTGTCAAGTATATAAATAATAACTAATATCCTAATAGATTTTTCATTTTACATTTGATGTGGATGTTGTGGTCCACGCAACAACCACGAGTCCCAACAATAGAAAAACCACGTGGCAAAGGAATGAGGAGGGGGGTGATTAGTAGCCCACCGCATACGTATCTATTGGACACACCATGCACCTTTCATTAATTAAACACAAAAAAAATCACATTCGAGTTTAGTGTTAAATCTTCTCACCTGCCCATCCTTATAAATTATCACCCACACCCATAACCATCTCCCATTCCTTATAAGTTTCACTGATACGATCTCACATCGATTTCACACAAGCAGTATTTAAATTCAGATTTAAACTTAAGTATGCTCTCCCACCCATCGCTCCTGGCTTTGCAGCTCCGACAGCTATGCTCTATCATCGATACTTCATTGTGAAATGTATTAAGGAACTCATATGACTACTGGGTGCGGTACGTTAAGACCAAATTTGATTTGTGTGTGTGTGCCAAATTTCTAACACTTCTACCAAGAACTTATTTAGTCCTTGACAATGGTGCAAAAAACTTGTTAAGACTATAAAATAAGTATGCCAAATTTCTGACACTACTACTAAAAACTTTTCAATCCCTGACAATGGCGCCAAAAACTTGTTATAACCAAATTTGATTAGTGTATGTGCGCCAAATTTTTGACACTTCTACCAAGAACTTATTTAGTCCCCGACAATGGCTCCAAAAACTTGTTCAAACCATAAAATATAAAGGCTATGTATATAAAAGATGTTTTCTGCTGTGTATGTAATAATTTCAATTAAAATTGGTTTTGGTCTAATATCTCTGCAAGTGCACAAGAAATACAAGGAATAAAGTGGATTATAAGTCCAGATATCATTCCCATAGGAATTGATTAGAAAATCTAAAGATCAACTACCCCTACTACTCAAGATCCTCACTTTTGAACCTTTATTTTCTATGATAGATTTAACTTTCTAAAATAAATTGGATGAAAGAAGTAAAGAAATTCTAAAATACATGGATTAGAGAGTTCACTGGACTGAAATAACACTGGGAAAGAAATCAGTGTTGTGATTAAAGTTCCTCAAGAAAAATATAGTTATGGACATGAAAACTAGAATTATCCAAGAGCAGGGTAGTGTAGCCTTGGAATGCCTCCTGACCATATTCCTAAACTAGGTCAATGGGTCTAAAAAGCTACTTGTGGGACTTGATCCTTTTTAAGATTTGACTGTTTTTCCTTCTTAGTACTTCTCAACCATCTCTTAGGACTGTGAATTTCTTACTACCATAGACAGGATAATGCAAACCCTCTCCAACATAATTGGTACCTCAGCCATCAATTTGACTAAAATGGCCTCTCTCCTTGATTAGAATATGAGCTAACATAGGATTGAGATTATTCTACCTAATTGAGGTGAAACCTCTAAGGAATAAACTGATAGATCAATAGGCAAATCTTATGCCTTAGGAACACACTCCTGCTGTCACCCAAGAGGAATCACAGCTCTCGAACCAGCCTCCGACCGTAGCACTTAAATTTCAAATTTTGAAATAAGGGCAAAATCGCACTCGACATAACATTGTAATTACGGTTAAAATTCGTAATTAATTCCTCTTAGATCTCAAATGACAAAACGGATTGTACCGTTGGAATCGTCTCGAAATCTAGTTAACACGTAAAATTTCATAATTTTCTCGAGACAATGAGTTCACATCGCTGAGACATCGATTTCGTGTCAGAATCGGGATTTTCGATGCGACGAAGTCACATATAGCATGTACTCACGCACTATAAGCCGCATTTAGTGAGAACGATAAAACGACGGCCGAGATAGTGCCGAATATCAACTGCACGGCTGGACAAGATGGCTATTTAAGTTTGATTAAATGTCACAAAATGACAAGAAATTGTAAGAAAGTTGTCTTCCCCAATTAAAGTGACCAAGGTGGGCTGGACGGTAGCATGTTTCCATTTTTGTTTTAGAGAGAGGTCTCCTCTAAAAATACTAAGTGAACTCGAATCGTCGCAGTCTCTTCGACATATGAGAAATGCTCTACGCGAAAGGGCTACGCGTGACTCGGGATCTAGAGCTTCTTCAAAACCCTTGAGGTAGGATTTTCCCTACTTGGATTTTATTCCCATTTTTAGTGTTTTTTTAATGCTTCAGTCGATCAGCCACAGTGCCGCTCGACGGGGTCCCAAACCTCGTGGATTGAATTAATGTGTAAATTTGAAACTAAATGGAGCAGCCCCCGGCTTCTCCATGACCGAAAAATGGTGTAAATTGGTTGCTTTGGGTGTTAATCATGTAAGCCGATTATTAGGATTTTCAGGCCGGAAGTGGCCGCAAATGCGGGTTCATAATACGAACCGATGTTTTATTTGAGTGTTGAAATCAAAGAAACCCTGTGGTTTTACTGCCTAGGAATAGTGACCGAAAAATGTGTTTTAAAGAGTTTACTACAATTCGAATCGAATTGCTTGTGTTTGCATATTAGCCCAAGTAGCTAATTTTGATGTTGAATGGGTAAATACATAACATGTTGTGTGTGATTTAAAAAGTTTTAAGTGTAAATATATTCATGTATATATATTTGCATGTGGTTTAGACTGTATTGGAATTGGCATACATGCATTCCATATGCACTTGAACATCCTAGGATTATAGGAGTTAGTGCATGAGATGAGTCTAGAGAAAAATGGTTCGGAGGGTAGTCTAAAATATAAATTATCGGAGGGTAGTCCAAACTAAATAATACATCACCGGGCTTCTGAGTCGCTCGCTTGATATATATTCATCGGAGGGTAGTCCATTAAACAATTTATATATATCAATCGTCTGAGCTTACCAATTGATATATATACATCTGAGGGTTGTCCACTAATAAAACAATACTCTCATACAAGGCTTAGGCGAGTGTGAGAGAGCTCCAAGTGAGGACTCCTGATCTCGGAAGCTGGTCATGCAGACATCCGCAGGATCATGCATTTGCTTTTGAATGTGTGTTTACTTTGGAACATTGCACTGCACTTAGGTGGTGAGTAGCCCACTTAGGGCGATTCTCCTATTGAGCTTTGGCTCACCCCGTCGTGGGATCCCTCTTTTTACAGGTACAGGGAGCGTGCGAGGAGACGGTTCGTCCTAAAGATCTATTGTGAAGAAAGCCGGGATGTGGCTTTGATGTCACGTTGTATACATGTATTAGAATTTTAGAATTTAATATATGTTGTATAAGAGTAGTTTATTAACTCTTGAAACTATTGGATATAGTTTGGATATATTGTGTCGTAGCACGTTTACGGGCCCAAGTGGTCGTATTGATATAAGTTATATCATATATCGGGATCATGGGGACAAGATACGCAGGCATCGTTGGGTAGAGCTTCCCGTACAAAGGAGACTCTGCCCGATTTTCTAAAGTGAGCAAGCCGGGTAACCGACCTCCACCTTGTAGGACCCACGGTCGACGGTAGTCAACTTAATTCCCTGCTCAGCCACTGTGCCTTGGAATCAGAGCTTAGGTATACGAGTACCTAGGGAGCTCGGGTTTGGGTATCCATCACCACTAGGTGTGGTTCGATGATAAGTATAGGTATGAGATTACCTAGGAAGGCACGAGAGAAAAATTAGAACACTGTATGTGTTTTGGATTGTGATCATGTGATCGTATGATTGATGTTTATAACATGTGTGATCATTTGATGAATTTGCGGTGTTTCGTGTGTTTGCCATGTTGTAGGTGAGTAGTGAAATGATGTGTGCTTGGTGATTAGCACATGGATGTAGAAAATATGTCGAAGTTGTACAAGGTAGGCCAAAACTGAAAAGAAAATGAAAAGAATAAATTTTATAAATTTATTTAGCCTATTAGGTGATGAAAAAAAATTTTCTAAGTTGAAGAAAATCTGAGGAAATAAAATTTTATGAATTTATTGGGATGAAATTTAAGAAATAGAGGGTTAAAATAAATTTTTATAAATTTATTTGAGTATTAAAGAGTATGAAAAAAAAAATAATAATATTTGGTGCGTAAGTTAGAACCGGGTTACCGCCCTGCGTGTCGTGACACACCTCGTGTGTTGTGACTTAGACGAGCCAGGTGTCGGGCGCCGGTCGGCCGGCCGGGCGCAGCGGGCGCTCGCATGCAGGCTGACATGGGCACGCAGCGGGCGCTCGGGTGCACAGCGGCGCCGGGCGCGACAAGGTGTGGCAAGCGGCAGCGCTGGGGTAGGGTTCAGCGGATTAGCGCGCGGCGCTGCGGGCGGGTGTGCGCTGGACGGTAGCGCGCCGGGCGTGCGGGAGCGCCGGGCGTGCGCGAGTGGGGCGCGCAGTGCTTATGCCCGGCGCTGGGCGCGCGCTCGGGCGCCTGGTTGCCTCGCGTACTCGCGTGTACTGGCCTATTTCTATCCGTTTGACTGCTTTTTTCCCCAGTCACCAATGAACACCTGCTCATTGTGAAAATAAAATTTTTTTTCAAAAAAAAAAAATATTTTTTAAATTCAAATAAAATCAACAAAAAATCAAAAAAATTTTGATAAAATTTTCGGAAAATAAAATTTCAAAAATAAAATTTTTGAAAATAAAAATTTTGTTGAAAACGATATTTTAACTTAAATGACGCGTATACACCGAGTTATGTGTATGATTAGTGTCTTGGGGCCGTGGTTATGCCTGTAGATACACCGTATTGATTTAACTACCATTTGAAATGGTGATCAAGGCTGTAGTTGCGCATTTAAATTATATGCATGGTGTAATGCGTATAATATAGAATGGTGAATGCTAAGGTTGTGGATTCGACCTGTGGATTTGGATACCGAAATGAACAAGAAAAAGTTAAGAACCTTATTGAATAAACGACTAAGTGGTTGAATTTAGCACCACTTAGAAATGGACCCGGTCAGCTCATGGTTGTTGTCAAGTCTATCGGGCATGCGCATTGCTAGTTAGACCGAAATGAAAGTTAGATGACTCTTTGCTGCTATGTTAATCGTGTAAATGGCTAGTAGAGGTCGAGGACGAGAACGTCCACGGCACCGTTAGGCATAATCACGCAGCCTCGACACGACTTTGCCGAGGCCGCGTATTACAACGACGCTATAGCACAAAGCAAGATAGTGTAGACAGAAGACAACCGCAGTAACCCCCAAAGGCTTCAGACGATCATCCCCTCCCGACATCTCTCACGTGGGGAAAGGATTGATGGTAGACCATTGGTTCATGCGCAACGAGAAAGTGTTAGAGGCTATATGGAGACATCCTCCCACCCGACCAAAGATTAGGGATCAGCCGCGCCCAGCTAGAGGTGAATGAGGCCCAACAGGTGGAATGGCAAGGACCTCTCGTGAGACCTTAGAGCCGCGACGTGAAACTCCTCCCCATGTGATTGAATAATTATGGATGATGTGTCGAGGTTGCGAGTAGGAGATCTCGGGACTCCACTCAATAAGATCCAGACAGGACACAGCCCAGAGTTCACGTCATCCCCCATGGATCAATGGCAATACAAGAAACATCGATCATGAAAGTGTAGAGAGCCACCGCCACACTGCCAGGACGGCACACGAGCCGGGATTTCTGTGGGCAACACTCGCATTTCGCCTCCCATAGTGCATACGAGTCCAGGTGTCAGGGACGGCTAGCGAGTTGGCTAGTGAGCCTTACCTTAGAGGACGAGGTGAGACCAGACTTAGATCTACCTCGAGTAGTTTAACAAAGTGGATGTTTTCGATGAGCTACTCCGATCACTGTTCAGGATGTAGACTTCGTATCGAAAGCTACACTCCTCGTATATTCACCCATCTCTCATGACTCAAGACAGATGGCACCGGTTGAGTGGCGTGAACTCGTAGCCCACCTACAGGAGCTACCGGACTAGGGTTTATTAATAGATCTGTTACTTCACCACGGGCGCTTCTTGCCGAAGCTGCGAAGAAGAGGGGCAAGAATCTCCCCATCGCGTATCACTGGCTACGTACATGAACAAGGCAGACGATCACTAACTCCAGACCATTACCGAGGATTGACAATTTATTTGATCACTGAGAGAAAGTAGCTCACCCAAGACAGCCTCCGCACCGTGCCACGCATCAGCCGAGGCTAGTGGGAAAACGAGAGCAATCTTCAAGACAGTCATAGACGTATGGGCACTTTAGTTTACGGTGATGCACTTTGATCGATGAACGCGCGCCAAAGAAAGATTCATGATCTCACAAAAAGCAGCGTGTTCAACCCTATCTAGATCGGGCTTTGTCGTAGCATTCGTGGGATGACATTTTGATCTACTCCCCAGTCTGAGCGTGACATGAGCATCCATCGAGGATTGTTTTTACAAATTAAGAGACCATCACCGTGATTTCTAAGTTCAAGAATGGTTTTCAGTTTTCATCAGAGGTGAGATTGGGACACGGTGTTAGCACCGTGGAGTGTGTCGCCGACCTAGAGAACAGTCGGTGCTAAATTTATGAATCGGAGAGGGCATCAATGTCAATCCTCTAAGAGGACTAGTCTCTCTCGGGATAGACCGACATACGTGAGATTCGGGTGAATGGGCCGGGCTGTCCATCTCGGGACGATCGCAGTGATCTCGCCACGATTACGGACTCCAGCAAAGGTCAGAACACACCCACCAAAGAGAGAGATCGAGGATACTGGGAACACTCGGATACCGGTGTTGGTAGCAAATAGGGAGTGATTAGCTTTCTCCTAGTTCTGGAAGAGGTGTATGACTTTTACTTCACACTAGTTTCGTGACTAAAAATGATCGGGAAAGCATGAGCGACGGGATTCTGCACGTGGATCCCAAGACTCTCGTGACACACGTCCCGCAGCTTCGCAAAGACGTGAGTAGCATGGGCTTCATTCCTCCACACCCAGTAAGGGTTAGAGAGGAACTAGTTTCAGTTTCGGGGAAAGTATATGTGCTACCTCAACAAAGCACGACGCCAAAGGGGCGAGTGTGGGTCAAGTCAGTGGACGTCGAAGCCAAGCAAATGGATGCGTGGTGGACCTGGGGTGGTGGTAATCTATTGGGTTGTTGATGTCGTTTGACATGTGATGAATTGACAACCATCGGGTTGTCGCACTGGAGACCCTGCAACGGTTGTTATACCGACACGACACAGATTCGGGCTTAGGAGGTTAAGTGCCTTTGAGAAGCCGTATAGATGTTTTCCCTAGATGCAGAGAGTCAATTCGATAGGTCGAGATTATGAGCCGGTGAGATCTCCGAGATTCTCGCTTCATGCAGGGAACCGATTGGTTGTCACGCATGGCATTATCGCTTTGCACTCCAGAACGCCCCGTCGAGCCGGGTATGGGTGCATGGTATGGTCATTCACCACTACGCGAGCGTGCTGGGAAGTCGAAGCCACTTTAGATCACGTCCAATGAAGACTCGTAGTTGAATCGTGAAATGTAAGAGGCTCGAAGTGTAAGCGAGGAGTTAAGTGTGTAATAGAGATGAAAACACACCGGGCCGATTATCACGTAGAGACCCAGAGTTAAGTGAGGTAAGTCCCTAAAAGAGACTCAGAGGTTGGGGGATACCCTTCGAAATCGAATCGCGTCGCTTCAGCTGTAGAAAGGGCTCTGAAAGGATATCATGCATGGCATGGATTGAGTTGACACCCATTGATTGTCAAAGTGATTGGTGACCTTTGAGAGGTTAGCGCTTACACACCTCCAGCGTGGTGGTAGGGTTACATGTGTATGGGATTACATACGGTGTTGGGAGGGCATA
This sequence comes from Tetrastigma voinierianum, assembly GCA_016808115.1. Classification (NCBI taxonomy): domain Eukaryota; kingdom Viridiplantae; phylum Streptophyta; class Magnoliopsida; order Vitales; family Vitaceae; genus Tetrastigma; species Tetrastigma voinierianum. The sequence goes on along the minus strand of JAEQBH010003669.1, from coordinate 256,434 downwards.
AGCCGCGAACATGTGTCCTGATCATAAGGGTAGAGGATTAGTTGCTCTTATGTGGAATTCGCCTACAACAGCTATATCGTGTGAGTGTACCATCGGCACCATATGCTCACAGTATGGGAGGCCATGTAGATTACCGTTATGTAGGACCGAGGCGGAAGAGAGCCCCGTCATTGTCCCGTGGATCCGATTGTGAGACACCTGCGAGAAGGCAGAGCCTCGATACGACAGGCATCTCTCTCTCATGGCCTCGCAGCCGCCAGAGGAGCTATGCAGATGTACGACGCCGACCCCATTCGAGGTCAGGATCACGCCTTTTTGAAGGGTGATACCTAAGAGGGAGCGTCGTTCTATGAAGCGCAAGCTATCGAGGTTTATCGACCTCGAGATACTCGAGAGGACGGATACCGCAGGCATCGGCCAAGGCTATCGCCAAGATGTCGTGTCCGAGAGGTATTTCACGCCTCCATGCTCGGAGTGTACCTGCATCCAAATTACGAGGTGGATCGGGGATAGATTGAGGTCGACACCCGACGGACCTGAGTGAAAAAGGGACCCGTTGTGCATCGCTGATGCTGGGGCCGTGATCGTTTTGCGACGTTGAAGACTGCGGTAATAGTGGAGAGTGCTATGGCGGCACTGTGTAGTGGAAGAGTCAACGTGGGAGCGCGAGGACACGATGCGGGCCACCTATTCCTTCTTGTTTAGGGATGAAGGTACGCAGTTTAGTTGTTTAAGATTTAAATGACCGTTTGCATGCATGGTAGAGTGCACGTTGTATATGCATGTGAGTGATTGAGATTGTCCTGAATTTCGGGACGAAATTCCTTTTAAGGAGGGGAGAATGTAAGACCCGAGAAATTTCAAATTTTGAAATAAGGGCAAAATCTGCACTCGACACATGAAACACTGTACTACGTTAAAAATCCGTAATTAATTCTTCTAGATCTCGGATGACAAAACGGACACGCTGGAATCGCCTCGAAATCTAGTTAGCACGTAAAATTTCATAATTTTCTCGAGACGAATGAAGCCCAAGACGCTCGAGACATCGCATTTCGCAAGTCAGAATCGATTTTCTCGATGCGATCAAAGTCACATATAGCATGTACTACATACCATAAGTGGTATGAGTAGAGAAATGATAAAATGGACGGTCAGATAAGGCCAATATCAACTGCAGAATGGGCGGACAAGATGGTCATTTTTAAGTTCGATTAAATGTCACAAATGACAAGAAATTGCAGTACGCTGTCGCTCTTCCCAATTAAAGTGACCAAAAACGGGCAGAACAGGTGGGCTGGACGTAGGGAGAGCATCAAGTTTCCATTTTTTGTTTTAGAGAGAGAAATCCTCTCTAAAAATACTGAATCCGACCGTCTGGCAGTTTCCTCGGACAGTGAAGGAGAAAATGCTCTACGCGAAAGTAGCTACGCTGCGGGACTCGATCTAGAGTTTCTTCAAACTCCGAGGTAGGATTTTCTCCCCTACTTGGATTTTATTCCCATTTTACTGCTTAACGCTTGAGTCGATCGGGCCACAGCTCTTTCGGATCTGGCCCCAAACCCGATTACCACGTAAAATTCGGGAAAACCAAATGGAGCGCCCCGGGCTCCATGACCGAAAAATGAAAATTGGTTGCTTTGGGTGTTAATCATGTGTTGATTAGATTCTGAGGCCGAAGTGGCCGTGGAAATGCGGTTCTGCATATGAACCGATGTTTTATTGGAGTGTTGAAACAAGAAACCCTAGTGGTTTTACCGTTCCTAGGAATAAAGGACCGAAAAATGTATTTCTTGGGAAAATATGTGCTTGATTAAGTACCGACCGACTAAGCCAGGTTCGTATGAATAGCCTGCGAGCCATCACTTGATGTTGAATGGGTAAATACATAACATGTTGTGTGATTTAAAGTTTTATGTAAATATATTCATGTATATATATTTGCATGCTGCTAGACCGTATCGAAATTTGGCATGTTACGTATCCCATATGCACTTGAACATCCCAGATTATAGGAGTTAGTGCATGAGATGAGTCTAGAGAAAAATGGTTTTGAGGGTAGTCTAAAATATAAATTATTCGAGGGTAGCTTAATCCAAATAATATATCAACCGTCTGAGCGCCCGCTGATATATATTCATCTGAGGGTAGTCCACAAACAATTTATATATATATCAATCGCCTGAGCTACCAATTGATAAGTATATACATCGGAGGGTTGTCCACCAATAAAACAATACCCCTCATACAAGGCTTAGGCTTTATGTGAGAGAAGCCTATGAGGACCTCGATCTCGAGTTGGTCATGTAGACATTCAAGTAGGATCATGCATTTGCTTGAATGTGTGTGTTTACTTTTGGAACATCAGACTCCGCACTTAGCGGTGAGTGTACCCACTTGGGTGGCGATTCTCCGACTGAGCTGCCTCACCCTGTCGCGGATCCCTCTTTACGTACAGGAGCGTGCGAGGAGACGGTTCGTCCTAAAGATCTATTGTGAAGAAAGCCGGGATGTGGCTTTGATGTCACGTTGTATACATGTATTAAAATTTTAGAATTTAATATATGTCAGACAGTAGTTTATTAACTCTGAAACTATTGGATATAGTTCGATATATTGTGTCGAGTATCGCTTATGGGCCCAAGTGTCGTATTGGATATATATATCGCATATATTGGACTGCTTGGGACAGTATGTGTGCATCGCTTGCAGCTCCCCGTACAAAGGAGACCCTGCCCGATTTTCTAAAGTGGCGTCTGCAACCCGACCCTCCACTCAGATTCCAGCGGTTGACGGGTAAATAATCCAGACCCTGCCAGGCGCTACGCACCCGATTGGCGGATCCGAACCGAGTCCGGGACGCGAGACAAGATACTGGGACTCTTTACCTGATTTTTTTTTTTTTTTTTTAAAACAAAATTATACCTGTGGGTATGGCCCACATATTATAACAGTAATCAATAATGACCTATACATTTACCGAGTCCCATTTACAAATACAAACTTTACACTTTTACAATTACAAATCGGGAAAGCACTAACCTACATGTAGTGAACCCTACAAGTGTGTGTCGCCCAACCAGAGGCGGATGTTTGTCGACGCCTCTTCTCTATACCTACACGGATTAAAACCCGTGCTAAGCTTTACGCCGGCTGGAAACATTTCTTACATATACAATATTTAACGCATAAAACAATAACAGATAATATAAATTTCATGCATTTATATTATGAGCTTATACGAGTACTTCTTCTTATAACAGGCTTACGCTTATTTGGATCTCCCGTAGGAGTTACAGATCTTATTCTTATACTACGGAGTTTACCCTTATTCAGAGGTACCCGTAGGTATCGCGGAAATTACGGAATGTATACCGATAATACAGAACTTATTCTTATACGGAAGTACTTGTAAGTACTACAAAACTTATACTGGTCTTACGGAACTTATACTGGTATTTCAAATCTTATACGAGTATTACAGAACTTGCACTTGCTTTACCGATACGAGAGTACCCGTGGGTAATACAAAACTTATACTTATGTTATCGATACGAGTACCCAGCTGGTACTGCATGTAACTTATCAAATACGAGCACCCTCGTAGGTACCACGTAACTTAATCGGGTTACAGGAGCACCCAGAGTAGCATTCACGTAATTTAGAATCAGATACGAGTACCCCAGTACTGTAACTTGATGAAATACGAGAGTACCCATAGGTACTACAGAACTTAATCGATCACGTGAGTACCCGTAGGTACTATGTAACTTAAGCAGACAGGACTTCTTAATCGTGAGACTCGAACTTATTCAGATACGTGAGTACCCGTAGGTACCTACTGTGACTTAGTCTCAGATACGTGACTTATTCAGATACGTGGACTTATCGATACGGAGTACCCGTAGTACTACACACCGAACTTTTGTTCAGACAATAGAGTACCGTGAAGGTACTACAGATTTTAATCAGAGACAGACTTATTCGTATACGTGAGTACCCGTAGGTACTACGTACTTATTCGGGATATTAGAGTACCCAGAGTACTGGGCGTAACTTAATCAAATACATGAGTACCCGTAGGTACTACGGAACTTATCGACGTGAGTACCCGTAGGTACCTATTGTGCCAAGAACGCGTGTGTAAATGAATGCCTATGTGCGCGGCGCAACTTAGCCCTGGGCAATATAGTGTACTTAACGCATTTCCGACATCGATCCACAGGAAAGGTGAATTGACTACGAGGTTCTCGCTGCATTAACATCTGAATAATTGATTCTAGGTAAAATTTAAGTAAGGAAACTACAACTAAGCTATTGATTCTACTGGAATTAATGGTGTCAAGCGCTAGGGTTCACCCTCCCTATCAATGCTTCAATGGATTACTTTTCAAAGATATTATTCAATATATTTGTAATATGTCAATGGCGAGGCGAGATCTTGCTCACGAGATATCCTCTCTCTCAGGTATATCCGCCATCTCGTGAATAGAATCGAGCATATCTCTTATCTCACTTATTCCGAAATGCTTAAAATGTTCTAACCCCCAAATGCCACCTTCAGTTCTAATATTCTATTAACCGACCGGCTAAAGGTCACTTCTACCTGCATCCCCGAATACCTCATCTCTCGAATTTGATCTCCAAGCAAGGCGATTATGCTTAACATTGGCCGACATTATCATATAATTGCAATACGTATAGAGTAGATATGACAAATTAATAACAACTCGAATAACATGAAAGATCAAGTTTTAACTATCAGAGTGTGACAAAGGTTTGATGTAACCCTAGAAAGAGATCTAGAACATCATCGAGAAAAGATCAAATTATATAGTATTAAAAAACATCATCATATTATCCAAAATAATATCTAACTATAAGAAACGGTCCAAACTCAGTACTTCCTCCTCCAAATCTCCTCGCCGACCGCTTCTCCCGGAATTCGCGCCTCTTCGCACGCCTCGATGCCCTAATTTTCGAGCGCCACTGCACTTTTAAATGACGAGGTGCGCTGAGCCGACACGCGGACGTGGTGACGCCGCAGCCTGTTCGCTCACTTCCTCGCTCGTGCTTCCCTCATTGTTCCAAAACTGCCTAAAAAGCCGCCTTAACGCTCCAATGAACCTCAAGCCAGAATCACACCCATACACAAAATCGTGGATCTAATCCACAAAACTATGAAATTATTATAAAAAATAAACGAACTGGACGCAAAGTGTAAGATGAGTGTTTCTTAGGCACTCATCACACTCCCCCAAACTTGGGCTTTCGCTTTTGTCTCAAGCAAGAACCGACTCTTAGACAGACACATACACCGACATAATGTAACTAACACTAAGACAAAGGATGCCGAAAAAAATATGGGATCAAGTCGACCGACCACATACCCATTATTTTGCTCGATGTTCGAAGGCATACACAGATACTTGACTTTCTGCAAATTGACAGATAGGTGAATCGACTGCTGCATAACCCCCATGGTGTTCAATAGCCTTTCCCAAAAACCCCTATGTGCTTATAGTGAATGACCTCCAGAATATGCCTAGGTTCCGATACCCCCAAACTTAAGCTCAACTCGCCTATTAGGAAGAAGCTAACTAGGAAAGGATAGAACGTGCACTCCATTTATGCATGTCTTCATACTTAGAAATTTCCTACGTACTAAAAACAAAGGAAGAAGACCTAATGCCAAGAAGTTTTAGCCAGCTGCTCCTCAGAGAGGGGATCCATCGGGTGGACTCCCCACTCAGCTTTCTGGTTAAGGGCACCAGCATTCAATTCCCCTTCAACTTCAATTCGAACACTCAACCAAACTCAAAGGCCCTAGGTCAAGGCGGATCCCCATCTTCGTCCCATGTACGGCAAATGTCAATGACTCCCTACCACCGCTCGCATTAGGCTTTGATAGGCCCCTCGCATCGCGTGTCTCGATTCCGATTGATGATCCCGCTTATTCCTATGCATATACCTATTGGCCATATTTCTTTTTCTTCCTTTTCTATTGTTTTTGTATTTTCTTGTCAGCTCGATGGCAATCCTCTTTGATTAGGTGTCCATCACTCAAATGGTTCGAATCTCCCTAGGTTGACTAACTTTTAGTAGTTGGTTCGGCACTCTATGCATACTCGAAAGCTACTAGCGTGTGAGTGTGATGTGGTTTTTTGAGAATCAAGTTTTTGACTACCCGAATCGATTCACTAGCCCTTTTCAACTATTCAACCTAATTACCGGTGTTAATCGCTACAATGTATGCATTTCGAACGTTTATAGTGAACTCAACTGAAAATTGATCCTCAATATTCAACATGGGCAATACTGTATACGCAATTATTACATGCAAGAATGTCCTAAACACACGTAGCAAACAACTAACACATGACTCATCAACATGAAAGTGCGATGCAAAATAAACTAACACTAAACCCAAACACCACCAATAACTGTATGCAATACTAAAAACAAAACACAACTAATATGCGGAACAAACTAAAAATACTGCATACTACGGAAATCAAAACAACAATAAACAAGAACAAAAACATAGTACTCTATCAACACATCCCCCCCCCCCAAACAAAATATCTTGGGTGCTGTCCTCACCGGTAAGATATAAACAATAGAGAGCAAGGACTCCCCGAAGATCACAAGGTGGAGGTGGCGGAGGTGCCGGCGGAAAGCCGTGAGCCGGGTGAGTCGGGCCCGCATGTCAGCCAAGCTGTAGAATGATGGCCTGATTGCCAGACTGGCCCGCATGTCGAAGACGCAACGCCCATATACCTCGGGTAACGAGGACTGGTGTTTCCGGGTTCATCCTGCACGCGCAAAACGCTCTGAGTGAGAGCACCGGTCCTCGTAAGATCTCGTGCGAAGGAGAGTGTCGCCCGAGGCTGCCGGGTGGTGGCAGGCAAGAGACGCAGGGTGGTGGTGGAGGTGGGTGAGACGATGTGACCGGCCTATGTCATCCCGGTGTCGCCTAGGAATCCAAAGTGCGAGCCCGCATAATCGCTCGGGCCCTTCATCCGGGAGGCTCGTGGCCCTCAGAGTCGCAGTAATCCCCCGTGACGGACACCGTGTCCCGCTTGACCGATATGGCTTTGATCGGATGAAGCCAGGCCTCATTGTCGTCAAGGGGCACCCCGGCTTGTTTGCACAAGCCAAAAATCAGAAAGGGGTGCCCCCTGTGTTCATCTTCGTCTCCGGCCATGGAGGATAAAGATATCCTCTATAACCCGCCCAACATCAATGGTATACCTCGACGACGGCGGGTCGAGCGTGGAACGCCTGTCGCCACTCCTCACACACATTCTTCTTCGGCCGACAAGACGCTAAGTGATGAAGTGATGCCAAACCTTGGGAATGTAAGCCAAATGCTTCGCTTGCCTTGAAATCGGGACCGCATGGCCCGCACTATTGATCCTCCACCACCCCTCGCCTCGTCAATACGCCTGATGACCTCATGGTAGCTCCGGGATGCCCCTCGCGAGCTGAACAAAGGAACCGGCGGGGTTGGCTGTCTAGTGTCATCGAAACTATTGATCGACTCCGCACCGAAGTCGACCAATACACCTCGCACCCGGACCCTTTTGAGGACATGGGAAGCGAGGTTGGCAGTGGCCACAAGACTACGCCATTTCCCCTCCGCTGTTGACGGTAGGGTCGCACAAAAGCACGCCACCCCTTAGCCTCGATAGTCTTTCTGAAGAAATCATCGGTGATGAAACCCTTCTCTTTATCGAACGAGCCGGTTTTGCAAATGGTTAAACCGGCCAGGCACTCATATTTGCAAACCGCGAGGCACTATCGAACGCTGAGCCCTGTCCCGCCGGGCCGGACCCGGCCAAGTGTGCAACTCGCTCTGCCGTACATAGTGACCTAGAACACGTGTGTGTTGATTTGACAAAACACAAAACACCTAATGTGCTAGAAAACTAACTAAAGACTCAAGACTCAAATTCCTAACTCAAGACTCAAGACTTACTCTAAAACCTAATAGACCCCTTAAACGAGCACTCATTGCACTCGAAACGAGCACCTACTGTGACTCGAAACCACCCTTGGAGTATAAGGGACCTAGAAGATCTAATTCCAAAGGCTAGAACCGAGCACGCTGTGGTGGAATGCCACAATGACTGGAAACTGTGGAAAAGGGTGGTGGTTTGGGGAACAATAAATGGTGGCTCTGGAGAACAATGTCAGGACCTCCGACCAGTGTGAACAAAGGCTCCGACAGGTCGTGAGGGCCGGTGCTCGTGACGCCTAGGGTTGCGTATTTAGGTGTGCGAGGCAGCGAGCCAGCACGAACCGCTTCGGGCTTAAAATGCGGCAACGCCGCTGACAGGCGGTCGCGGCCGCCGCGACGCGGATGTGAGCTTCACCAGCAACGCCGCGACGCGGGAAGTCCACGTCGCGACGCGACGTAGTCATATTAAAAATGACGCGCCATTTGCCGCGCTGATGACGCCACGACGCGGACAGAGGCTTGTAGCAATCCACGCCGCGGTTATCGCGGAAAACTCACGCCGCTGACGCGATTTAGGGTGTACAGCTGACGCCGCGACGCGGAAACAACGACGCCGCGATACTACGTAGGGTATTAATTAATGCGCCGCGACGCGACGTAGGAGTAAAAGAAATTGACGCCGCGACGCGGAAATCCACGCCGTTTAAATGTAGGTGCAATTTGACGCGTCGCGATCGCAGAAAACTAATGCCGCTGACGCGACGTAGGCGTAAACGAGTCGATTGCATATTTCATGAACATGAACCCCTCTCTCGTGATTTAGGACACTATGAGCTTGTAATGCGTAAAGCGGAATGAATTCTCCCGACCGCATCCGCATCCCGAAAGTAAACAAACAAACCAAATACCAATCACAAAATAAAGCTAGAAACTCCAAATCGCACAAACACAAATTCCTTGAGTCACAAGCAAAAGGAAAGTTCAAGAACACTCGGGTTGCCTCCTGTGCGCTATGTTTAACATCAGTTAAATTTCTACTTATTCCAATCCCAATCTGCAAGTGTTCTGAGATAAATCTTGGAAAGAAACGCAGCTTATCCTTATATTGCTTCACACCCAATGCTTAAGGTGGATGAAATACTCTTCTCAGACATGCCCTCTGCCTCTTCTCGTTGTCTCTCGTAAGTGCATCATAGGTTTATCCCCGAAGTTTTTCGTGACGCTCTCTCAAATTCTCTGTGTAATGAAGGGGCAAGATATCTTCATTTGGATCGTCATCTGGTGCTTCGTGGGTTGCGCCACATGGAAAGTGACCTCGCCTCTTGGACTCTTAGTTTGAGTTCACCTTCGCATTACTGATTCAGCTTTTTCCCGTGGCTAGGAAAGGCCTCACCAAGTAGATTGGGACCGACCTGCCTTCCTCCATGTCCAATGACAAAGTCCGCCGGAAGCGACCAACTTACCAACTTTTGCCAGCACATTTTCGAATATACCGGTGGGTGTCGGGTATGACCTATCCGCAAGTCGAGACTGATTGTGGCTTATTTCCTCGTTCTCCTGAACTTAGCCTTTAAACATCAAGAAAGTGGCATCAAGTCGATGCCGCTCCCAAGTCACATATAAGGCTTTTCTCTCGATACCCTATTCCCTATAGAGAACGGTATAGCAAATTTCCCTGCCCTCAAGTTTTGGGAAGTTTCTTTTGCAAGATGGCACGTACCTCAGTTATGCCATGTCCCATATTCTTCCTTAACTTCTTCTTACCTCATGTCTTTTCACAATTTCTCACTTAACTAGCATGCGTTCTCCAATGCCTCCAAATGGTATATTAATATGTAGTTAAGATGTCAAGAAAACCTGTAACCTAAGCTTCTCCAATCCACCTTTATTCAACCTCTCAGAACTGGATTGGGTATGACAAAGTCGTCCTGCTTTTGTCTCCTCGCTTCCTTCCCGCTTTGATATCCTCGGGTCACGTCTGTTCTCCGCCCCGTTTCTGCCAGACCGGTCTCTGTGCCTGATCCTGACCACAAGTCCTCACTTTCTAGTGTTCTGCATCAATGGTTGTGGCCCCAAGCCTCTCAATCTCTCTTTCCACCCTTAGAGTGATAAGCCTCGGCAAAGATTCTTTCCCTTTCTCCTCTAAAGGGTTTGCCTCCTCGAATCTGCCGGTAGTGAACCCCGTTGCCTTCATCAATAACCGCATTCGGGATGGGCTGATTCCGTACTCCAAATTCCAACCGTGCCGCTGATCGTTCAATCGAGTCACATAGTTTGATGTTTGCTTTAGTCTCATTCATAAAAGTGAGCGGTGCAACATCCGTACAAGAGCTTGTTCTAAATCCAACTTTTCGCAGGGTATTCATTCGCCTCTAGCTTATGGCATATTGTTCTAGTTATTTCGCCATCCATATCCTCGATCGCTCCGACCATTCCGGTCTCCGAATGCTACTCACCCTCGTCTCCTCGATTCTCGATCTCCGGTAGTCAAGCTTCCCCCATACCTGGCCCTTGCCGCGTGGTTGATTCCTCGACCGAACTTGGACACACACCGGGCCTAAGCTCCACTCCGTAGGTTTCGACCGACATTCCACACTACTACGTCGCCCTCCACGTAATTCACACAACTCCCACGGAGCCGGGCCCCGTACGGGCATGCCGTTTCCCCGCCGTCTATTTAACTCGCACTACCGTGCTATTACGATTCACTAGATTGCTTAAAGACCTCATTATCTCGTGCTGCCACCCAATCGTGTGTTTACTCGTGGTGCAGCCTTCTCTCTAGGCCACGATTAGTGTTGGTTGCAAAGATCTTCCAATATCTCATACTACTCGGGTCTCGTGGTCTCTTTCTTCACTAAATGAGATCCTCCAAATGGTGCATCTATCATTGTTCGGGTTGCATTTCGTACCATTGTAGAAAAGGTGTGGACTTGCATCCATCCGTTAGCTCCGCGTGGTGAGGACACTTCCCGCAATAATTCATGAAACCCGTCCCATGCTTCGCCGTGTTCTCCTTCACGACCAAATATTGATCTCTCGCGACAAGTCAGGCAATTTTCGAAGGTGGAAAGAATCCCGTCGAACTTTTCGGTACCAAATCGTTCCATGCAATGGAATCGTGGTTGACTCGTTAGCCAATGTTTGTTTGGCTCTATCCCAGTGAGAAATTAGAACAAGCGTAACCTTAGAGCTTCTTCGATCCTTTCAGTTGTACTTGATAGTATCGCAAACTTCGAGGAAGTTAGTCAAATGCATGTTCGGGTTCTCATGGGGTAGTCCATGGGACAAGACATACGAGAAACATTTGTCTTGTGGTGACTTCGGTAGGTGTTTGCTTGAATCGGTGGTAGTCGATCGTCTGAACAAGCGTTGGTGGTAAAGGAACTACGTAATAGCATGTAGGATCGTCAAGGTGTATAAATGGCACAAGGCGCTTGATTCCTCCAAGTGATTCCCATTTCGACTATACGTAGTTCGGTTGTTCAATGCCAAAATCTTGTTCTTGATGTTTTCCATGACTCTTGGAATTCTAGTATGTTACGATTCCTGTTCTCATTATGATCTATCTGTGAGAAGTCTTTACGGCTCGGGATCCTGCAGATGTTGATTAATTCGATCTTTACGGCTCGGGATCACCGCAGGATGTTGATTGGTCGATTTTACATCGCATGTACTCACTTTGAGAGCACATCTTTGCAATAACCTGCGAACTAACAAAACCAAATTACCAGCACTTGTAAAAATAACAAAAATAAAAAAATTCATAATACTATCTATGTGCTCACTTCTCTATATCAATTTAAACCTTTCCCCGACACTTGGCGCCAAAAAGCAATGACCCGAGCAGCGGTGTGTAAAATGAATGCCTATGTATAAGTGCAGCGTAGCCCAAGTAATATAGTGTACTTAGCGTGCGGATATCGATCCACGGGGAAAGGTGAATTGACTACGAAGGTTAACTTTTCGAGACAGATATCTGAATAATTGATTCTAGGGTAAAATTTAAGTAAGGAAACTACAACTAAGCTATTGATTCTATTGAATTAATGGTGTTGGCGCCTAGGTTTAAATCTCCCCCTATCATGTTCAATGGATTACTTTTCTAAAGATATTGTTATTCAATATATTTGTAATATGTATCGATGGCGAAATTGATCTTGCCTACGAGATATCCTCTCTCGAAGTATATCAGCCTATCTATGAATAGATCGAGTATATCTCTATCTCGGCTCGGTGATAGAAATGCTTAAATGTTAACCCCCAGAATGCCACCTTGGGTTCGAATATCTCTATTACTTGAATCGGCTAAAGGCTACTGCGGATCCACACGAATACCCTCATCTCTCGAATCTCGGATCTCCAGTGCGATTATGCTAACATTGGCCAGACATTATCATATAATTGCAATACAGGTATAGAGTAGATATGACAAATTAATAACAACTGAATAACATGAAAGATCAAGTTTTAATCCATTGTATGTGACAGGGTTTGATGTAACCCTAGAAAGAGATCTAGAACATCATCAGAGAAAAGATCAAATTATATAGTATTAAAAACATCATCATATTATCCAAAAATAATATCTAACTATAAGAAACGGTCCAAATCCCGAGTACTTCCTCCAAATCTCTGTCGACCGCCCGGAATTCGCGGCCTTTTCTACGCCCCGATGCCCTACTCGGAGCCATTTCAGATGCAGGACGTCGCACGCGTGACGCCGCGACGGACAACTACTCTTGGCCTCGCCTCCCTCATTGTTCCAAACTCGGCTTCAAAAGTCGCTTTTAACGCTCCAATGAACCTCAGAACCACACCGTACACAAAATCGTGTGGGATCTAACCACAAAAAACTATGAAATTATTATAAAATAAATGAAAAATGACTTAACCGACGCTGAGTGTAAAGATGAGTGTTTGACTCATCGTACCATGTGAGCTTAATCGCAGATTTGTGGAGTTAATCAGAGACATGAGTTAATCGTAGAGACAGAGTACCCATAGGTACTACAAAACCAAATCAGAGACGTAATTGTAACTTAATTAAATACAGAGTACCCGTAGGGTACTGCTGTAACATTTTCGTGATACAGAGTACCCGTGAGGTACTACGTGAGCTTAATCGTAGACAGAGTACCTGTGAGGTACTACAGAACTTATTCGTAGACAGGACTTGTCGGGACACAGAGTACTTAGTACTACAGAGCGATCGACACGCTCGTATCTTTACTCTTATTCTTATTCAATGTCTTATCATATGTCCTGTCCCGAATTACCTGCACTTACCTCAATTATAAGAATGAGTAGGACGCAAGACAATAAGTACCACAAAACATAGTAGCATCAAAGTGCCATAGCACCAGGAGTAATCGGCATCGAATGTGAGTGTCGTGAGCACCAATCAGACAAATAGCGTCAGAAAGACCAATCGTGGAGTACCGAGGTACTAATCAGAGTGCCTGAGCACCCACTGATCACCTGATTCATTCTTGGTCTAGGTAGTCACATGATCATATATCTTCATATATTCTGTTCTTCATGAATCATCTTTTACTCAAAAATTGGAATTATTCCAATCGGATCGTCTAAACTCAAGTTATTTTCATGCCAACTAGTCGGTTACCGATTTACCGAAAATAAATTTTGAAATATTTATTTTCCAGTGCCTTGGTTCCTATATTTGCACTGTATCTTTTTATTCCTTAAAGCTACAGCTATGGGTTCTATTCCAACTTGAATCACCCACCCGAGCACCGAACTCGTTATGTCCAACAACCCTGACTTACCCATGTTCAAAGTCGGAATCATAATTTTTCTGCACTTACCTAATTGAAAGTGAATTCGGGGCCACTTAGATCAGAATTCGCGATGCCTATTTTTAATTTTTTGTTCTCCTTGAAGTCTATTTTGTCGAGCTACTCTGAATCACTCAAATCAGATAAGAAATGAGCTAAAGGAAAACTGCATCGGAAGTTGTACCTAAGACATGTCTATCTTCAGACCAGACAAGTTCAACTTGCACTGCCATAATGACACCCTAAATGCCCAAATCAGGTGTTTTTCTCTCTCCCATTTTTCCATATGTTTCAACCCCAATCAACTCTATACCTCATAAATACTTCAAGACCACTTCAAATTCATCTTATGATCCCTTTTCTACTCAATTTATCATTCAATCTTTCTCTTATTTCAAAGACCTATCATGAATTTCTTTCAAACCCACTCTAATATGGGTTATGATCCATCCTCAAACCAAACATGATGTTTTAGTTAGGTTTATTCTAAACCCTAATTCAATTACCTCACTGTCCATGAATTCATCCTCAAAGAGAGGATTTCCATGAGCTTCATGTGCCATAAGGGTTTACCCACCTTACTTGCCATCATTCAGATGAAACCCCAGCAAACCCTAGGATTGGGCAGCAAGACTATAAATCTCATCAAAAGCATGGAAATCTGCCACATAAATTCAGTTTCCATACCTTTTTGGCTTGATCTTGGCTTGATCTCCTCTTCCTCTTCTTCTCTTCTTCTTCTTCCTCTTCCTCTTCTTCTTCTTCTCCACGTTTTTTTTCCTCCCACAAATGAGACCAATTTGGTCTTTAAATTCCATCTGCTAAGGCCTTGTTTACCACCACAAAACCATTTTTGGGTTAAGTTTCGCTTTTATTTGTTTTTAAGTCCTCCAAACTCTTGGCCATTTGTAGTTCAATTTTCTCTTTATTTCATTTTTTGGCCTCAAATCTCTTCAATTTATGACTTTAAGCCCCTTTTGACCAATTACAAATTGTCCCACTGTACTTTCTCCTGGTCTCTCTCGCTTCCATGTTTCGCATTTAACCTCACAAACCTTTCAAATTATGTCACAAAATACCCTAAACATGTCGAAAAACGATCAGGGTATATTTCTTGAGTGTTACGTGAACCTTGAAGTCGAGGTTGATCATCACCGCTGATGTCTCAAAGTGATCTTTAAAATCTATTACCAATTAATACGCTCAATATACCCCCTAAGTGGACTGCCTTTACTGTGTCAGTCTATCCTTGTGTCACTTAGGGGATCCTAGAAATCAGAGTACAGATACAACTCTTTTTGGGTATAGAACACTGATATTCCGAACAACTCATTGTAATAGCAATACCAATTAAATCATCCCATTTTTCATTCCTAAAACAGCATTAAAATACTACAAACAATAATCAAAACAACAAACTCTTCCCAGAGGGAGCTTAATCTTCCATATCTGGATCATCAATCACAATGACTAATTGATCAAACAAATTCATTGCAATTTTGATCAAAATTGAAGTAAAACGAATTCAATAAAAATTTCCATATTTCATTAAAATTCAGACATAAATGAAGCATCGATTTACAATCAATCAGCTCCGATCAAATTCTCTAATCCTAAAAGAAAGAAAAATAAATCGACAAACAAAACTATAATAAAAAGGAAAATAAAAATAAAATTATACACAATGAGACTTTAGCCCTTCCAAAAAGCAAAAAACTAGATGAAAAACGGCTGGAAGCTGCCTTACTATGCCTAAGTAGTTCCTATTTATCTACAGTCTTCGTCTCAAAACGAAAGTAATATCACGTCGAAAAGCCCGAGAAAATTTCATTTTGTTGATGTCGTGACAATGTCGTGGTGATGTCACGACATTGCTAGATCTTCTTTTCTTTTCCTTTTAGCTGATGTCCTAGCTATGTTGTGGAGATGTCGCTACATTGGTTCATTAAGTTTCACCCTCAACTGCTTTAATATGATGTCGCGACATCGCTGTTGTGATGTCATGACATTGCATGTTAAGAACTTCAAAGCTTCTGTCTTTTCTGATGTTGCAACATTGAGTTGTGATGTCGCGACATTTGTTGTGTGAGATTGCTTGACTGCTTTGATATGATGTCATGACATCGAAGCTGTGATGTCGTGACATTATATGTTGAGATCTCCATTGTTTAAGCCATTTCTAATGTCGTGACATTGTTGTTGTGATGTCGCGACATTGAATGTTGATGTCACGACATTGACTTTGAGTTCTACAGCCATGTGTGATGTAGCAACTGATGTCGTGGTGATGTCGTGGTGATGTCATGGCGATGTCGTGACATTGGATTTTTGCTTTTACTCTTACTACCGATAAATGGCATGATGTCACGATATCGGGCAATGTCATGATTATTCTCCTCACAATAAATGCGACATTCTTCATCAACGTCGCACATTGGGCTTTTGCCACATAGTGCCCATCGTTGATTTCTGATTCTTTTCTTTAAATTCTTATAAAACATAAATCTGGGTGAATACTCCATGATTTTATATTAAATAAGAACTTTTAAGCCTTAAAAATATATAAAAATTGGGCTTAAAAATAGATAAGTTTTAGACTCATCAAAATCCCTCAAACTTAAAGTTTTGCTTAACCTCAAACAAAGAAAAAACTATTTGTTTGTCCTTGAACAATAAAAATTGATTTTTAAGGACATTTTTCATTTCAATCATCTTTTTAACCAGATCAGCAATTTGGCCTCAATAGCATTTCAATTATGATATCAATTCTAATTAAGCTTCCTTTTTAGGATCCTAAAATTTTTTTCAATTTAGATCATTCAATATAGCACTATATAGTCATGAAACAATTACAGCCTTCGACCTAGTGAGTGTGAAGTTGTCTTCCTTATGACTAATTTTATGTATTAGTTAGCCTTATGAGACTTACTATGAGGAATGGTATTCTCTTTAGAATTACTTAGGTCTCATAGGCTTGTAGGTCATATTATTCTTCACTAATGTAGGCATAATACAACCCTTAGGATAAAATAGGTCTTTTAAGCTTGTATGGCTAAGGTACTTGGATAGATAATTGGACATTTTAGGTTAAAATTCACCCAAAGTGCATATATTTTCTTAGCATTTTGCCTTCTAACTACTCATCCTTTCATGTCTAATCCAAACTTTTTCAAGAGCAAACTTTAAACTCAGATTTGATGCATCTTCTTTCATATTTTCCCACCGTGTCTTTTCTTTCCACTTTTGTTTCAATTTCAGTTTCTCAGTTCATAAGCTATTTTCCTGTCATTTTGTTCAAGGTTTGGAATGGTGCAATGTGTTGCCTTGTTAAGCTTTCTACTACTCCTTAACAAGCATTGGGCCAACAACTCCCATACCAGTTGACATTAGGGTACTAAGTGTAGAACACTCCAAAGGACTTAATTGCTCAAGGGAAGCAAAGCACAAGAAACCAATTCCTCCTTGAAACTAACACATACTTTTCGCTTCTCGCCCTCGTCAGAATTTCTTGTACATCTTTTCTCACTTTTCTTCCCCATCCTTAGTTCTCATTCTTTTCTCTTTTTCAAAATTTTGCTCCCCTAAACTTGTCCTTTTGTTCATTTTTGCTGCACTTACCTTGCAGTTTTGGGCAAATTCATGGTTCTTTGCTGCAAGTTCAGATTTAAGGAAGTAAAGTTTTTCATTGTGACTTTGATGATAAAAATGGCATTTAGGCTCAAATAATGTACTAAGGTGTATGCTTATAAGCATATCAAAGGGTTAGGCTTTGTGATTCGCAAGTAGCCCGTAGGGCATTTTAAATCAACAAAATTTATAACCTATCACCCCGCATCACCGTAGTTAATGCTTACTATAGCATACGTCTAGGATCGCCCAGGATGAGTTTTCTCGTGAGAAACGACTAATACCGGTGTTTGGCTAATCGCGATGTAATTTAGATATCGTCGATAAAAGAGTGGGTTTTGATGGTTGAAATCGTAAGCAAAATGAAGTAAAAATATAGAAAGAATTCCCTTGAAATATCAGATCATTGGACTTGGGTTCCTTAGGTAAATGAGGGGTTCTTGGGGTTTTTTTCCTCACACTGGGGATAGTAACATATAGTTACTTCCCGAATCGGATCTTGGTTTAGCTATGAAACTTAACCCTCAATAACTATCCTTTGAAAATGACATTCACTGGCCCATTAATACTTTACCGCTAATAATTACTTTGAAAAACATGAGAACCCCGTCACTACAGCCCCCGCTCTGCTGGGCCTTCTACTCAAGGAAGGTTTACGCTCACCCTCCGAGAATGCATACCCGCAGTGTGTTCAAGCAAGGAGAAGTTAAAAGAAAATGAGAACAACAGCAACCGAGCTTGCTCGACAAGCTTCCTCAAAACTTCAATAATAATAAAAACTTTTTCTTACAGTGTTAAAGTGGTATTATATACTACCAAAACAATGCAAATTACCAAATTGAAAAAGCAAGAAACTAATACATAGGGATAATTTAAAGAAATCGAAAAGAGAGACAAAAAGTCAAAAGTGGAAATTCTCAGAGAGGCCTGAAAGAGGGCTTTTTAGGGTTGCAAATTTTCAACCCTTGCGAAATTGTTCTCTGTTTTCTGCTTCTATGGTTCTGCCTTCTGGTTCCGCAACTCTGAGTTCCAATTGATTTCTTCATGCTCGAGCTGCACCCCTATCTTCAATATATATAGTCTGTGAAAACTATAAAAACTGCTATTAAATTGATCAGAAGCATTGTTAAGTCCTTAAAGTGCCAACTAGGTCAATTTGGCTGATTACTATGCAAAAAGTGCTTAAAACTCGGAGTGTTAAGAGTATGGAACAACACTATTTGGGTAGTAATCACTTTGAAAGGCACAAACTATCCAAGGATTGCCTAAATCATTTTCTGCTAGTTGTAAAGCCTAGGATTTCGCCTTGAATAATAATACAACAAGTTCTAGGACCTTTTTAGATTTACTGATGGTTAGTCTAATAAGGTGTTCCTAACCAAGAACAATCAGTTTTCAAGGTACTTATAACCAATGTGTCAATTCTTTCATTTCCTGAACTGTACTGTTCAATCAACTAGAATTAAAATCCTTATTAACATTGATTTCAATTTTAGTTTTTTTAATCTAAAAACAATTCAATTTATTTGTCCTTGACATCACAACTTAAAATTTGTTCCATTCATTCAACCAAATTTCATTCACAGATTTTTGCCTTGTTTGGTTTAAACAAACTGTTGTGTCATTGTTCAACTTAACAATTCATTTTGATCCAACATTTCAATTTTTTTCTTCACAGTAATTACACAAACAATTCAACAAATTATCCCAATACAACCGAACAAGCAATCATTGCTTTTGTGCATTCAGTACACTAAATTCTCAATTATAAATCAAAACAACACAAGAGTTCAAAATTAATCATACTTGGTTTACTGCAAAATGTAAAATGCATAGGAAATAGATATAAGAAAAAAGAAATAAGACAATTGCACTCAAATTTTGAAACTAATGCTTATTCATTACTTGAAGTACATTTACAAGAGATTGAATTGAAGAGAGAGATACAACAGCTCATTTTTTTCTTGGTATTTCGAAGGCTCGGGATTTACAGTTCATATTTATAACGAAAGTATTGTGAGGGAGTGAAGCCATGATCGAGAGTCAGGTTGGTGCAGCCGAAATGCTCCTCTTTGTTGAGGAAGTACCACTCTTGAGTGATAGCATTTTTCCTTATCAGCTCATTATGTCTCAACCCAATAGAATTTAGGGCATTTTCAAAGTCACCTTGGGCTTAATACATCTTGATCATGTTTGAGTTCACCATATAGGCTCTCTGTCCACAGTTTCTCCCTGTAGTTTAAGGTGGACTCCAATTCCTCATCCCTCTTCTGGATGGTGGCCTTGATTTCCTTCTAGTGCTCTTTATACAAATACCCAGCGCCATGATTTTTAGGAGCGCGTATTAACCATCTCCTTCCACAACCTCTGCATTTCCAACAACTCTTGGTCCCTCTTAGGTTGTTCATTTTAAAGGATCCCTACTCTTTTGAACTCAGCTCACAGGCTGTCTCTCTCAGCCCCGACTCCTCCTAAAACACTCATCGTCCTCTGCTGTTGGAGGGCTGATGTTAGACTCTTCTCTCTCTTCTTATTCTCCTCATCTTGGTGGTTATCCCTCTACCTTAGCTCCTCCTTGAGCTATTCATCTCTGCCTCTCTTATTTCCTTTATCAGCTCCAACAACTCAAAATTGTTGCTCTCTTTAGCTTCAGCTCTTTGTTGGCCTTTGTTTTCGCTCTGATAGGGGTTGGTGTTATTGTGTCATCCTCAGTGAGGGAAAGCATTGGTTGCTCTACATAGGCGTTGAAGCCTCCCATTTCTTCACTATGGATCTCTTCTTCATGCTCAATTGTTGGGACTGGCTCCCTATGCACTTCTACTGCCTCTACCTTCTTCCTCTTTTTCATTCTCTTTCTCTTCTATCTCCTTCTCCACCCTCTATTGGACCTTTGGTGATTCTGGTAAGATTTAGAGGGAGGCTTTTGGACATTGTTCCTCCCCTGGTTCACTGAATGTGATACCCCCTTGATAGGAGGTGATCAAGGCGAGGGGTGGGGATGTTTCACGAGAAAAAGTTCTCGATGACATAGTCAGAGATGGGCATTGATGATCCTCCATTTAGATCCTTCAACGCAGCAATGCATATAAGAGTAGTGCACGGTCTTGTCTCACTATTGAGACATGCTTGGAGGGTTTGAGGGCAGAGTTAATGAAGTAAAACCATACCTTATTTACCTCAGTAAGGTCTCCTCTGTGCAGGTAGCCGTTGAAGATGGTCTTCGTCCTTTGCCATTCTCCTCGTCCTCCAATCAATTCCTTGGCCATCTCATCAAAGTCAAGGTTTCTCTGGAGCCTTCCATACTCTGTGCAGTCTTCTACTGCTCTCAGTCCTAGGAGTTGGGAGATGGCCATTTCCCAAAGGGCTCATCTTCTCCGGCCGGTAGCATGCTGAGACCTTAGCTAGCCAAGGTTGGTGTAGTTCATACACCAGGGACCTTTTTAAAAGCTGGTTCCACAGCGCGACTCCTTGTCTCCTAGCCTCGTCGCTCAATTTCCTCCTTGAATGGTGCCACGAGCTCTCTAAAGCCTCTCTCCTCTACAAACCCCTTTTGGCACGAGGTGTTTTGGAAGCGTCACTCACTTGTCAAAGTAAGACGCCACACAGCGTTCCTGCCTTCCTCTACCTCACATCTCCATCCTCTTCCCTACTTCCCTCTGACCGGTTTCTTGGTTCTCTTGTTCTGCTCTCTCTCTCAGAACTTCCTCAACGATGTTCTTTATGACCTCATCTAGGTTGGGAGAGCTAGGGTTCGACATTGCTTGGTTTTGGAGAGATTTGGAAAAGGTTAGGGCTCAACAGCTTGAGATATTTGGTTTGAATTTGAAAATTTTCACGTAGTGTACCTTTAAATAGGTAGTTTGCCCTAAGTGCAATGTCATGACATTGAGTGTCGATGTCGTGACAGTGACAAAAAATTTTGAGTGACCTACCTCAATGTCGCAACATTGAGATTGTAATGTCGTGACATTGAAAACGTAATGTCGTGACATTTCTTAGGATTTCTAATTGACTCAACTTAAAGTCGCGATATTGCCCTAATGTCACCGAGTAGCCTTTTTCTAGGTAACCCTCTCTTGCTATGCACCAGCTCTCAATGAAAGCACCAATTATAAGGCCTCAAGCCTAATTGGAGAGCCTAACCCAAAAGATTGACCTGATAGGTGAGAGAACCTCTCAAGCTAAAGTACCACTCCATACTTGTGTGGAACCGAGTGGGATCATATCATTCCATACCCCTTGAGAAACCGGATGTCTACGGACGACATTCACTCTCGGTGGCTCACAATCTGGCTAGCATTCACTCTGGGCCCACCTTTTGGGCACGCGGGGTGGCCTAACTCCGTGCCCATTACTTTGGTGGCCCTCTTCCGCTCGTCTGGGCTCTCGTTGAGAACAATGGTAGAGCCTCAAGAGATCAATCAAAGAGCCCAACCAGACACATCTAATAGGTGGAATCTCTTAAGTACCCTCCACTCTTGAGGAACAATGTGGGATCGATGATATCATTTCCATACACCCTTAGAGAAACGAATGAATCTCTGGACGACGTTCACTTTCTAGTTGGCTCATGCTTTGGATAGCATTTACTTTGGACCCATCTTTGGGCTGGTAATTTCTCTTCAGAGTGGCCCTTTTCCCAGGGCCAGTCTCTCTCCGCTCTGAATGGAGCTCTCCAATGAAAGAGACAATGATGGGCCTCGAGAGCCCGATGGGAGAGCCGACAACAAGACGTCTGATGGGTGGGAGGGAACCTACCAGAGTTAAGGACACCTTTCTCTGTGGAACCTATGTGGGATCGCATCATTCCATACCTCTTGAGAAACTAGACGTCTGTGGACAACATTTACTCTAGCTGGCTCACACTCTGGCTAGCATTCAACTCAATGGACCCACCTTTGGGAACCTTGGGATGGCTCTGTAGCCCTTTCCTCAGGGAGTAGCCCTACACTGCGGCACCGACAAGCACCGTAAAGGTCCCGAGCCTGGATTAGAGAATTCCCGGCCAAGATCAATCCCTGATGGGTGGGAGAATCTCTCTCAAAGAAGCTTAAGTATCCACTCCCACACTCTAGGTGGAAGCTTGCTATGGGATCGTATCCACTGTCTTGGAGCTCCCTGAGACCTTTGAGGAACTTTAGGCAGGCCGCCCGGCATTAGAGCTTATCGATGTAAGTAACTCTCCTCTGAGCAACTCCATCAGGAAGCTGCCAAGAAGGGTGTGGAGTGGAGGCCTCCAAGGATCATTCTTGAAGAATCAATTAACCCCTTACCCAACCCACCCATGTCATATCTTCCCTTTTTAGTCTTTAGTGTTGTAATTTTGGTGGTGAAACACTTCACTTTGAAGTTTTATAAATAAAACCTTTTGATGAGTTTTTGAGGGCTTTTATATATATATATATATATATATATATATATACTCTCTCTACTCTACTATATATATATAGAGAGATTCTAGATTTACACAGTTTATCCTCTTGTAAAAGTTTTTGTGCTCATGTGTTATGCTCTTGCTTAGTCACGTGCTTGCCATTAATACATGTATAAAAGGGTTGTCATAATTTATTCTTGATGATGGGCCAAGAAATATATTTTTCAGGACAATTATGTATCAGGCAGTAAAAAATGAAAATAAATGTAAAGTTGGTGTTGTTACAAGAATATGAAATGCATTGTTCAATATGGCCGGAAAAAAAGGGTATTGTGTGTCGAGAACAAATCTAGTGGCGACAGGCTCTTCCCGAAATGCCACTTTCTTGACATTCTAGTTTGACTTTTTAACAAAAAAAAAAAAAAAATTGAAGACAAAATATGCACTCTCTCTCGTTACTCCCTCCCTTCTCTCTCTCGTAACTCTCTCCCTTCCCTTTCTTATAACTCTCTCCCTTCCTCTCTCGATCCTAAAATGAAAGGAAAAAAAACCATAAAAACTTTCTCTTTCATCTTCCCCCTTCGACTGAAGCCCTTCCCTTCATTTCTCTTCAACATCTATATAGCATAAAGGCGAAAAAAGAAAACTTTGAAGCTAATCAAAGTCTTGGTCGGCCCCATCTACATCTTCAAGTTGGAACCCTAGTGTGGTTGAAGGGCACTTTCAAGTGATGATCCATTTCCCTTCCATTTTAATATAGCTTAACAACGCATTTGTCCCTATTTTATGGTGTGTTCATTCTATTGAAAGGATGTGCGAAGGATTAAACCGAAATTATATAGGGCTAAATTAGTTTTCTATTAGGGAAAGGTAAGTGGAAAAAATGTTTTTGTTGTATTTGGCTATATGTTTTTCTTATTTTCGATATTGTGGAAAGAATTAGTCCTCTGTTTTTCTTATTTGGTTGTGACTAGTTCCAATGTATTTTGTTGTAGGGCTATTCATAACAACTTTCATAGAATTCAGAGCTTTGTAAGTACTTCAATGTGCCATCTGTTAACACCTACATGTTAGTATTATGTGATGTTTTTTGTTTTGTTTTTTAAAAATTTCTTGAAAGTGAAGTTGTGATAGATGTGCATTAATTTTTTCATACTGTTTTATAAATGTTTCCCTAGTATGCATTACAATTTTCATATTGTTTTATACTATTTATTTTGTAATTTAAATAAAAAGCAATAACAGAAAGTTAGGAACCAGGAAAAAACTACACACACAAGATCTCTTTTATACATTGAGTCTGGGCCCCTTATTATTGAGTGCCACTTACTTTGAGATGCTAAATTGATTTTATTAGTGATGGGTCACCTTCAAAAGAGGGCCAATGAGCCCTACCTATAAGGAAAAAATAAAGAAATAAAGAAAAATAAAAATAAAAAAATAAAAATTTGTAAGTTGATTCAATCGGAATCCCAAGCACAGTTTGAGGGGAATTTAATGCCTAGTGCCCTAAGTCATCTAGTTGGGAGTCGCTAACTTTACTACTCGCTACATAGGACAGAATATGGATCAATCTCGCCTTGTAGGTACCTTATTGTTTGGATGGTTAGCTTTGAGTAAAGTCTGAAGGGAACTTAATGCCTAAGGCCCTAAGCCAACTTGTTAGGAGTCATCAATGAATCTCTCTTACATGGGCTACCACTTAAACATCTTTGGTATTACACACCTACATGAAAAAAGGAGATATGAAATAAAGAGGTGCATTCTTGACCTATACTAATCTTTTTTTATATCACAAGGGTGAGTTTAATTTGGTTGGGGAGAGTTTTGGAAATATAGTCTATACTTGAGTCATAAACCACACTTGCACAAAGTTCCTTTAGGAAAAGTCAACTGAAGACTTAGGGGTAAGGTCGCCTAGATATCACCATACCTTATGGACCTTTCTTCTTTGAAATTGTGAATACTATATGATTCCAACATAACCTACTAATTTGTTAGACTATTATTAATATTTATCTAATAATACTAGCACCATCTAACTCATCCTATCTTATTTTGTCTACTTGCATGTTCATTTATGCATTTTTAGTTTTTTTTCATGATTGTTTTGATTATCCTATCTCCATTTTACGCTTATCCATTGCCAAGGGACTAGCAATAAGCTATTTGGGGAAGTGATAACCACTCAAAAAATTCATTTTCAAGCACTTAACTTTCAAGAAATAAAATTATTTTTGTGGTGGAAAATCAAACTTTATTGACTTTGTGCATTGTTAAACCTAAAACCTGCTACTAATGGTTTTATTGAGTATAGGTATGCATATAAGCCTTGTTAGGCACTTTTATGGCTCTTGGAACCATGAGAGCAAGCAATGAGGATGTCTCAGGATCTTTTGTACAGCTTGGAAGCCCATGGAAGTGATTCAGACGAGCTGGGACATGTAGGAATGATCACGCAAGAAGATGGAGGATTTGAAGCCTGTTATGGAGCATTTCACACTATATCAAGGCGATTTTGCACTACTCCGAAAGGTGGTGGGAAATTTCTCACCACTTCCCCATTTTAGTTGCTCACTGCTAGATTTCGCACTGCCTCCACTAGGCAGTGCGAATTTCTATCCACTACTCAGTTCCAGTATAAAGTAGCGAAATACAGAAAATAGAAAGTTTTGAGTCCCAAGTCTTGGAAATTGATTTGTAAAAGGAATGTAATCCTTCTTGGGCATGAAGTAACTTCCATATATGTATTGTTTCGCATCTAAATAGAGCTAAGGAGTCTCAAACAAGAGACATCATTCAATACTTTAGATACTTAGTTCTTGTAATTTTGGGAGAACTTTCTCCTTTCTTTTAATAAAGCTTTCAGTACAATCTTCTTCTGTTTTTTGCTTTTTTCTTTATTCATATAGTGTTCAAGACTCACCATGAGTGAGTAGTCATCTTCCAGGGTGAGGTGGATTCGATCCAGCCCACCATGGTGGCCAAAGGGGGTAGCCACACTTCAAATCAAAGGTAAAGCCTTTCTACTATTTTAAAGGCCTAAAGATCTTGTGTACATCAATTGGGGACACCTTGTATGGGGTGGCAGTAGTTTTGTTTCCCCTAACTGGCTAGTCTGAATACAGTGGTAGTATGGGGACACCTTGTATGTAGCCTGTGTACATCATATAGGAGTCTCTCCTCTCTTCCACTAGTCTTCTTGATACTTGGCTAGTCTGAATGGTATGTTGGGTGCTTAAGCAGTGCACCTTTGACACAATAGGCGTAATATATTGTTTCTTGTCTGGAACCACCACATAGTTGAGTTGAGAACCTATCAATCACCTCTAAAAGTTGGTAAGAATTGCTTACCCATACACCTAGAATATATGCTCCATCTATATCTTGTAAGAGGAACCTGGGTGGAGTTCGGGGATCAGCTATAAGCTGGTTTCTTGGGTAAACAACCAAGACATACAAAACCCCCTTTGAATCACCATGGTGAGGCCGGATTCGATGAACCTAAAGCCCGAGACCTTCTTAATATAGTTTACAAAAATAAGCAATCATTCACTTTCTTCAAAGCATTTAAAAACAATATTTTAAATTATGTTATTTTTTATTTTCTGTTGTAAATAAAGTAATTAGATTAAAGTAGTTAACCTAGGATTACAACTAAAAAGGGAAAACCCATCCCAGTGGATAACCCTAGAGCCACTATACCTATAGTAGTTGCGGGCTACCTTTTTAATCTAACCACCTGAGAAGGACAGAACCAATCATAAACTACAAAACATATAAAACTAAAAACAAAACAAACTATGAGAACTATAAGTAGAGTTAGTCCTAAAAAAGAAATAAAAATTAACTAAAAATAAATAAGCAAAATAATTAAAGCAAGTAATTTGAGGTTACTTAGAAAGAAGACACCATCCCTAGCAATGGCACCATATGATTCATCTTATTTCAGATGGTTAGATTATGAGGACCAATGAATCATAGAAATTTATAATAACCTAAAGCCAATCCCAGGTAGCCCGTAGCTATTGTAGGTATAATGACACTAGGGTCGTCTACTAGGATGGGTTTTCCTTTTATGTGGTGTAATCCTAGGTTACTGGCTTGTTAGTTATCTTGCTTGCTTAAAACAAAAAATAAAAGAGAACTTTTAAGTTGCCAATTGTATAAGAAGAAGTATGTCAATTGATTAAGGTGTAGATTATGATAAAAGAGATCTCGGGCTTTGGATTCACCAAGTTCGGCCTCACCGTGGCAATTCAACAAGGGGTCACATAAAGTCCCGTTTGTCTTCCTAAAAAACCAGCCTATAGCTAATCCCTCGAACTCCGCATAGGTGCCTCTTAGAAGATATAGATAAAGCTCGTATTCTAGGTGTAAGGTAAAGCATAAATACTGACCTTTATAGGTGTCTGATAGGTTCTCAACCTGCTCTTTCATGTTTCCTGGCAAGATACAATCCCTTGGCATGCTGAGTCAAAGGTTCGCGGTCTAAGCACCAAACATACCGCTCAGACCTTGCTAAGTACCCAAAAATTTAAGTGAAAGAAAAGAGAGACTTCTATACAAATAGTTGGGGGAAATATGAGTGTTGCAATCCTTAAGGGATGTCCCCAATTGATGTACACATGCCCTTTAGACCTCTAAAATAGTAGAAAGGCATTACCTTTGGTTTGAAGTACTGCCACCTCCTTCGGTCACCATGGTGGGGGTGGAATGGATCCACCTCACCTTGAGGAAGATGACAACTCACTCATGGTGAGTCTTGACTACTCCATGAATAAATAAAAAGCAAAGACAAATAAAAAGGAATGTGCTTAAAGCTTTTATTAAAACAGAGGAGAAAATCACCCCAAAAAGTACAAAGAAGATAAGAAATTTTGATAAATGGTTTGATCCTCCTAAGCCCTATTTATGGGCGAAGTTTTACATCTTAGGGTTTGATTTCATGGTCTAGAAAGATCCTTTTCCTAATACAAGTCATTTTCCCTAGCTTCTATTTTCTATTCTTTGCAAGTTCCACAATCACTTAAGGCTGGGTGCGAAATTTTTGCACCTAGCTTGACTGTAGTGTAAAATCGGGAAATGAGCTTGTATCTGGTCCTTAGTGCAAAATTTCAGCTGGTGCAAAATGCAAAGCATAGGGTGTGAAATCCTCATAATTGTATTTTAAACCTCCATCTTCTTGCACAATCATTCCTTCAAAGTCCCAACTTGTCCAAGCTACTTCCAAGGGCTTCTAAGCTTGCACAAGAGATCCCGAGATGTCCTCATTGCTCGATCTCATGATTCCAAGAGCCGTAAAAATGCCTAAAAATTCCTCTATGCATACATGTACTCGATAAGACCATTAGTAGCTGGTTTTGAGACGAACAAATCACATAATTAGTTAAGTATGAGTTTTCAACACATAAAGGGGTTTAAGATGGGAACATTAAGTAGTTAAAAATGCCCTTTTTGATCGGTTATCAGTCTTCTTGATACTTGGCAGGTCTAACTAGTATATTAGTTTGTTATTGAGAAGATCCTTCCTTCTTTATACACAACCAAGATTGTCTCTTCTCCGGACCTCGAAAGAGCCTAGGTGAGAGCCTATTCAACATTCAAATCAAGTATCACAATCTATCCTTCACCTAGAACATATGCCTAATGATACATCTATAACGAGGATAACCCCCTAGTTACCCCTTGATCAACATATGTGTGTGTGCTTGGTGAAACCAAGTCACGGGATTTCTCATAAAACTGAATTACAACCAAATCAATCAACCAATACTCAAAAATCCGATTTTTACTTTAGAAAATGAGTCTTTGCACAAGCAAGTTAATAAAGACTACCATGAAAATTTAAATTTAAATTTTTCAGAAAAAAAAGGGGGCAAAACGGTAATTTACCGAAATAGTCCGGAGAAAAGTTGGGATTTTTCTAGATCTCGGATGACAAAACGGATTGCATCGTTGAAATTGTCTCGTGAAATCTAGCTACCGAGTCAAATTTCGTTGAATTCCGAGACAGTCGGAATTATTAGAGGGTGACACTTGGCATGAGGGAATGGTGCCATGTGGCACTAGAGGAGAGGACACTTGGCACATGAGTGGAAGCCAAGTGCCATACTCTCAACTATTGCATAGAATGGGTGGATAAGATTTTGGCATGGAAACACATGGCTAGCAAGGGGGCCATGTGTCAAATATCTGTATAGGTGTCCGCTGCTGGCTCAGACTAACAGTGGTTTTGAGGTGGAAAAAGGAAAAAAAAGCGTCGTGGAAGAGAAGGAAAAAAAAAGGGAGAAAGAGAAAGAAAAAGGAGAAAAGGGAGAAGAAAGGAAGAAGGAGGGGTTCTACACTCCCGGTAAGGTGAGGTCTTCTCTACCTCGACTAATTCCTATTTAAGAGCCATGAAATTTCCATGAAAGATAGCCTTAGTTGGAAATTCTCGATACAAGAAATGGGGCCTCTATTAAATCGTTGATGTCAGGACCGGTTTATGGGTCCTTATAATTTCCAGAATTTCTCTAGAATTGATCTTGTTACGATTGGTTTTGGGAGCAAAACTTTCTAGGTTTTACACTGAAGAGATATCAGTTTGGTGTATGGTTGATTTGCATGACTAACATGCAGGATTTTCTGGTTTTTAGACTAAAGAAAAACATCGCTGGGTATTATAGTTCAATGAAAACATGCAAACTTTATGGGTTTTAGAATGAAGAGCTAATGCTTGGTGTGTGTATGGTTGATTTACATGACTAACATGCAGATTTTTCTCGGGTTTTTAGACTAAGAAAACATCGGGCTTGGTATTATAGTTTGAATGAAAAACATAAAAACTTTCTCGGGTTTTGGGACTGAAGAGATATCAGTTTGGTGTATGGTTGATTTGTGTATGGTTGATTTGCATGACTAACATGTGATTTTTCGGGGTTTTTGCATCGAAGAAGACATCAATTTGGTATTATAGTTTTGAATGAAAACATGCAAAACTTTCCGGTTTTAGACTCAAGAGATATCATTGTGTGTGGGTCAGATTTGCATGACTAACATGCAGGATTTTCTGGGTTTTTAGATTGAAGAAAACATCAGTTTGGTATTATAGTTTGAATGAAAAACATGCAAAATTTTCTGGGTTTTAGACTGAAGACATATCAGTTTGGTGTATGGTTGCTTGCATGACTAACATGCAGAATTTTTTGGTTTTAGGACAAAGGAAATATCAGTTTCGTGAGCATTATCGCAGGTATGAAACATGCAGAATTTCATGGGTTTTTAGATCAAGAAAACATCAGTTTACATTATAGTTTGAATGAAAAAATATGCAAATTTTCTCCGGGTTTGGGATCAAGAAATATCAGTTTGGTGTATGGTTGTTTGCATGACTAACATGCAGAATTTTGGGTTTTAGATTAAGGAAATACCGCTGGGGGGTAGACATCGCTTGCATGAAAAACATGCATAATTTTCTTCGGGTTTTTAGACTAAAGAAAAACATCGCTTGGTATTATTGTTTGAATGAAAAACATGCGACAAAGAATATACACGTTGATATGCATGTTGGATGATTAACATCATGCTTAAGATAAAGCATAAATGATATATATGTTGCATGTAGTTTTTATTACGCATGTAACATGAGATTTTATGTAGTGGCATTACTGTATGCACCTGTAACATCGTGAAAAAAAAATTGGGTATGAGGCATGACATGGATTTTGAATGAATTAAATTTGAGAAGGTCCAAAATATTACCTCGAAGGTTGTCCACAAAATTTTATCGGAGTCTGTCCAAAAATGAATATCGGAGGGTAGTCCACATTATTATCGGAGTCTGTCCAAATGAAAAGTATCGAAGGGTGGTCCAAAATTTTATCGGAGTCTGTCCAACTAACCTTCGCGAGAGCTAAAACAAAATCTTTTGTTTTAGAAAATGATTTATTATACATGGAAAAATGTATGTGCGAGGAAATCTATGGAGGACTCGAGGCATGGGATTTGGCATATGACATTCATATAGAGATTTTCTGTATATTTTATGTGAATGTATGTGAAATTGCGAACATGAAAATACAGATGTGCACTTAGGGTGGGGAGTAGCCTCAGAGGGAAAATTTCGTCGGGAGTAGTCCCGTCGTGTGGAAAAAACTAAATTTTCAGAACCTGAGACACACCCAAGCAGAGGGTGCTCATTGAAACCTCGAGAGGCGTGGAGGAAGCTAAACACTTTCAAAATATTTTGTAGAACATTGACCTGTATCCAGCCTTTTCTTATGTACCCGGGAGAAACTCGCTCGTACCTAAATGTAATGAAACTGTAATTAAACCAAGCTGATGCTTAGCCACAATTTGACGGTTTATAAGTTTGCTGTAAGTTCGTAGTTTTTAGGGATAAAAGATCATCGAAGTGAGAAATCACGCTATAATCGGAAGTGAAAATGCACAAAGCCTTAGAATAGCATCAGAGGTTTTGAGTTGCAACTGAATTACCGGGTCAGGTTGCACTGGAATTCTAGGTCGCGATCGAAGTTTTTTTTTTTTTTTTTTTTTGCGAAATAATACTCAAAAATTTAATAATAAATATACATAAATGACCCCCGGGGTTTGGGGTGTCACACCAATGGACGACTTAAAGCCACTATACCTACAAGTGGCTTTGGCTACGTTCTAGGTAGGATTTAGG
Source organism: Tetrastigma voinierianum (assembly GCA_016808115.1). Taxonomy (NCBI): domain Eukaryota; kingdom Viridiplantae; phylum Streptophyta; class Magnoliopsida; order Vitales; family Vitaceae; genus Tetrastigma; species Tetrastigma voinierianum. The sequence goes on along the minus strand of JAEQBH010003669.1, from coordinate 225,001 downwards.
TAATATAAATTTTTATGACTTTCGAACCTGATCCGAAAAGCGACGAATCACCTTGTACTCTCAAAACGTGCCTTTTTGGAACATTAATTGCAGCCTTAGAATTTGTGCCTTGATTTTATATCATTCTCCTCCTATTGAAAAAAAGGTTTGTCCCCAAATCTTCATTAAGCTCAAATGGATTCCTTTTTTTTCAAACTTTTGTTTTCTTTTTTGAAAATAAAAATTTTAACGATAAGCAAACCTGAACAAGAATTAGCTCTGATACCAATTTGATGCAAGGATGCCATGGGCTGATGCAACTTACAACAAGATAGTCTTTCGGATCATTCTACGATCAAGTTTGAAAGTGGAAAGTGAAGACGTCACAATCAATTATGAAATTATTGATTGATAAATCAATGGGTGAAGACACCACAGTCAACTATGGAATGATTGATTGATAAGTCAAGAATAATGAAGATGCCATAATCAACTATGGAATGGTTTATTGATAAGTCGATAGATGAACTCCACGAAAAACTCTGATAAGTTAAAAGGTTCATTGAAGAACCAAAAAGGAGAAAGACTCTCACAGTTTTTTAATTCATATTGTTCTATATTATTAGATTGTAAACATGTCTTTTATAGGCTACAAACTAGAAAGGAAATAGAAATAAAATGTCTACTATAATCATTAACCGAAATCACACATAAAACTAGAAAATGAAACAAACCTAAATAGCCTGGATTTTAGTTGATTGGTTTACTAACCATATATGCCTAAGGAAAGTAAATAAAAATAAATAAACTAAAAGAAAAGTAAATAGCTTGGCATGCAAGCCATACGATATGATCTAGAAAACATCCCAAATATGTCTAGATTCTTCTAGAACTCGAAATAGCATATTGAGAGTGCCATTGATCTTCTTTCCTTGTGCTCTTAAAACTTATCTTTTTGTAACTTTAATTGCATCCATAAAAGTCGTGCCTTGATTTTGCATTACTTTGTTAGTGAAGGGTTTTCAAATTTGAAGAAAAAAGAAAGATTCAATATTCATGTTAGTGGTCCCTTTAGTGCTCATAATCAAGCTTGGAGAAAATTTGAAGCCTTATTAAATCAAAAACAACATATCGAAACAATTCTATCCAAGGACTCAGATGAAGTTCGAAATGAGTATTGAATTCATTTAAATGCATCTATTGACTATGTTCGATCTTTTAAGACAAGGCATTACATTTCATGGTCATGATGAATATGAATATTCTAGCAACAAAGGAAACTTTCTTGAACTTCTATGTCTTGTTGATCACGATGAGGACATTAAAGTAGTTGCTTTAAAAAACGTTCCTAAAATCTGAAATTGACAGCTCCTAAAATTCAGAAAGACAATTTTAGAGCTATTGTAATTGAGACCATAAATGATATTTTCAAAGATATTGGAAATGCACTTTTCTCTATTTTTGTTGATGAATCTCATGACCTCTCAGGAAAAAAGCAAATGACTGTTGTATTACGATATGTGGATAAAAATGGCATGTAATTGAGCGTTTTGTTGTTATTGAACAAGTTGCTAGTACCATTGCTCTTTCACTTATGGAAGCTATTAATTGTTTATTTTCTAGACATGGATTGAGTATATCTAGGATGTGTGGACAGGGTTATGATGTGACAAGTAATATAAAAGTGAAGTTCAATGGTCTTAAGATACTACTATGGAAAAAAAAAAGTGTGCCTTTTATGTTCATTGTTTTGCTCATCAACTTAAGTTAGCTCTTGTGGTAGAGGTAAAGAATCTATTCAAATTGCTTCTCTATTCAGTGTAGCTACTAACGTGGTTAATGTTGATAGTGCTTTATCCAAACGTTGTGATATCCTTCATGATAAGCAAGTTGTAGTGGTTACTGAGTCTCTTGGTCATTATGAGCTTTCTAGTGGGCAAGGGTTAAACCAAGAATCTACTCTTAAAGGTGCTTGTGATACATGTTAGAGTTCACATTATAATACGTTACTTATATTGATTAACATGTTCTCATTTGTAATTGAAGTATTTGAGATTATTGAGGAAGATGGTTTAAATTCTGAACAAAGATATGAACCAACCAACTTGTTCGAGTCAATGCAATCATTTAACTTTGTCTTTAGTTTACATTTAATGATAGTTATATTTGGAATCACCAATAAATTGTCACAAGCATTATAGAGGAAGGATTAAGACATTGTTAATGGTATGGCTTTGGTTAAAGTATGTAAGCAACAATTGCAAATGATGAGAGAAAGTAGTTGGACTTCCTTACTTGATTAAGTTTCTTGTTTTTGTAAAAGACATAACATTGATATTACAAGCATGAATGATACATTTCTAACTCGAGGGAGACTGTGATATAAAGCTCATGAAATTACAAATTTGCCTCATTATCAAGTAAAGTTGTTTTTTTGTTATAGATAATGCAACTTCAAGAGCTCAATAGTCATTTCACTTAGGTAAACACTAAGTTGATTCTTTGTGTGGCTTGTCTAAATCCTAGTAATTCATTTGTTGCCTTTGACAAGAAAAAGTTAGTATGACTTGATTAGTTTTATCCACAATATTTTTCTCCAATTGAGTTGATGACACTTAGAGATGAACTTGAGACATACATCATTTATATGAACTCGGGTAGTGAATTCTCTGACTTGAAAGAAATTTGTGATCTTGGTCAAAAAATGGTTGAGACAAAAAAACACATTGTGTATCCACTTATTTATTTGCTTGTTACAATGTTTTTAATTCTACCTATTGTAATTGCAATTATGGAAAGAGCATTTTCGGCTAGAATATTGTGATCACTTGTTTGTGTATGTAGAAAAAAAAAATTTGATAACATTGACAATGAAACTAATACTTTCAAAATATGAAAACTCATTGAGGATAGTTGTAACATGTTTTCGATTGCAATGTTATTAATCAATATAACTTTTTGTATTTATAGTTTATTAAATATTATTTTATTTACAATTAGTATTTTCCCCCGTTGGAGTAAAATCTTAGGTCTACCATTGCAATTCACAAATACTTTCATGAGGTTTTAAAGGCCATGATAAACTCTTCAAGAAAGATGAATACTCTGTCATTATTCAATGATAATTCTAATGGTATATTTAATCATCGCCTGAGGCAAATTTTTAAGGTATAGTATCTTTTATGAGCAACTATTTACATCATATTACTCTTTCATACAATGATTGTTTATATTTAAAAAAAAAATTATTCCAATGCAAGGTGTTGTTGGTGAAATTGATGGAACTCTTATCCATGCATGCATTCCTACTTATCAAAAAGTACCATAGCAAGGTCATGGAGGAGGAGAATGTTTCAAATTGTCATGGCGATTTGTGATTTTGACATGATCTTTAGGTATGTTGTTGGATGGGAAGGAACAACTCATGATTCAAGGGTCTTAACGGAAACTATTCATAATCCGCAACATAATTTTCCAATGCCTACTTCAGGTAAATATTCTTTATTCAATTTATTTAATATGATTTGTATTTAATCAAGGTAATAATCAACTCTCTTGTTTTCAGGAAAATATTATTTATTAGATGCAACATATACACACACTCAATGTTTTATAGCACTATATCGTAATATATGCTAATGGTTGAGTGATTTTCGTAGTGGTGGTAGAGTTGTAAGAAAAGATGAAATATTCAACCATTCTCATGCGAGATTAAGAAATGTTATTGAATGTGCTTTTGGCGTTTTTAAGGCGCGTTTCCTAATATTGAAGATAATGGTACCTTATTCGTTTGTTGCTCAAACGAAAATTGTTATGGCTTGTTTCTCCATCAACAATTTTTTAAAAAAAATTTTAATTACTGATAGGTTTTTTTTTTAATATGATAATTTTAAAACCAGGGTAAATTTAAACTTTTCTAAAAAATTGGGCAAACATAGTGAACTTACCGCTACGATATAGGTTGAAAACCTGAAATTTTTCTAGATCTCGGATGATGAAACAGACCATCACAATTTCGTCTCAAATCTAGTTACTCGCGCGACTCTTAATAATTCGAGACAAATATAATTTCACGTTTTAGACAACGGTGTCGAAAGTGACTCATGAAAGCCATGTGTCACAAGGCACTAGCAGCAATGTATTGTGTGACACATGGCAAGCCATGTGTCCACATGCATGCCAATGGACTTGCCTATAAAATGGGAGGCCAATTCGTAGAGGAAGGGAGGAGTAGAAAGGAAAGGAGAAGGAAAAAGGAAAGGGAGAAAAAGGAAAGAAAGAAAGAGAAAGAGAAGGAGAAAAAAGGGAGAGAAAGATGGAGAAAATGAAATCTGCGTTCCAACGATCGAAACTCGTCGGACCAAGAAGTAAAGTCCAAGGGCTACACTCCAAGAGGTAGGGATTCTTCCTACTTTGGTTTATTTTCCACCGTAAGGGTTGTGGGGTTGTGTCTTTGCTCTAAGGGGTTGTTAGGTCGAATTTTGAAATATGGGAATGTTGCCCTATTTTGATCCCGGCACACTTAGCTGATTTTACGACTGATTCTTCATGAAACTGAAATTTCAGACTCGTCTCATAAATTGTAGCTACATCAGTGAACTTGATGTAGGCTTTTGAATCACCCAAATCGGACCTCTACAACGCAAGTTATGGTCCATTTCCCAAGACTGCCCTAGTTAGGTTGTTTATTAGTCAGGTCCCGATTGACCGATTCTGCATCGATTTCATGGACTTTTCGTGGTCTGCTAACGATTAGCCGTGGCCTGAACCAGGACTCGATTCACTCAGCTTTTAGGACTAATTATGCCTCTGTTTTGGTATTCACAGACCGACTTGTGATGTCTGAAATTGTGAATTGTTTTAAAGTGTTATTGCTTGATTTTGTGATAACATGCTTGATTTTTCTTGCTGATATATATGTTTTAATATGTTGGCAATTGGATAAAATGTTTGGAAATTATCCATGATAATTGATAAATTGTATGTTGGAATTGTCCATAGAGCATTCATTACATATGAGACATGGAATTGATTTGAAATGGCATAATGTATCGTATAATGACCGAGACATCACATTTCGCGGGTGTGGTGTATGATTACGCATCAAACACCATACTTGGTGATTTGATGAGTGGGCTGGTACTGTTGACTGAAGTTCAACAGAGTCACACTATTGCAGAAACATGAAAATATGTGGTTCTGCACAAGCAAAGGTGGAATGGACACTCCCCTGGGTGAAAGACTCGTATTTTCGTTATACATATGTGTCCAACGGTGAAACCCGTGAAAGTGTAGGAAGGCGTGAGAAGCCTACGATGAGACCCTGAAAATTCACTATCCACAAAAGACACATGATTTTGTAAAAGAAAGTAGTCATTAGAATATGGCATCCAAAAGGTTTTGGTTTATAAACAAATGAAATTTGTTTGAAAATGATCATTTGGATGCAATTCATCACGATGATTTTATCACGCACGGCATTAAAAGCGTGATAAGAGTCAAGAATGGACCCGTGTGGACATGACGGAGTCTCGTCTCATTTCATGGCATGGCATATAGAATTTCATGATAGAATTGTATATTCCGTATGGAATGGTTTATGTGAATGCGAGTGCTAGCATTACATGTGCACTTAGGTGGGGAGTAGCCTCTGTAAGAAGTTTCTCTACTAGACGTGGCTCACCCTATATGGGATAACATTTCAAAGTAATCAAACACTAATGGACTCCGCCTCATTAGGAGCCACAATCATGGAAGAAAGCCTGATTGTAGTTTCTCAGAACCATTAAAAGTATTGCACAAACAAGTTTTGTAATATAATTCTTGTATGAGGTTGCAATTAAACTCATAAGAATATATTTCAAAATAACATAAAATGTTCATCAATGCAAATAAACGGATCCCTGTGATGGGATCGATAGTGTGGTATCGGTGACACATGCTATCCACGTATTTCCGTGTCGATCTGGGCCGGGTCACCGCACCCTGATTGGGGGCATCACAATACCTGGTATCAGAACTTAGGTGATACGAACACCTGTGAGTTTAGCGAGCATGTCTGGGGATCATGGCATTTATCGCATTTCACGTTTTGTGCTCGAGTATGCTACATGATTATGTGTTATGTGAATTATATACATGGTAAATATAGAAAATTGAACACTTTGGGAAAGAGAATATAACCTTTGGGGGTTTAGAAATAAGTAAATGGAATAGTTCAAGCATAATGTCATATGCACTACTAGTTAAATCCAGAGGGAATCTCAATTTGCTATTTGACACACAGATGGCAAGCTGGAGAAGAGGAAGTCAAGAAAGGACGCCGAGGCGGTGGGCTGAGCGTGAACCCACTACCACCTCAGCCTTTTGACAAACAAGCCTTCACAGGCTATTGCGCCGCGACCGCTACTATTGCACTTCATGTAGTGTACGATCGCTACCATTACCGCAAGCAAGGCAACCTACTGGCCAAAGGGGTTAAGTAACCTCCAAGGTTCACGGCACATCATCTTCCAACCTTCAAGGGATGAGGGGATCCGATGATAGATGATAATTGGTTCTTGCAAGTGGAAAAGATATTGGAGGCTATAGAGATTACCTCCTATGCCACAAAGATAAAGCTAGCCGCGTTTCAGTTAGAGAGTGAATCCTAAATATGGTGGGATTGGGTTAAAGCCTCGAGGGACTTAGAGGCAATGACATGGGAAGAGTTCCGAGAGCTCTTCATGAGTAAGTTTTTCCCAGCATCTGCTCGACATGCAAAAGCTCGGGAGTTCCTGGAATTGAGACAAGGAACTATGACAGTGCTTGAATACGTGGCTAAGTTTATTGAATTAGCCTGTTTCATTGATGACTATGTAGCCAAGGACATGGCCAAGGTGAGAAAGTTTGAGGATGGACTGAAACTATCCATCCTAGAAAATAATGGGACTTCTCCTACCCGATATGGACTTGGTGGTCAAGACATCTATGGCCATTGAGAGGGAAGTGGTTGACGCACGGAACATCTGAGATGCGAGTGTTAAGGATAAGAGGAAGGAGAGCCAACCTTCTTCTTCTAGCTCAGTAGTTAAGCAAAGGACTCTATTCCGCCTCGCCTGGGCGACGGTTACTTATTATCGTGGCTAAGCCCGTGTTGATCATCCTAGGACTGGGAGACACTTCTCAAATTCAGCTGAACAGGCGTAGAACATGTTTCCACTAAGCATCACCGGGACACACCGAGGCTGGATCGTTCCTCGTGAGGCGTGGAATCCCGCAGTTATGGGACACCTCAGTCCTAGTCATTAGTGGGACGTACAAAGACATAGTTTGTTCCTCCTTACCCCACCATGAGCCAGGAGAGACAGTATCAATCGCAGGGCGTTGTACAAAGGCCTACTACTTCGCAATCATGCCAAATGAAGCAGTAAGGTGGTCGAGGTCAAGGCTCGCCTCACAAGCCGAGACTTCGTGTGATCTAGGTGCATTTGCGCCCATTACACCTCGGGACTAAGCTGCGCATCAACTGGCTTATTCAGGGTATTTTTCTACTCTCTCGTCTATGGATAAGAGTATTGTTTGATTCCGATGCATCTCATTCTTTATCACAGATTCATTCAAAGATTCGGGGGCTTAGAGGTCAAACCTGAAAAGCCATTGCATGTGAGTTCTCCCCTAGGAACTAGGGTGAGGGTTGATCTTAGATGTCGTGGTTGTGAGTTAGAGATCTTAGAGATTCTACTCACAACAGACCTTCGAGTTATGGACATGTCGGAGTTTGATGTCATCCTCGAGATGGATTTGGGTCGACTACCATCGTGTCACTTCCATGATTATGATCGAGGAGAGTTACCGCCACAATAATGTGATGGTATTTGTGTTATGTTTCAAGGGGATAAGCACAATGCTTTACCTCAAGCCATGTATGACTCTAGGTGGCTCTAGGAATTGACGGGTTGGTTGGCAGGCCTTACCTTGGAGGACAAGGTGAGACAGGATTTGAGTTTACCTCGGGTGGTTTGTGAGTATGAGGATGTTTTTTTGGACGAACTTCTGGGATTACCTTCGTATAAGGATGTAGACTTCACGATTGAGTTACACCCTGGTACGACGCCTATTTCTATGACTCCTCATATAATGGCGCTTGCTAAGTTGCGGGAACTCAAGGTCCAATTGCAAGACTTGTTGGACTGAGGATTTATTAGATCGAGCACTTCACCTTAGGGTGCTTCGGTGTTGTTTGCAAAGAAGAAAGACAAGACTCTTTGGTTATGCATAGATTATCGGCGATTGAATGGGGTTACTATCAAGAATATGTACCCTTTTTCGAGGATTGACAATTTGTTTGATCAGCTGAGAGGGGCGCGAGTGTATTCCAAGATAGATCTTCACACCGGTTACCATCAATTGAGGGTTAGGGAGGCAAATATCCCTAAGACAGCGTTTCAGACTCGGTATGGGCATTTCAAGTTCATAGTGATGCCTTTCGGATTGACGAATGCTCCTACATCATTCATGGATCTCATGCATAGGGTATTCAAACCCTATCTAGATCAATTTGTGGTAATCTTTGTTGATGACATCCTAGTCTACTCCAAGTCTGAGGAGGAGCATGTGGATCATTTAAGGATTGTTCTCCAGGCCCTAAGAGAACATCGGTTGTATGCCAAGTTCAGTAAGTGCGAGTTCTAGCTTATTGAAGTAAGGTTCTTAGGGCACGTGATATCGGCTTCAGGTGTATCGGTTGACCCAAAGAAGGTAGAGGCGGTTATGAGTTAGGAGAGGCCAAGGTCAATCTTCAAGATACGTAGTTTCTTGGGATTGGTAGGGTACAATAGGAGATTTATTCAATACTTCTCCCAACTAGCTACACCTATGACGAGGTTGACCCGGAATGAGGTCAAGTTTGAGTGGAATGACCTGTGCAAGAAGGCATTCCAGGAACTAAAAAGGAGGCTTACTTCGGCTCATATTCTAATAGTCCCAGATAGGGGACAGAGGTACACAGTGTAATGTGATGCCTCGAAGGACATACTGAGATGTGTTTTGATGCGTCCGAAGGTCAGGCTTGGCGGTTTCGCGCTTAAAGAATCGTGAGCGGTTACTCCACACATGATATGAATTGGCGGCCATTGTCTTTGCCTCAGATTTGCCACCTGGTCCGTGAGCGCTCGAGGTGTTTCTTACCATAAAGTCTGAAATACATCTTTACCCAAAAGGGACATCAATATGAGGCAACGCAGGTGGATGGAGTATTTGGAGGATTACTTGTTAAATGTGGTGGTGGTTGATGCGCAAATTCTAAGTCACAGTGAGGCTATTAGTATAGCTTCTCGTATGGTGAATGCTCGAGATTGTGGGACAATGCGGACTGCACTACAAAGACCATACTTAGTGGTATTTTGGGAGCTCAGACTACGCCTTCCTACTAAGCAAGACATCGAGTCCAGGATAGACACTAGATAGCATCCATCAAGGATTGGGTACAGTCAGGTACCGGTGACGAAGGCTAGGCCGTTCACATAGATGGTAGTCTTTGGTATAGGGGCAGAATTGTGGCTCCCTAGTTAGCAAATTTTAGAGAGGAGATCCTCAGGGAGTTACATTGCTCTCGTTTTTCTATACATCCAAGTGGCACAAAGATGTACCATGATCTTCATCGTCAGTATTACTGGAGTGGAATGAAGAAGCAAGTTGAGGATTTTGTTCGTCGGTGTCTCAAGTGTCAGAAGGTAAAAGTTGAACACCAAAGGCCGGTAGGGTTACTCCAGCCATTAGAGGTAGTAGAGTGGAAGTGGGAGCATGTCACGATGGATTTTCTGACTCACTTGCCACGAACATCGCGAGGGCATGATGCAATGTGGGTGATAGTGGACCGGCTCACAAAGTCGGCACACTTTCTAGCCGTATGGATGACCTTCACTTTGGAGAAATTCTGTAGATTATACATACGAGATATTATCCAGTTGCATGGAGTGCTAGTCTCTATAGTATCAAACCGAGATCCCAGGTTTACGACTCATTTTTAGGAGAGTTTATAGAGAGTCATGGGGACACAGTTGATGATGAGCATCGTTATTCATCCTGATCTAAGGTCATCAGAGAGGACCATCCGCATCTCAGAGGATATGCTACTGGCATGCGCTCCCAATCTTAAGGGTGGTCGGGAAGAGCATTTACCCTAGTGAAATTCGCCACAACAATGCTATCGTGCAAGTATACGATGGCACCCTATGAGGCACTCCAGGCTGAGGTCATGTCAATCTCCGCCTACTGACTATGTGGAAGAGAGATTTGGCCATAGGTCCGACTTGCAAAGGACACCTGAAAAGGTGGACTGATGATAAACATCTTCTCACGACTAAAGCCTAGAAGAGCCAATTCCGACACACAACCACCCTAGTTTCCGAGGTAGTGATCGCGTCTTCTTAGCTGCAATGCCTAAGAGGCGTAATGATTCGCAAGCGGGAAAGTTATCACCGAGGTACGCTGACCTTGAGGCATCAAGAGGCTCAGACAAGTAGGGATCCTGCCATGCTACCACGCTTATCTGGGTGTTCATGAGGTATTCCATGTCTCCATACTCCTAAAGTACCCTCCAGATCCAACTCATGTAGTGGATTGGGATGAGCTCATTGTTAATGCAGATGGAACCTTTGAGGAGGGACCTATGCATATTATGGATAGCCTAGATCGTTTAACGCAGATCGTGAGGCTATAAAGGTGTTGTGCGAAAGATCGAGGAGTGGAGGAGGCAACATGGGAACACAAGAACACAATGCGTGCCACTTATCCTTCCTTATTCGAGGATGAAGGTACGTTGTTTAGTCATTTGAAAAAAAAAAAAAGAATGACTGTAGCATATGCATGTGATTGTAAGTATATGTGCGTGTGAATTTCGGATCAATTTTTTGATGTAAACACCGTGAAACCTGGTAAATTTGAACCTTCCAAAAATGGGGGCAAACACTGGGTGAGAACTCATGTTACCATACAAAGTTGAAAACCTAAAATTCTAGATCTCAGGTGATCAAACGGATCAATGTCGACCATCCGGCAAAAACTCAAAGCACCATAATTTCATTGAATTCTAAGACAAATAGAATTTAATGCCGAGGCAATGGTATCTGGTGACACATGGTGCCATAGGAGTGGGACACATGGCAAGATGTGTCATGCAAGGCATGCAAAGACAACATGTGTCCACATGCATGCCAATGGACATGCCTATAAAATGGGAGGCTAATTCGTAGAGGAAGGGAGGAGCATAAGGGAAAGGAGAAGGAAAAAGAAAAGGGAGAGAAAGGAAAGAAAGAAAGAAAGAGAGAATGAGAAAAAATGGAGAGAAAGAGGGAGAAAAGGAAATATGCGCTCCGACGGTCGTAACTCGTCATACCAAGAAGTAAAGTCCGAGGGCTACACTCCAAGGGGTAGGGATTCTTCCTACTTTGGTTTACTTTCCACCATAAGGGTTATGGGGTTGTGTCTTTGCCCCATGGGTTGTTTCGTCAATTTTGTGAAATACGGGAATGTCGCCCTATTTTGATCCTACACACTACTTCTGATTTAGGATCGATTTTTCTAAGAGAACCAAGGGACTTCGGACTGGGTCCTTCATATAAATTGTAGCTACATCTACACCTTGATGTAGCTTTTGAATACCCAAATCGACTCTACAACCTAAGTTGCGGTCCATTGCCCCGGAATGCCCCAGCTAGGGTCGCTTATTTATTGTGTCTAGATTTTCGGATCGATTTCGCGCATTTCAGATCGATTTCCATGGACTGCTTTGGTGGTCTATTAACGCATTGGTTGGCAGCTCGGCGTACTGACCGTTCACATCTGTTTCGGGACTAATTGTGCCCCGCTTTGCGGTCTGGGCGGCCGATTTGTGAGGTCTAAAATTGTGGATTGTTTTAAAGTGTTATCGTCGATTTTGCGGATAACATGTTCGATTGTTCTCGCCAGGATACATACGCTTTTAATATGTTGCAATCGATAAAATGTTTGGAAATTATCCATGATACAGCGATAAATTGTATCGAACTGTCTATATGGTTATTCATTACATACAGATATGTGTGAATTGATATGAAATGGTAGCAATGCATTGAATATGCACTCAAGACATCTACATTTCAGTGGGTGTAAGTATGATTACATCAAACACCATACTTTGTGATTTGATGAGTGGGCTGGTACTGTTGACTAAGTTCAAACGTAGTTACACTGCTGCAACATTAAAATATGTGCTGGGTAATAGCACTACAGGTGGATATATAAATTTCCTCAAGAAAGATCTAATATTTCTGCTATACATATGTGTCCAACGGAAAGCCTCGTGAAAATGTAGGGAAGATGCGGTTTCCAATGAGACCTCAAAATTACTACCACAAAAAGATACATTTATTGAAAGAAAGTAGTCATTAGAATACGACATCCAAAAGGTTTTGGTTTATAGACAAAATGAAATTTTGTTTGAAAATGATCGTTGGATGCGATTCATCAATGATGATTTTATCACGCATGGGCATTGTGGTGTGTGATAGGAGTCGGTAATGACTCGGAGCATGTTACATGATTGAGTTTCATATCATTTCGCAGATGGAAGGTAGAATCTAAATTTCTATAGAATTGCATATTCCGGTATGGAATGGTCAGATGTGAATGAGAGTGCTACATTTGTATGTGCAATTATGAAGTTCTGTAGTGTTTAATAGCGTGGGCTCACCCTATATGGGATAAATATTTCAGTGCAGAGTAGACATTCATGGACGGCCTCATTAGGAGTCGCACTGTGAAGAAAGCCGATTTCAGGGGTTTTGTGAACTCATTTGTAAAAAAGTATTGGACAAACAAGTTTTGTAATATACTTTTGTATGAGGTTGTAATTAAACTCATAGTAATATGTTTTGAAAATAACATAAAATGTTTATTGAATGTAAATAAATGGATCCCGGTAGTGGGATTAGTGAAAATAACATAAAATGTTTATTAAATGTAAATAAATGGATCCCGGTAGATGGGATTAGACAGTGTGGTATCGAGACACACGATATCCATGGGTATTTCCACATGTTGACAGTTGGTCAACGGACCCCCGGATTTTGGGGTGTCATAATAATGAAACAAAAGTCGAAAGTGACAACAAAAATCAAAATCAAAGCTCAACTTCAACTAACTTTTTTACTGTATCTGATCAAGAATTCATACAATAATCCGAGACCAAATTGTCAATAAACAATTTCGAGTATTCAATTAATTTGTCATTTTGGCTTTTATTATTATTCAATTACAATGTTTAAATATTAGTTTTAAGTATAATGTCTTAAGATATTTGAAGATATGTACTTAAGTTGTTATATTTTTTCTTTGGATATTTGAAAATATGCATTTGAATTGTTATTTTTGTCTTTAATTTAATTTGGTTTCATCAATCTATTTTGTAATTATTAATTTTATATATTCTATTTTAATTATATAAAATAGATAAATATAATAATTATTTTTGTTACAATGATAATAATAAATTATTTATCATAATAATTTTATCATTTTAAGTTTTTATTAATATGTTAAGATGTTATACATATATTATATAAATATTTTTTATTTTATCATAATAATAGAGTTAAACAAATTGCTTTCTTAATATAATTAAGATGTTAATTAATTTTAAACATATAAAAAACAAAAAACTTAATACTTAATAGAAATACAATATTAAAAAAACAAACAAAGCTTCATACTCAATACTATTAAGCCTTATTCAGCATCATCTAAATAAATGTTGACTTTAACAATCAGTAAAAAAAACAAAAATGGTCCCTAAATCTTAATACTATAATTATTGGATTTGATATAATAATAAAAAACAAATGGTCCCTAAATCTTAATACTATAAATGATTGAGTTTGATATAATTAAGTAGGGGTGAATATAGTTCGATTAATCGAACCGTCCCACTAAAAAAACCAACCGTCGATTTTCGGTTTAGTATTTATATAAACCAAAAACCTAACCATCAACATAGTTAACCAAATCTTCGAATAACCATTTTTCGATTAACCATATATCAGTTCACCAAAAAACCGATGTATTATATATATTATATATTATATAATACTATTATATATATTATATATTTATCACATTGCATTTTATCAATATAATATAATATGAAAATAATATTATATATTATACTAATTTTATATATTATATATATTATATTTTATAATTTTAGTATAATATTAGTATTTTTAAAATTTTTCGATGGATGGTCTAACCACAATTTTTGTATTTTTTAAATCAAAATCGAAACTAAGGCCCTGTTTGATAAACTATTGAAAATTTTCAATGGTTTTAATTTTTCAATATGTTTAATAACAAAATTTTAGGAATCTCTTAATTGAAATTTTTAAATGAAAAACTGTTGAAAATTATAAGTAGGTAAAGACCTACTTAACGTGGAATGTAGAATATGGTCAACAAAAAAAATTTAAATGAAAATAAATTAGACCAAAAAACCCTTATAAATAATATAATATTTTGCAAATATTCTTGGTTAGTTTGGATAGTTTTAAAAAGTTTGGATTCTATTGTTATTTTTTAAACATATTTATGTTTTTTTTTTTGATATTATTATTAGAATAAAATATTTTTACATTTTTTTAAACATGTTATTTACACGCACTGACACAATTATAGTGAAAAATAAAATATTATTAGAAACTCTATTTATTTTGATAATATGTAATTAATGATAATAAGGTAAATATGCAAATACATAATTTTCTTTATTCAAGATTTACGCTATCAAACAATATATTTATTTTTAGCATTCAATTGTTAGTAACTTATCAAACAATTTTTACAGTACAGATTCAATACTTATGAAATTCAGCACTTAATTTTTTCATTTTATCAAACATGACCTAAGATTTATATAAAACAAAAACAAAAACCGATTTTTGGATTTGATTTTTTCATCGGTTTGATTTGCACAGGGTTTAAAATATGGGGATATATAGACAATTTTTTGTGGTTATCGATAACAGTCAACCATTTGACCGAGATTTTGAGCTTTTATCGAGAAATTATCATTTTTATCAACCATTTTTCCATATTTTTTATTGGAGAAATTCTATTTACATTCTCTATACACCCCATATCACACACACCTCCTTTTTACACCCATCTCTATCAGGTATAGAGAAATTTTGGTGTAAATAATAGAATTTCTCTTTTATTGGTCAACTTTGGTCATCTGGCCACCAGAAATATGGTTGTGATCCAAATCGTGAAAAGGCAAACTCCTATCCATCGAGTTGTCAATGCTTTTGACCATTCAAATAATATATTACCAATAAATTATTTCTCACTTTTTATTACATTAATCTTATCACATAGGTTTTTATTGTTTTCATATTCATATTTTAAAATTTTCAAAAAAATATATATTAAAAAAATAAATAATTACTTAAATTATATAAAAAATAATAATGTTTTTTTATTTATTACTATTAAATCTTTTAGGTTGATTTTATTTTTTATTTTTTATTTTTGTCTTTTAGGTTGATTTTTTTTTAAACACAATTCTCAAACCTTTAAGGATCTTTTAGGTTTACTTTATTTTATTTTTATCTTTAGGTTAATTTTTTTTTAAATAACAATTCCCTTAAATAATAACATTTTTTTATTTATTTCTATTAAACCTTTTAGCTGATTTTTTTTGTAAAACCCGGTAAAAATTTTAATTTTTCTGAAAAATTGCAAAACAATAAAATTCATCATAATAGTTCGGGTGGAAGCCTGGTACTTCAGATTCTACGACAAAACGGATTTCATCGTTAGATTCACTCAAAAATCTTAGTCACGCAAAGATTTCACGCCTCGAGAAAGCTCTGATTTTCGTGATTTCTTTGAGTAGATGGTTATTTAGTAACCTAAGGGACGAGATTTTCACGAAAATCTCGGGAGTTAGGAAATAACTCAAGTTAATTTCATTTAAAATAAATTAGATTTGAACTGGGACGAAAATAAATTGTTTCAGGGTAGAAACGGATCCGAGCGATGATCGAGTGACACGTGACGCCATAAGGGCCACACACTTAACTTTAGTTAAGTTAAAAAGAAAACAAGAAGAAAAGAAAAGGGAAAAGAAAAAAAGAAAAACGAAGAGAAGGAGAGGAGAGGAGAGGGAGAGAGAGCTGAGTGGAAAAGTGTGATTTACCTTTCTCTCTACGATTTACCGAGATCGGGTAGTTGGTTTCCGACAAACCAAGAACTAAAGTTGGAGTACGCGGCAAGGGCTACGCATGGATACCGGAAACTCCAAGTTTCGTCGAGGTTTCGCGTGGGAGGGTTCATGAAGTCGAAAGCTTCGAGTTCAAGAAGTGTCCGCGGGACTTCCTCGGGACGTTGCTCATGCTCCAAGAGGTAGGGATTCTTCCTACTTTGGTTTTTTTTTCCATTCT
This sequence comes from Tetrastigma voinierianum, assembly GCA_016808115.1. Lineage (NCBI taxonomy): Eukaryota > Viridiplantae > Streptophyta > Magnoliopsida > Vitales > Vitaceae > Tetrastigma > Tetrastigma voinierianum. The sequence continues at coordinate 208,565 of JAEQBH010003669.1, read as the reverse complement.
AAGGGCTGCTTGGTTGAGTTTTAATGCCCTAAGGGGTTGTTTGGCAAATTATGGGTTATGAAATTAGTGCCCTGTTTTGATCCTATATAATGTCCAGTTTTTAGGGCTGATTTTTGGTTAGAAAAATGGAGAATTTGGACTAGCATCCTTCAAGGAACTTGTAGCTCTATCTGAGAACTTGATGTTAGGCTTTTGAATCACCCAAATTAGACCTCTATAACTCAAGTTGTGGTCCATTTTCCGGGACTACTACAGCTTAGGTTGTTTCATGATTTGTGTCCAGATTTTTGCCACTATTGATTGGTATATGATTGTAGTATATCATTGCTTGAATTGAGTGATATACTTGGTTAAAATTTGCAGGAAGTCAAATCAGGTGTTCTAATGGTTTGGTTTGTGATGTGCTTGTATGAATACATTACATGGCTTATCAGAAGCAAGCTATGGACATGTCTCACAATTCGCCTAGAGGTTGATGGATGCTCACCACTGAGTAGTAGTGACTTGTGTCAATGTATGCCTCAGATTGGACATGATGGCATAGAATTGTATGGTATATTTGAATTTGTATTCTTTTGATATAAATGTCCAAATGATAAAGGGTAATTATGCATGAGTAGGCATGCACATATAGCACTCATTGTATATCTAGCATAGTATAAACGAGCGATGGCATGATTGCATTGCATTATGCACAAGGACATCACATGACATGGGTGTAGGTGCATGGTAGAGATCAACAATGTGTTTGGTGTTCGATGTTATGTCGTGGGTACATGATTGATCGACACTATGTTTGGTGTTCAATGGTGGGCTCGGTAACATGGGACAATGTCCAACATGAGTCTCACGGTTTTAAAAAAAATGAAAATGTGTGTTGGGTATAGCAAGTTGGGTGTGATCCCCCTGTGAGTGAAAGACCCGCATTCGTGGATTAGACATGATCACCGTGGTAAATATAGTAAAATTTCTAAAGGCGTGCGCGCTCATGTAAACCCTGAACGGCGGTCTACAAAATGGCAACACACGGAACTCGGGAAATATGCTGATACATCGGAACCGTCCAATGGATTTTGATTTATAAAACAAAAGTTTTTGTTTTGAAAATGGTCACTGATGGAACAAAATGACTAGCTTGGTTTTCACTCAAAGATATACATGTGAGGGAGCCAGAAGGACAATTCCGACATAGACAAGGTGAGTCACATTCTCATTAATGGCATGTAGACATTTGAGTAGGAATGTGTATGTTTTTACTTGAATGTGTGAAATGACATTGCATGTGCACTTAGGTGGGGAGTAGCCCTTGTAGGAATTATTCTCTACTGGTCATTGCTCAACCCATCGTGGGACCCCCTCCTTTCAAGTACAGTGAGTGTGCAGGGAGACGGTGCTCACTCGAGGCTATGATTTTGAAGGAAGCCAGGATGTGGCTTTGATAAATATTGTTGTAAACTATATTAGAACAAGCTAGTTTTAATATATGTTGCATAAGAGTGTTGTACTAAACTCTTATGAACTATTGTGATATAGTTGTGTATTGGGGATATGGACAGATGGACCAAGTGTGGTCATTACTACTTCTGTTGAGACCCTGAATGGGTTATGGTTATATTGTTATACAGATTGTATATTAGGTAGAGCTCCCCGAACAAAGAAGACTCTGCCCGATTCTTGTGAAAATATGGATCCCGATAAATGGGACACAATAGTGTGGTATCAGGTTACCTGAATTTCACAGAATCTAATTCTGGTTACTGGGTTGTCAACCCGGGACTCGGGTTTTGGGGCTATATTTTTAGGTTGATTTTATTTATTTTAAATAACAATTTCTTAAACCTTTAGGTTTATTTTATTTTTTTTTTTTTAGGTTGATATTTTTTTAATAACGATTCCCTTAAATAATAACATTTTTATTCATTAGTATTAAACCTTTAGGTTGATTTTATTTTTGTATTTTTTTTATCTTTAGATTTATTTTATTTTATTTTTTAAATAACAATTCCTTAAACATTTAGGTTGATCTTAGGTTTATTTTATTTTATTTTTTATCTTTAGGTTGATTTTATTTTGTTAAATAATACCCCTATAAATAATAATCTTTTTATTTATTACTCTTTTTTATCTTTTACGTTGATTTTAATTTTAATTTTTTTAAATAACAATTCCCTTATCAATCATAATTTACATACTCAATTATTTTATAATTTTATTCTTTTCATTCATTATTTGTTTATGTTTTTAGTTTCATAGTTTGCCTTTTTTGAAGTCTTTACTCATTTGTCTCTTTTGTTTCATCAAGCCAAACATAGCTAGGTCTAACCCACTTGCTTAGGCCCATCAGACCCAACCCATTAGGATCAACCCACCTACTTAGATCCAACCCTTTAGGTCCAACCCATTAGGACCCACTTGGGCCCAACTCATTATATTCTAACCTCATTTAACTTAGGCTAGGCTCATTATATTCCTACCTTCCCTACCTTAAGTCCAACTCATTATATTTTAACCCACCTACTTAGACTAACTCATTAAATCCAACCTCACTTCTAAATTTCATCCTCTATTATATTCCAACCTCACTAACCTTAAGCCTAGTCTATCATGTCCAACCCATTTGTTGTTGGGCTATTTTTCCAACCTATGGGCTCTTATCCATTTTACCAACCACCAACTTTGTGAAAGTCTTCCAATAGGAATAGATGCCCTATGCATAGAATAGATCTAACCACTCGTATGACATTTTCTATCATTCCATGAATTACGCCTCAAAGGGTATAATTGATGCAAAGATGATGCGTTTTCAAAAAGAAAGCATTGAGGAGGCAAGTAAATCGAACAAGACCTTGTCAAATGCAACTACAGCTCTAATCGTCAGAGCAAGAACAGACTAAAGGGAGTGTGTAATTGAGGTTAATCGATGACCGCTGGCATATAAGCAAAGTCGATGCATTAATGAATAAGTTTGGAAACAATGAGAGAAGAATGCACACTCGACACTTGAAGTGGGGATGTGACAAAGAGAGAAAAGCAGTAGCTGAAGAGGACAAGAGATGAAAGAGAGAAAAGAAATAGTGCTGAAGAGGGACCAACCCATGAGGGTTCCTACCAAGTTAAGGAGGCACAGTACCTTAATGTCAATAGGAGCTACACTTTCTAACCCAACCTCAACTTTCCCACTCACTACACACCAACATTCAGGAACCATGAGAATTTCTCATATGGAGGAGCACAACAAGTTCAAAGACTGGGATGCACTTGCAAAGAATATTTCATGTCTATCAAGCTCCAACAACAACACAATAGCAGCAAGCAAGACAATGAGTAGAAAATCAGGGGCAGAGGAGATCCAATTCCTTTGAGGACCAAATGCTTGCTTTCATGGGGAAAATAAGAGGCTTCTAAACATACATGAGAAGAAGTTTGTTGAGCTAGCAGCATTCCAAGCAAACACAACTGTGTTTCAGGCCAATACCAACGCCTCTTTGAAGAATCTGGATACTCAGGTAGGGCAGCTAGCCCTAGCCATGTAGAATCAATCCAAGGATGCATTCCCAAGTGACATAAGGAAGAATCCGAAGGATTGCATGGCAGTAACTCTAAGAAGTGGCAGAGGACTAGAAGAGATAAGAAATTGAGTGTTGGGGCGGAACCGAGGAAGAGAAACATGTAGAAATTTGAGAAGAATTGGCAAGACAGCCGTGTTGCTAAAGAAGAGGAACAACAAACATGCAAAGAAGAGTAGTGTTGAAAAGTGGTGCAATCAAGTGAATTATATGAAAGGGAAATCTAAGAAAACTAAACACTACTACCACAAAGGACCATTATCCTCTACCTTTCATCAATTAAATGTTTAATGTTATAGTAAGTACCCATTAACGCTTTCTTGATGGATATTCTGTTATAACCATATTAAGGCTACTGAGGATCAGGAGAAAAACTACATTTGTCCCTATGGCAATCTTGCTTTTGTATGATGCCTGGATTATAATGCTCCCGCCAAATTTCAAAGGTATGATGTCTATGTTTTCCCCGATTCGTGGAGAGCTATGGAAATCTTATGGATGACTTCTCTGTTTATGGATCCAATTTTGAGAATTGTTTTGGAAAATTTGGAAACAAAGATCATAGGTGTCAAGACAAGTAATTCAGCTATAAATTGAAAAATTTCCATTTCATGGTAACATAGGGTATTGTCTTAGGACACAAGATTTCTACAACTGGATTGGAAGTAGACCAAGTAAAAGTTGTTATCATAAAAACTCTCTTACACCGGCATACCACTAAGGGGATAAGAAGTTTCCTAGACATGCTGGGTTTTTATATAGAAGATTCATAAAGGACTTCTCAAAGCAATCTGCACTATTGCGTAGACTAAGAAAATGCAAATTTTGATTAAGGAATCACGCAGATCTACGTTGACAAATAAATCCAGATATATTACCCCATCATGGTGATACCTGACTAGAACAATTATTTTGAAATTATGTGTGATGCCAGTGATTTTGCAATGGGAAGCTATATTGGGACAAAAAACTGAAAAGATAGTCAAGGCCATATACTATGCCAACAAAACCTTCAATGAGGCACAAAAGAACTACTCTACCACAGAAAATGAGATGTTGGCAATGGTGTTTGCTTGTGAAAAATTTAGGCCTTACATATTAGGGTCTCATGTTATAATACACACTGATCATGCTACAATTAGATATCTGATGACAAGAGAGATGTCAAGCCAAGACTGATCAGATGGGCATTATTACTGCAAGAGTTTGATTTGGAGATCAAAAACAAGAAGGGTAGTGACAATGTGATAGCTGATCATTTGTCTAGATTGTAAATGATCACGGGAAATGAGGTGGAAATCAAATAGTAAAATTTTCCCGATGAGCACTTGTTTGTTATCGCCTAGATACCAAGAGTCAGAGCATATGAATTACTTAACTTATGGAGTTGTGCCACTTGAATTCAGCTACCAGTAGAGAAGAAAATTGAGAACTGGTAATAGATTTTATATTTGGGATGACCCACTACTTTTTAGAAGAGGAGCATATATGATCATAAGGAGATGTGTTCCAAAAACATAACAAGGTGGTATTATGGAAAAATGTCATGCATCACCATACGGGATGGCACCAGACAGACAAAAATGTACCAAAAATTCAATCAGGTTTTTATTGGCCTACTCTAATCAAATATTGTTTTGAATGGGTAAAACATTGTGATAATTGTCAAAGAATGGGAAACATAAGCAAAAGAAATGAAATGCCCCTGCAAGGAATCCTAGTGGTGCAGATTTTTTATGTATGGGGATAGACTTCATGAGACCTTTCCCATCATCATTTGCAAATCTATACATTCTCCTAGCTGTAGATTATGCATCCGAATGGGTGGAAGCAAGACCGTCTCAAAATGATGCCAACACGTTGGTCGGGTTTATAAATAAATACTGGCTAAATTGAGCACCTTAACAATTATTAGTGACGAAAGCCATTTCAAGAAAACTCATGAGTAGATATGGAATCAAACATATAATGGGATTGACTTATCACCCTCAGTCAAATGGGCAAGCTGAAATTTCCAATAGGGAGATAAAGAAAATTCTGGAGAAAACAATGAATAAAAGCATAAAAGACTGATCTATAAAGCTAGATAATGCACTGTGGGCTTAAAGAACTGCTTACAAAACTTCCATTGGAATGTCCTCATACATAATTGTATTTGGAAAACCTTGTCATCTCCTTTTAGAACTGGAACACAAAGCTATGTGGGCCATCAAGAAACTAAATGTTGACTTACAAGCTGCCAAAGAAAAGAGATTACTCTAAATGAATGAACTGGAAGAGTTGAGAAATGAAGTTTATGATAATGCCAAAATCTATAAAGATAAGACAAAGAAGTGGCATGATCAGAAGATTCTGAAGAGGGAATTCAAATCAGGAGAACAAGTTCTCTTATACAACTCTAGGCTCAAGCTATTTCCAGGGAAATTGAAGTCAAGATGGAGTGGTCCTTATACAATAGTAACAAGTACACCCTTTGGAGTAGTAACACTCAAGACTGATTCTAAAAGTGAATTTAAAGAATGGTCATCAAGCATTATCTCGAGGAAGCATGAATGAAGTAGGGATCCGCATTTTGAAGAAGAGAAGAGCATTTTGCTTAACTGAAGACATTCTACAGCAAATGTCTAGCCAAAGACATTAAACTAAGCAGCTTCGGGAGTGGCAAACTCAAGCTTAAATTTTAATTTCGACATCTGGACAGGTTGCTTAAATTTTAGTGTTATCAATCTTTAGTTTTAATTTGTTAGATATTTTATTTCATGATTTTGTTAACTTTTTCAAGATAATGAAGTCAGCATAATAGGTGGTTATTATATAATCATTCCATTCTCAAACTATTCAGCGTAAAAGTGCTACAAGGGGGAGTTTTTCGTTTTCCCTAACTGGTTCTTTAATGATAATGCACAATAAGTTTGGGGAATGTGGAATTTTTTTAGAACAAAAAATTGTAAATAAACTTTATTGTGCTCATTGTTCGATGCATTGTTAAATAATCATGATTAATCATATTGAGTGAAGAATGAGATTTTTTGTTTATACTTGAATTGAGGTTGTTTGATGTTATATGTGTTTTCACAAGTATGAATTGAGTGGAAGGAATATATTGCATAATTTCATTTGTGTTGAATGGTTGAAAATATGTAAAATGTGCAAATTTTGAGGTAGGACAAAACTTTGTCGTGACAGACAAATTTATGTCGCGACAAGGAGTGAACAAACTTCATCTAAGTTACAGGAAAGTCTGTCACGACATACTTTCCTTCTATTGCAACAAGGTTAGGTCTAAACTTTGATTTACTAACAAAACTTTGTCGCAACATAATTCCTTTTTAATGTGACAAAAGTACACGTGAACATCGTAAAATATGTACGACATGATTTCTCTTGTCACGACAATTTTTCACTGAGCATCACAAATTTATGTCAAGGAAATTTTAATTGTCTCATAAAGAATCGCCTTTAGCTTACAAGTAATCAAATTTATCGCGATATTATTTCTTTATGTCACGCATATAGTGGCTAAAAATGGGAACAAACCCTAAGCCAATTTTTTTTGTCGCGACAATTAATGAAGGCACAACAAACATATAGCCTATAAATAGAAAAATTTTGAACACTGAAAGGCCATCTGCCTCATAAACCTTCAACCCACTCAGATTTCCTCACCAAATCTCTCTCACTTCCTTCAAACTTAGATCTCCTTCAAAAGTCTTTTTCGATAAATGTCCGAAAGTCAAGCCGAACCTTGTTCCTAACCTGAACAAAATTATAGAGGAGCTAAACAGGAGGAAGAAGTAGTCCAAACGACTCAGGCAGAAACAGGGCAGGAAGGAGAAAGAGTTGAATTTAGGGCAGAGTTGGAACAACCAGTTGAAGAAACTAGAAAGAGAAAGAGAATATCAAGAAGCTAGGAGTAAAAGCAAGCAGGAAAAGCAGTTTAATTAGGTTTCAGAGCGTGTTTATGTCGCATAGAGGATAAGTCACAAAGATGGGACTTTATAGGCGAAAGAGGGTTTTGCAAATTTATTTCGCCCTTCCAAGAATCCATCAGAAGATGTGATGGCACTGCTCACGAGCACAAGGCTCCAGGATTCGTGGATGTGGTGAAAGAATTTTATGCAAACATGGTCGACAAGGAATAATGCAGTGTATGTAAGAGGCAAAGGGATTTCCTTTAGCATAGAGTAGATAGACTAAACTTACAATCTTCATGAGAGGAAGAATGAGTCGAAGTTCAAGAAACTGGTGAAGGAACCCGACTTCCAAAATATTGTAGACTTGCTGACTGGTGGCAAGGAAAGTGGAATGCCACCAGGAAAAACCCACACGAGTCCATCCCCAAAGGAACATTAACTGAACAAGCAAAGGTGTGGTTTTATTTCCTCTGTTCAGTCATTTTACCTTCCAAGCATTTCAGGTATAGTCGTGGAGAAGGGAAGTGTTGGCCAGAGCGCCATCCTAGCGGCTACAAGTTCGGTTAAAAATTATAGAAACTCAAGTCCGGAAGTACTGTAGAGGAGGCTGTTGACTGATCTCCATACCCAAAGACCGATCACTAGACTCGTGGATTCGGTGGTGTAGAAGGAGACCTGGAGTGAGGAAGAAAATCCGCCTAGACTCACCCTAGACACTGACAGGAATCACCAAGGGGCCTAAGAACTGAGGCAGGGAAAGAGAGGCAGAAGTTGCAAGAGAGGAAGAAGAGAACATTGAAATCAATCAGATACAGATTGATACTGCAGCCTAAGAGCAAGAACAGGGGCTGAACAATGCAATCCTAATTTTGAAAATCTCCCCAAATGTGAGACAAGCCCATCAGGAACAAGCTGGAAGCTCACAAACTCAAGATAACAACACCCAACGATGGAAATGTTATGCGCGACACAAGGCAAAGCAGGAGACGCAAGAGAGGGACAATGTTTGGGTGGAATCCAACTTCAACTCAGGGATGAGTACATCGATGTTGAGTTGAAAAGAAGGGATCAAAATTTAGAGAAAGCCCTCTGGCTGAGAGATGAAGAATGGAAGAGCATATGGGAAATAAGAGAAAGAGAACCGAGTGAAGAGCTCAGAGCAAGAAAAGATGATTTCCTTTCAGAGCAACTCAGAAGAGAAAGTGAGTTTTTCAAGATCATGAAAGAGAGAGGATGCTATGGAAAAGAACATGCCGTGTATGCATCTACCTTCGTATTTCAGACAAGGAACATCATAAAGAAATAAGACTTTTGATAGAGAAAAGGGATAAGGAAATGAAGGGCACCCTAAACTATAGGGAAAAGTGTTGGACTGAAAGCTTAGATATGCTCAACAACAACCTGATAAAATGTATCACCAGTTGAGCTCGAGGGAACCTAAACCTATTGGGGGGAAGAGACAAATGATCTTATCAAAGCAAAATGGCCTTTGATCCATGGAGGACGATTCAATGAGTGAAGAAGGCAGTAGGTCCAAGCAGCCACAAGTCCAGATTCCTGAGTTCTCACTATCTACAAAGCTATTATAAGTTTGAACCAAAGGAATTTGCATCTCCCATAGGCATGAAAGGCAAAATAGCTCTACCCCGCTCTTCCTTCCCATTTTCCCCTCTCACCTAATATCTCATACTTGCAATTTTAATAAAAAAAATCCCTTTCAAGTAAAAAATCGGTGTTCACTCTCATTTTGTGTTTCTTGTGTGTCTTATTTGTATTTTCTTTCTTTACTTTAAATAATTGAAATTTCCATGACTTTCAAGTGAATGATTTGTTGGACAATGGAGGTTCCAGATTTTCCGGCTCAATTCGTCAATAAGGTGAATTGTTTAGTGAAATCAAATATTGATGGAATTGATTAGTTGTTGTGTTAAACATCTCTACATTGAATGATTGATTTAAATGAACTTTTAATTGGTCAAATAGCATGGCAAAATTATCCAGGGACCAAACAAGACTTGAATAGATGAATTGGGGTAGGATGAAATGAACCGAATAAGAGAGTTGTGAAGATATTGATGAATATGTTGAACTTTAAGAATAAGGAAGATTGTAACAAATTAATGGAACAAATAAGACTTGTAATTCTGTTTTTGTAAACATATTAGTTATTATGAATCCTGATAAACACTGCACTTTGCCAAAAGTATCTCTGAATCAAATTGTGCTTAAGATTAGGGAAATCTTTTGGGATCTATCATAGTAAAATCTCCAAATGTCCAAGAATTCGTTAGATTATTAGTCATGGCGAAATCCTAAGAAATACCACTAACAAGAAATGATATAGGCCATTCTTGGAAGATTGAGCCTTTCAAAGCCTACCCTTATAATATGCATAAGCAAACATACTAGTTCCTTATTTGAGCCAAAAGCCAATTTCATCATCAAACCAACAAATGAAAATCCTAGACCCTTCTTCCTTAGACATCATACTACAGCGAAGAACCCTTATTTGCCCAGATTACATGAGAAATACATCAATGATGGAAGAGATGTAAGTTTAGGAATATTATTTTAAAATTACAAAGAAGGATAAGAAGGGTTGAGACAGAAAAAATCAATTTAGATAAGGAAAGATGAAAATAATGAGGAAAAGGAGTTGTGAAAAGAAAAGTGTCAAGGTGGAATAAGTTTGGTCTTGTAGCCTTCCCTCTCCTCGAATAATTAAGTCCTTAGGGGTGTTCAACACCTGGCACCCTTATGCAAACCGGTACGGGAGCACACCCAAAGTTTGTTAAGGGTGGTAGAAAGGTTAAAAAGACAAAACATTGCACTATTCCCAAAACCTTGATGAACGATGCAAAGTGAAAAAACTTCAAAGATAAAAAAGAAAGTTTACAGTCTGAAAGTGGTCAAGAAAAATACCCCCACGGAAAGTATGCAGAAGGATGCACCAAACCAAATGGGAGGTTAGAGGGTTGACATTAATGGAAAAAGTCAAGAATGCAAATGAAGGCAAGTATTCCAAAGTGTAAATGAAACTGAAAGGAAATTGAGCCTAAATTGTCTTACTATCTACCTAATTACCTCAGCCTCACATTATAAGCCTAAAAGACCTAATTGATTCTGAAGGAGGTATATGCTTACATTAGTGGAGATTAATATGACAAACAAGCATATGGGACATTAAAGAATGAAGGAGAAGCATACTATCTGAGTAATATCCCATAAGATTAACTAATCTGCCAAGGAAAAAGAAAGAAGACCATCACACACTCACAAATCAGGGTTGAAAGATTGAATTGTTTACACTATATGAATTATTTGGCTGTTTAGTGAACTTAATTGAAAATCTTCCTAATTCTAGATTGGAAACATGTTTAGAAATAATTTTACAACTGAATTATGTTTCCTGCCCAATTGTGGATTCAACAGAAAAATGTCCTTAAAAATAAAAGATAAATTGTTTAAGGACAAACAAAATTTTCTTTTCTTTGCTTAGGGACATGCAAAACTTTAAGTTTGAGGGAATTTGATCAGTCTTAAACTCATCTATTTCTGGCATATTTTTAGCAATTAAGATATATTTTAATGCTAAATTATGGAATATTCACCAACTTTGTGTTTTATAGGTTTTTATTGAAAAAGAGATAAATCCAACAGGAAAAGAAGAAAAAAAAGTGGCCAAGGCAGAACTCTTTGTCGTGACATAGTTTCTGAATGTCACGACAAAATATCAAGGGAACCAGCAGCTTTATGTCGCAACAAAGTCTAGGCTGAACTTAAGGAAGAAATAGAACTTTGTCACGACAAAAATCTTTCTATCGCAACACTGCTAAAGAAGTGTGTGAAGAAGACTATCGCGACACTCTTGACTCCTGTCGTGACATTGACCAAGGAAATGGCAGTGGAAATTTGTCGCGACAATCCTTACTCAGTCAGAAATATAAAGAATGAATATATAGATGAATTCGTCAGAATAAAGACGACTCTATCGCGATAGAGTATAGCAAGGTTGTAACACAAGTCAGTTGCGACAAGTGTTTTTATGTTACGACAAAGTTTTTAGCATAGGACCAGCTTAATGAAGGATTTCTATCATGACAAAGAAAACTTTGTCGCAACATAAAGTTCAGAGTTCACAATAAAGGCCAACAAGACTTTGCATGACAAATAAGTTTTCTGTCACGACAAACAAAACATGAGGTTGAGGTGAACTCTATCGCGACAAAGAAATCTCTGTCGTGACAAGAAGTTGAAAAGCAATACAAGAAGAACATCGCGACAAAGAAGTTTTATGTTGCGACATAATGAAGAACTGAAGGCAGAATCTCTGTCGCGACAAAGAAGTTTTTTGTCGCGACAATAAAAGCTGCAGAGTAATAGAATTTTGTCGCGACAAAAGAAAATTATGTCGCGACAGAAAATGAAAGAGAACTGAGATAAGCCGATACAAGTTTGTCGCAACAAAGATTTCTATGTTGCAACAAACAATACAGCCAACAACAAGGATCAGAGAAGAAATTTTGTCACAACAAAAAGAAACTCTGTCGCGACAAAGTTGTTGAGTAACCACAGAAAGAATGTCGCGACATAGAAAACTCTGTCGCGACAAAGTAGAAAAGCTGAAGGTAAAAGTGTTTGTCACGACATCTTTAGAGTCTGTCGCAACATAGAATTCAGTCTTAGTAGTGCAAGCCAACCAGATTGTGTCACGACAGAAGAAAATTATATCGTGAAAAAGACGAGAGTAGAGAACTAAGATTGGTCATACAAAGAAAAGTATGTCATGATGTGTTTCGTATAAAAGTATGAGAAGTTGGTTGCAACAAATTTTATGCCGCGACAAGAACAAGACTGATGCATCAAAACTATGTCGCGGCATTATCAAAGTCTGTCACGACTGAATACAAGAAAAAGCTCAGAAAACCTGTCGCGACAAAAACTGAGGGCTACGACAAAAGCTAAGGGACAAAGACTAAAACTCTATCGCGACATAATTTTCTATTTCACTACAGAGCGACCAATTTGGGCCATAATTTTTGGGGATCCACAAAGCAGTTTTGAAGTGCGGACCATCATTGGTGCCTATAAATATACGTGATCTAGGGTATCAGGCATTACTTTCCTCAAATCCAAGACTTCTAAGTAGCCGAGACTCTTCAGATATTATTTTTTCTTTTAATTCCTTTTTAGTATATTTTGTTTTAGCGTAGTTTTTAGTTAGTTTTCTGTTTATTTTATGGAATTGAGTAATGAACTGATGTGCAGCTTCGAGCTGGAATCTATTGTAAAATTTTCTCTCTCATTATTATTCTGCTTTAAATGGATTTTGCAAAATTTCTAGATTTCATTTATTTCAGTTCATTTACAATTTCAGTGAATTTTCCTGATCTGTTAGTCACTGATATGTGTGAACTAGTTTTAGAAGATTGAGCTTCCTCTGGGAATAGGTCGATGGTGATTGTTATTTTTCTGCACAAAGTGGAAGGACTATAGCGAAATCTTGAATTTATTTGATCGGGTATTATTGAACTTAATTGCTCCAAGTACTAGTATCGCAGGCCTAAAAACAAAGAATCAGATCTTGCCTCGATTTCCAGGAGGCCCTCTGCTTGACACAGAGATGAAGAATCCTGAGAGTACGGAGCAGTTCCTTGTGGGTATGGTAGACTAATGCTTTGGAACTAATGAACTCTAAAAGATTACTCAGATAGATCACTAACTTACTCATCGCGGTGCGTATAGTTGACGGTTACGCTTAATCGCTTAGAGGTTTCTCCTCTTTCTGATGAAATGATTTTGATCTCGTGTTAGCATAGATCTAACCAAAGAGATGGAGAATTTAATCAGAATTGAAGGATGAGGTTCCAGTTAAATTGGAAAAGTCTTGCAATATCCTGTCTATGGGGGCAAGAATTCTTCAGTCCTAAGATTTGGGTGTGAAGTACTGAAAAGAAAAAATACCTAGATCTTAGAAAGATGATTATATTTTACAAGTAACTGATTAGATCCATGTGTCACAAAGGAACATGAATCTCTAATTAGTGAAAGGTATGGTTAAGGGAGAAATCCAAACTATACCACAATGCAAATTTGACAAATTCAGCTTTCCAACTAATAACTTAGCTATGACTCAAAATGATGCAGAAATTGAAAATTATTCATTGGTCTATTTCCCAATGTTGCCTCACTCAGTGAAATCTCAAATCCACTTTTATTAAAAATTTTATGTATACTAGTGAAATTATTTTAGTATTACTTTATTAGATCTCTCATCAATTTAACATTGGAGTTCAAATAGTAAGGATCTTCGAGGCTTAGGGATAGTTAATCTTTGATTTATCATCAATCCTCGTGGGAACAATATCTAGACTTAAAAATCCACTTTTATTACTTGTATGACTGATGCACTTAAAAGTGATTTCCACCAAACTCAATTTTTAATGAATCCATTTGCATAAAAAGCACAAACACATATTTTAATTAAAATCATCATCAACAAAAGTTTGGTACCGCTGCTCTAGACTTTAGTTAGTCTTTGGCAACAAAGCATAATTACTTGGTGAAATTGGTCTATACAAATTGTCAAATAAATTAGACTAAGACTTATACGACCAATATGTTCTTGTTTTGTTTTTGGCATGTACGACACCTATAAGATCTATCATGTTTTTTGTTTTGTTTTTGATGTAGAAGGCACCTATACAGTTCGTCACGTCCTATCATTTTTCCCTCCATGGTGGTAGAGCACTTAGCACGCTTCCTTGACATTCTCCATGCTTGTACATTCTCCATGTGTTATAAGTTTCTCCATGCGTGTACATTCTCTTCATCCTTAGGGATCTAACTATTACTTGACTTTTAACACCGATTCTCTTACCACCTTAGGAGGCCATTTAGGGGATGTTTTTCACTTGCTTTGTGACTTTAGTGACATCTTAGACTTTTTCTTTTGTTGTTTGCTTTTAAAGTTTTTAGAACCTCTTAGGTCGCCTCGGTTTGGGAGAGTTCGTGTCCTTTGTGGACACTTTTTGGGATCTTCTTTGTTATTCGATAGAAGTCATCTCATTTCACTCACTTTTCACATTCACTTCACTTCACTTCATTGTTATTGCTCATTGTACATGTGAACTCTATCAAAGATGTGCATATTTATAGACTCCAAATCATTCCTCTTGATTTTTTTACTTCTTTTTACATATTTGATTTGATTTTACTTTATTTGACTTGATTTTATTTTATTTTATCTTGTTTTATATTTTTGGTTTAATGTTACTTTATTTTTTTAGATTTTCTTTTTGGGGAAGGTGAGTCATTTCTTGTCTTTGGGGGGATTGATTTTTTTTTCTGTTAAGGGGGGAACGACCATAAGAAAAAGGAGGACATTGGGGGAGAGACATCTATGAGGAGGGAGACGCCTAGGGGCAAAGGGCAATGGACTTGGAGGAGAAGAAAGCAAAGAAACAGAGGAGTCACACAAGCGTTGGGTCTACTGATTGAAGACTTTTTCTTACAAGTAAGCGAAAGATTAATAATGTTTAATTTGCTTTGATACGTTATATGTTGTGATTTATTGTATTTGATTATTGAATGGTGGTCTTTAATATTGATTCATCATGGTCATTTCCTGATTTCAGTGTTGAAGCTTAACTTGCATTGGTTTTAGTTTATTGCGTCCATTTTTAAGTTACAACTTTTTATTGATTTTAGTGCATAGAAGGTAGTGGGTATGGGTTGTTTGGATGATGTATACGTATGTTAGAATTGGAGAATGGATTGTTGACTTTTATGGAAATGTTGATAATGGACAAAGTGGATTTGATAAAAGTGACACTAGTTTCAATAATGAGTTTTCAATATCTCGAATCCTTGGTTCACCCTTTATGTTTCAGGTTCTTTTTTTTTTTTTTCTTTTTTTTAATTGGTTGTCATGGACGCAAATTTCATGTTATAATTTGTCTTTCTTATTTTATATGCTTTTTATACGTTGGGTCTCATATATTATTTCTCTAATTCTCCAACTAATTCCAAATTATTGTTCCTAACTATCATGTATAGTAAAACTGCCCAAATTGAGTATTTATTTGCTTGTACTGTGTAATGTTAAATGTTCTCGGATTTTGTGCTCCTTGATTGCCATACACATGCATACTAAATTCCTCAATTTATTTACCCATATTGTTGTTATGTTGATTTTTTTTTAATTAAATATTACCTAGATTTTTAAATTTTTTTTATAATAAAATGTTACCTAGATTTTCCATGTTCACATATTTTCGTTTTAAGTACTAAATTCATTCAATTACTTTGGTTGTGCGTGTTGTTTCTATTATTATGTATTTAATAGCTTGTATCTATTGTTACCATTTTTTCTCATATATAATGTCATATTCAAGTCTCTGATTTTTCTTTCTTCTTTTTTTTTTTTTTGTCTAATTAATTCGTGTATATTTGCTTTGTCATATTTAAAGTCTTAAATTTTTTTCCACCTTTCTTTTTTTGTCTAACTAATTTGTGCAATATTTACTTCCACCTCCTATGCTATTCCTACTGCTACTATTTCATCTATTTTTCTTATTGGCTTATTTTTTTTTCCTTGGGTGTATATTTTATGTATATTTGTTTTTCTATTATTTGATTATTTGATGCATACTAATTCACGACGCACTCATACTGAGCTATCCTAAATTGAGTTTAATTATTGTGAAATAAAACAACAGCAAATGCCTCACCCACCTTAAACCTATATCGCTTGTTTATAATGAAACAATTCCAAATCCATCAGCAACCCCTTCTTTCTGTCAAACTGCAAGGTTTTAAATAATATTTATGTCCTTGCTCCATTTTCATTAATTTTGAGTTTTCTTAATGTTAACTTCTGGATGCACTTAAATTTCTATAAACACACCGAACACGGAATTCCCAAATTCTCTAATTATTTAAGACTGACTTATACAAGACGACAATACATGCGAAAACTCCTTTTCGACCTCATTTGGGCTTTGAACGCAAAAAGACATTACCTTACAAACCCCTTACGTGAAATAGTTTATATTGATTTTAGAAAGATCATTACAAGATTTTCAGAGGATTTGTTTTATGATTATGTTGTATTTCTTTTGTAAAGATTTGCTCCAATATTTTATTCTACCCCTTCAAAGATTGGCTCTAATATTTTATCTTTATTCTTTTAGGAAGATTTACTTTATTTATTTTAGAAAGTTTTTGGTGAAATTTTTGTAATTTAGAAAGTTTTTCCTAAGTAAAGAGGTTTTATGATTTGATTTTAGAAAGTATGAGACTATATATACCTCTAATGTAGTCTTTACAAGTAGTCAAGCTTAATAATATTTTCAAATTTCTCTTTTAAAAGTTCTCTTTGTTTCTTATCTCTTAAAGGATTTTTCGTGACTAGCTGCGTTTCATAATTAAAAGGATTCTTTGCTGCAAAGTCTTTGTCGCTATTTCAATCAACACGTCCATAGTTGATTGTGACGCCTTCACTCCATCATCCATCTCAGGTAATCGTTTAATAACCCTAGTAACTACCTTAAAACACTACTTCCTATCACCATCTCATCTTCCCTTTAAACTTTCCATAACCAATTTTTCAACTCCTACCCAAACTTTCCATATCTTGCTCCATACTACTAAAACATTCCTAAATACCATTTTCCCCTTATATACCACAAATACACATTCCCTAACTTAAAAAATCTCATAAACTCGTTCATAACATGTTTTGGCCCTAGAAAACTACCTCAAACCCATATTTTGACTTACCAAAACTTCTAGATCATCCATCACGATCCCAACCTTGCATCAAACTTTCAAATAAATATTTTTATTTTTATTATTTTAGCTTTCAAATTATTATTCTGTTTTTCTAGAAAAAAATAATACTTTTCTTTTATCCTATTTTTTAAATCATTTTCTTTTAACTTCTAAAATCATTTTCTATAATTTATAAAAAATCAAAAATCTAATTCCTTTAATTTCAAAATTCAAATTTTATTTTTTTTACATAATTCAAAACTCTCTTAGAATTAAAATTTCAAGCTTCGCTTTCTTTTAAGTTCCTCAACTCAAATTTCTATTTTCAAAATTATTTTTCAACTTGATTTTAAAATCTAAAAGCAATAATTTGCTTTATCATTCCAATAAAATTAAATAGCATGAAGTTTAATCGGTGCGCTTAGGGCCTAATATCTCATATATGTTTTCAACAAATAATTTAATACTTAGTTTATAACCTAATTTCACATTTTGATATTAAATATTTTATATTTGCTACTGCAGCAACATGGTCTCTATTGATAGCGCTTTCATATCCATCCAGGTACACACTATTTCCTATTCTTTATTTATTTATTAGTCATTCATGTTTGATGTTCTTATATTATTAAATGTTTATTCTGATATCTATTGTCCGATTAATCAATTGTCTAATTGTCTCTGATTATTAAATACAAACTCTTTAAGGGCCTAATGGGTGTACTATGAGTTTCATCGTATTACTCAATAAATAACTCGATCTTGAACCTAAACTCTGGTTTTCAGATACTTGATTTTCCTTTAGGAGTCTCATTTAGAGCTTTTTCTTATTTTATTTTCTTTTTTAAAAAATAAAAATAAAATAAATTTATTATCTTAAACGATGTCAACACTTAAGTTAATTTTTCCGATCTAAATTTAATTTGCATCGAATTGAACCAAAATTTTAACAATCTGCTCTAATCCAATAAAAATTCGATAATAATATTCATATTTTTATACTATCTTGGAACTTTATCTTATTTCCTATTTAAATTTTCATTTTAAGGAAATAGATTTTTTATTTAAAAAAATATTATATATATTGATGTTGATTTCTACCTCTTGAGAAACCGCATTGATTCCAAACTTTTCAAAATGCTAGTTTTATTACGGTAGACAAGACTTAAAACAAATTTCAAAAAAGAAATGAATCTAATTATTTCAACATTTTATATACGAATCAAAACAAGAAGCTGCTTTCCTTGCTTTCAATTAAATTCAACCAAATTCAACCAAATGGTCAAATGAAAACGTATTTTCAACCAAATTCAAGTACTTCAAACGTATTTTCTTCAAAATGAAAACAAAGATAATACATTGAAAATTTTCATATTTTGAATTTCGACAGAAATTAAAATTTTCGCGAACTAAACTGCACAGCCGCCCAAATGGATCCAACCTTTCTTTGTTTTTTTTGAAACGAAATCCAACCTTTCTTCTTCGCGACAAAGATGGAAAGCGGGTGAAAAAGGTATGAAAATGTCGTTTTATTCTTTCTTACCATACAATTTTATTACCGTCAATAAAAATATACGGTAGTTGGATTTTATATATATATATATATATATATATATATATATATATATATATATATATATATATATATATATAGTATAAGTAGAGATAAAATAAATATTTTTCTCTAAATTTTATAAGAACTATAGATGTTAAAGTTAGTTTAGTGTAATTATACTGAATAACAATATTTATTAGTTTTCAAAATTATCTTAAATTATTTTAATATTTTTATCATATTTAAGAAAAAAAATTAAATTATTTTTATAATTAATATAAAATATTATATTTTATTATATAAGCAATATTTTGATATTGATATTAATTTAACTTAATAATTGATATTATGAAAAGTTATATTAATACTTTATTTTATTGGAAATTATATATATTTTTTATCTAACCAAATTAATTGTTATTTATAAAATATTATTATTTTGTTAAATTATTTATTTATGCTTTTTTTATCTTTTAAGTATTTTTAAAATGTTAAAGGATTAATACGAAAAATAATTAAAAATAGAGTGAAAGTAATTTTTAAGAAAAATATTAATGAAAGAAACGAAATATTTAATATTATAATTAAAATCCAATTAAGATAAATTTAATATAAATGATATAAAAGAACTTTTTGATATTATATTAATGAAGCCAAAGTTGGCTTGGTGGTTGGGAATTTAGAGCAAGAAATCCGTCACCTGAAGATATTTTCGACTTTCAAATAAACAATATAAGCTTAATCTAGAATCTAATACAAGCAGTTCTACTTGCCAAATCCGATTTTCGAGGGTTGGGCTATAAAATTTAAGTTCGAATAAAATCGGGCCAATTCCGTTTTGTTCCATGGCTCATATAGGTTTTGTTCAAGTCGGCCTGATTAGCCCAATTAACTCGAAATCTTTATTTAATTTTGTTCAAGTAACTAGTTTAGTAATTAAGATTTTCAATTATTCATATATAAAATTTGATATTTTAGGCTTTTAACATGGAATCAAATCTTGTTTTTATAGCATAGGTGTTTTAAAAAATTATTATTATTATTATAATAGATGATTAATATATTAAACTTTGTTTTTAAATTATTTTATTTTCAATTTTAAATGTAACTTTTTAATATAATTTATATGATAATTTAATATTTAAAAATTATAGAATGCGTTTGAATTAAATAAATTATAGTTTTAATATTGAATATATTTTAATTTATCTCATTAATCCTATTTTAAATATTTATAATTTCATTTTTTCTATTTATCCTTTAAATTTTATTTAATAATATATGTTTTTGATAAAAATGAAGTTGTAGTTGTTTATAAATTAAATTAAATTATGAGTATATTTTAAATAATTTTATTACTTAAATTAGTGTTAATAACATATATTATTATTTTAAAAATAATTAATAAAAGTTATACACATATTTCTTTTCCTAATATGATTATATCTTCAAGCATAATGAAGTTTTAAAATAAATAGAGATTATTTCATTATTGCTACTATTGAGATGCATTTTTGGAAAATTTTATTCTAAATATAAATAAAATTTATATTATTAACATTCCTAAAAAATTAATTAATAGATTATGATGATTTACATATTTCACAATGTAAGTCATATGTTATTATTTAATATAATAAGGATGATGATGAAGATTATAGGTATATGAGATTTCACTTGATACTTTAAAGTTTTTTAGAGATATTTGTAAGTTTTACTCTATTTGTTTGATACTATTTAGTTATTTAGTTTGGTATTTTGGATATAACAATGCTCCATCAATATTTATTTATTTAAGTTTGTTTAATATTATTATATTATTTAATTTCGATATTTTATATATTAATTATTATTATATATTTATATATTATTTATTTTTATTTGAAGAATAATAAAATTTGTAAAATGAATTTTTTTTTTTAACATTTTTAAGATTTTGACCCGTTTTGACTCACAACTCGAATGGATTGGGTTAGGCTAGTCAAAAGCTAACTGAAATAGAAATTGACCAAGTTAATTTAGCCCATTTTGGGGCGCAGCTTGAATGGTGACGATTACCGGCTAGGTTAATCTTCTTCGTTTATGGTAGTTTTCGTGGCCAAATACGACTATGTGGGTTATTGAGCAAATATTGTGTATTTAAAACAAGTAAAACGCTTCAAAAATCTTAAAAAATTTAATTTTACCAAATTACATCTTCTTGAATAAAATAAATAATATATAATAATAATTAATATAAAAAATGATTGAGTCTAAACAATATAATAATAGTAAATAAACTTAAATAAATAAATAATGGTAGAGCACTGTTATAACCAAAGTACACCAAATAGTACCAAAACAATAAAGTAAAAACAAATTCAAAGTATCAAATAAAATGCGTATCGGCTGTCTTAAATGCGTCATGCTGTCTATATCACGATAATAACACGTGACTCACAATGCAGAAAATATAAGTGTGATGTCATGGATTGAAGTAAATCGTCATCATATATAAATTAAAAATTTTACAATGTTAATAACATAAATTTCATTTATATTTAGAATAAAAAAAAAAAAATTTCAAAAATGCATCCCGATCATAATAATGAAATTTCCTATTTACTTTGAAAATTCATCTTGCTAAAATATATAATCAAAAGAAATAAAATTATAATTTTATTAATTATTTTCCATCTATAATATTTATTATTAAGACTAGTTTAAGTAATAAAATTATTTTAAATATCTTAATAATTTAGTTATTAAATTTAAGCTAATTGTAAGCTAGTACAATTTCATTTTTATAAAAAAATATATATAGATTAAATAATAAAATTTTAAAAATAAATAAAATTATATGCCAGATCAATAAGATAGAAATGAAAATATATTCAAGTAGTAATTTCCCATATAAGATTTTTTAAATATTAATAATCATATAAATTATATTAAAAATATATATTTAAAAATTGATAATAAAATAATTAAAACTAGGGTTGTTAAAATTTGACACGACACAAACTCAACACGGTTTTTACGGGTTTTGGTTGAATATAATTGTCGTGTTAATCCACCTAAACACGTTTAATAAATTGGTCATATTCATGTTGACTTGCCTAACATGAATTTGATCCGAATTGATCCGTTTAATTATTATATTAATTAATTAACATATTTAATAAGTTATTTGTGTTAAATATGGATTATTAATTATAATTCCTATTAATTTAAATAATAAAATTAATAACATATTAATTAATATGTTATTTGTGTTAAACATACATTGATGATTAATTATAATTTTATTATTTTATATAATCGAAATTAAATTGAGTAAATGTCGTGTTGATCTGCTGCTGCGAATAATAAATGGATTGTGTTTGAATTAGCGAATATTATGTTTATTATTAGTGTCGATTTGGTCGATGAATTTGGCAGCGTCAGCCGTTAACCGCAGCAGCGAACACGAATTGCCACCCTTAATTAAAACAATAAATTTTAATATATTAATAATATATTATAACCCCTATCCTACAAAAAGCAGATATTTGATTTTATGAGCCAAAATATTGAATTTTGTTGATAAATTTTTGAAAAACTCTATTACTAAATTGATAAAATTTGATTCCAACTTTAAATTTTACAACTCAATATTCCAAAAAAATTGAGTTAAAGTCCATCAAGCTCAACATATGTTATCATGCTCAACGACCGAAATTATCGGCGATTTTTCCAAAAAACCGGTTGAAAAGCAATATATCAACAGTATTTTGCCTGATATTCTGGCGATAATTTAGGCAAGGTAAGCAATATCGATGCAGGTGCTGAAACCAAAGCGCGATGTTTCGTCGAAATTTTAGTAATATAAGTTTGATGGTACGGGTGGATATGGAAAATTTTCCAGTTTTATAACCAAGAAAAGATGTAAAAAATATGGGGATCGGAGAAAGTGGAGATATATAGAGATACATACGGTGCAAAACCCAAGCTCTGGGAACTTGGAAAGCTACAAGCATGAACGTAGAAGAAGAGGTTGCAAGACTCAAAGAGGAGATAACGAGACTTGGCAAGATCCAAGATGATGGTTCATACAAGGTCAAATCTCTCCTCCTCCTCCTCCTTAAGATTCCACAAATTTTCTTTCCCTCTTTTTAGATCTAAAAAGTATTTAAGTTTTGCTTCTTGGGTTTCGTGTAGATCTGATTGTGAATAGTGGATCTGATATTGGGTTGGCCTTCGTTCGTTGAGTAGTATTATTTATTGAGTATGGGATGTGACAAAACTTCTGCATTCATCATTCATGTTGCCCTTTTTTGCTCATGGGTATGGCTGAAATGTGTCTTTTATTTGCTCCATAGTTGATCTGCTGAAGCTATGGACACCCACCCCTATTCGTTCCTCGTATTGTAATGGACATGATTTCTTTCTTTTTTTATTCGGTGAAATCATCAAGTCAATTCTTACTTGATGTTTTCCAAAAGATCTAAAACTTAGAATAACTATCAAACAATTTCCAAAACAACAATCTATTTCTCCTTTTGTTTGGTTTAAAGATATGAAAAATTGGAGTCAATCCTTTTTTTTTGTTTCTTGAGGATAATGTTGTTTGCACTCTTGGGGGATCGATCTATTAACCTGATGGATCTGCTCCACCAATACCATCTTGGCGGTTTTACTTACAATTACAATGAGATTGTGGTAAGGAGGAACGTGAAGAAATCTTTACTTGACGACATCTCTAAACGGCTCCAGTCGGGATCCAATATTTAGTGTTCAATGATTAAACTTAAGATTAAATCTCGTATTAGTTATTAATTCGTGTTTAGCCATTAGTTGATTTACTTTTACTTAACAACCAGAATGTCTTCAGTTTTTATTTTCATTTCAGACAGCCCCCGTTTTTCAAATGAGATTAAATCAAACAAATTAGCCGAGAAGCCTTTCTTTTTTTCTTTCTTTTTTTCTAACGAGGAGGGTGGGGGTGGGGTGGGAAGGAATTTCTTTTTAAGTTGAAACCCTTTTCCCTCGTCCTCAACTAGTGTCTGTGTGTTGTTTTAGAAAGGTTACGTTTGGTGTGCTATTCAACGATGATAGGTGTGCAAACATATTTGAAGCACTGGATTTGGAACTGAGGGCAGCAAAGAAGCGCAAAGTTGTGACGTACGAGGGTGAGCTACTCTTACAAGGAGTGCATGATAACGTCGAAATTGTCCTCAAACCCACCCCACCAACCACAACCACAACCACCACCACCACCACCACACCACCAATCAAGTAAAATGAGAGTCTGATGTTTTGCTTTTGTTGTAAACCAACCACAACCCCTCCCCCACCCCACCCCTATGCTTTGTTGTAAGGTAATTCTGTTACATGTGTCTTGCTTGCATTCCAATTTCCAACCATCTTGAATCTCTGAAACTATCGTTTTGAGTCGTGTGTAATAATGTGATGATGATGATGATATTCAAAGAAAGGAACCTTGGAAGAAAGGTTTTGGATCAATTCATGAACTTACCCAACCCAACCCAACCCAACCCTTCGCCCTTGCTACAAGTGTAGTGTTTTTGGGTCGGTTTTCCTAAATCAAGTGAAGCTGGGATCTGTAATATAATCTGAATTGATGCTGTTTTGTTTTATCCAAGGCTTTATTAATTCAGTAAAAGGTATAGGACCTCCTGATAGATACATCATGCCTTGCTTGCTAAGTAATCTCAGTTTGCCATTGAAACTTTGCTTCCGAAGCAAAAGCAAAGTGTATAATAAGATAAAATAAAATCATGTTCTTCCTTTCCTTGCATTATTCGGATTGCCCATGTCAGGGTAAGCATTCAGGATAAAAGATAAAAGATAAAAGATAAAACATAATAATATTAATCATTTTTCGGGCTACCTTTCTTCTTCCCCCCGCCCACACCAATCTAGTATTTGTAAATCTGACACTTGAATACTTAAAACGTAGCGCCAGAAAACAGTAGAAACCCATTTGGCAGTTAATGAATAAATAGGAGCTGAGATGCTTTAGCCAAAATGTTTGGGGGAGGGGGGTAGGTATGATGCATCCCCAAGGCAGCTTGAATCAAGCTGGAGTTTTTAATGTACATGTACAGAGAGAGTTCAAGTGTTAGGGGCAATTAAAACAGGGGAGTTACTATACTACACACACTTGTGTGTCAGGTGCACGGCTGATCTGTTGTTACTGATGGATGAATGCTTGGAGGAGGCTCTGAGCTGCCTGGGTTTCATCAGGTGTCCCAGATACGATTACTATTCTATCACTAGTTCCTGGACGAGGTTCATGCAGGGTGACCTTTGCACCGGAAATCTGATGATTCACAGACACACACAACACACAATTGATATGTCACTTTGGAGTGGATAATTTAACTGTCTCTGTGTGTGTGTGTTATATGGGCGGGGTAATAAACATCATCAACCATAGAGAAAGAACTGTGAGGTAGCAGCAGCTCAGGTATCACAATACAATTATTTTTCATAGGCAGGCAGGCAGGTATCACAATCAAAATTATGAGAGAGAATGCTTTAAAAAGCAAGCCTAATAAAGGAACCTATTTACCAAAGAATATAGGTTCTAGTAGTAGGCCACAGACAGGTTTCCTTTTCAAGTCACAAATACACGGGGGCTTTCAGGACTTGGATTTGTCCCACAACCTACAGCATCACACTGGTTGACTTCTTCCATTAATCATTTATGACCATCATATAGAATAATAAATTCATGTTATTTGTCTGCAGAACTAATTTCAGTCCATATTGCCAGAAAAAGAAAAGAGGAGGGAATGTTATTATGTGCCTTCCTTAGACAATTAGATTATTTTAATTCCCCATAAACAGAGCCAATAACATTTTCAGGAACTACAATCTCCACTGTTGTATTTGTAATAATAGCAGATTTACTTCCACTGTAGACACAAAGTAGATGAGTTATACCAACCAATATAGGTGTGTAGTAAAGTAGATAACTACTCAACATTCTAAAGATCTTTTTCTTTATCCTTTATACCCCTTTACTCTGTCCGATTAAATTATTTGTAGTTATAACTGCCATACATTAATGTCAAAACTCCAGGAGTATATAAATTTGTCAGGGCCAGTGGAGTAGCTAACGAGTGATAAAATTGCAGACACTAGTTAGTGGTGATTAATCTTTAATTTTAGAAAAGATACAGACTCTAGCCATGTACTCATGAAGCTTAGTTCCCCAGAGTGATACTCCTGGGTGTTTGTTTGCTCTCTAAGTTGGGAACCAGGCCCCAATTTTGTCTCCCTATGAATTGTAATATGCCCAGGACACCAACCATAGGAAGTTCTATACCACCCTTGATATTTCCTTGGATTTACTCCAGTTACTGTCTGCAATCAAGGAATCCCCCCCATAAGGAAAAAATAGAAATAAAGACTATAAATAAAAAATAAAAGAAAGGGAACAATTCTGAGAGTCCATTATGAGAGCTTTTACCTGTGGTGGCCATAATCTAGGTGAAGTTGTATGATCTAAACCATGTGAAAGTCCAAGATGATCCATACTCCGAGTTAAAGTAGTATGTTGACTGAAGCTAGGAGAGACGCCCACAGATGAGTGTGGACCAAAAGAGGCAGGATCCCTCACTCTTCCATAGGGACTGATCTCAGCCATTGCAGAACTGCTCCTAATTCCAGCACCATTCAATGTTTTACTAGGGAAGAGGTTATCTCGCAGCCTACCGGTAATATGATGTAATGCATCTTTAACATTTACAAACTCACCTGAAATCTGTTCAAAATATTCAAGTAAATAACTTTATACTTTGTATTGATCGCTGAACTGCTACATCCACAATCAAAGTTAGAAAAATGCCAAATTTCACCGAATGAAATTTTATAATATCTAAATTCAAGCAGGGTGTTAGCAGACTTCTTGAAAGATGATTAACTTAAACGCATCTAAACATAAAATATGTTAGTGTGCAAACTTTCAAATGTGTCTGCATTTCAGAAATCTTGATGAAATCAAGCCGGAAATTGTTATTAGAAACCACGGAATCAAATGTCCAGTCAGTTTCAAATCTTGAAGATTTACAGGGGCACAATGTCAGCTAGTCTAAATAAATTGTTATTAGAAGATACCAGCTAAAACTGCACCATCCGAAAAAAGTTGTACTAACTAAAGCAGCAGAAAGATAATAATTTGCAAACACAAAGAGCTGTCTATGAGTGGCTTCCTAGTTACAATTTTTGCCGAACGTTGCGGGTGTTGGTCGAAGAGAAATGGTAACAGGAGTGAGACGGGGCAGAGAGGGCAAAAAGGAAAGAAAAATTAACCATGAAGAAGTCTTTGAGCACCTTCAGCCTCAATGATCTTCTCTCATCTCCACAATAAAAAAAGAAAGAAAGAAACATAAATTTGTTGATGTCTTGTCATCCCTAGACCTGATCTGGGGTGGGTGACAAAGAATGCAGGAAAATCTAAGAGTCATCGAGGATAACAGAATTGCTGAAGACCATAAACCAAGAGTTTGCACTTTGGTTTAATATGGAAAAGTTTTGTTTCATGATGGAAAAAGTGAAGCATAGATGTAATGAACATGCTTCCTCTCATTATAAAACTTTTAATTATGAAAAACAAATTATCTAACAGAAAGAGATCAGTGTATTAAAAATAGAATAAAGAAAAAGCAAAATGGAAAGTTCAGAATCTTCTTTAAATGCCTTGAAGAATAAAGTCACCAGAGTTTTACAGGAGCAAGTTCCATGAAAATACCCTAACCCATTGAAACCATCAAAATTTGGGAGAAAGAATTGCTCTCAATTCAAATTGGACAAACCAAACACTTATCTCTCCCCTGTGCAAAATCCAAGCCAAACAAAACTGACAAAGTTTTGTGCATACTTTTCTCTTTTTTTCTAGAGGTAGCAGAAACTCATTGACAGAGCCGCAAATTAGTGACTCAAGATATATATTGAGAGAATCATGGATGCTGCAAGCACGCCCACCTTCCTGGCACATTTTATCCACTTCCTTTCTTGTACATTATTTTCCTTCCTTTTTGTACTTTATTTGTATCCTTTTGTGTCTTTCGTGTATATAAATAGTAGGACCTATACTATATCTTACACATCCATTTAATAAGAAAAGCATTCTTTTCATACATCACATCACATGGTATCAGAGTCATGGAAGCTTCGGGTTAGGGTTTTGTTGTGTTCTTAATTCCGACAAACCATATAGTGGTTGTGTCTCATTCATGCCACCTTACCTTTGTCCCAGGAAGCTCCAGAACCCTTTCGCCGCCGTCAGACTTCTTCTACTCGAAAAAAAATTCTCCGATAAACTTTTCAGTTGCTCCATATCAAAGCCGGCTGACCCCACCATTGGGTTCGTCGCCGCCTGATCTACACGCCTATAGAAACCCCGACGACAACCAATCCCTCATGCACCTCGACTTTCCATCAACAGTAGCCACCGCAGCGTCGGCGGCCGTGTGAGTCTTAGTTTCTCCATTTGGGACCATATGTGTGCCTTTTTCCATTTTCTCTCAGCGGCCACCTCTTGGAAACCTAGTTTCTATAGTTAAGTGGCTTTCTTGCTTTTTCAGTTGACACCCTCCACATGCATCCCTCACCTTCGGAAATTGCTTTTTGCCTTGGTACTCTTGTCCTTTTTTACTGATTTTGTTGATTTTTCACTACTATGGCTGACAAAGCTCCAAGCATTTCTTCGTATTTTTTTGGAACTCCTATGATAACTGTGAACAAACTCGAGGAAGTGACAGCTTCTCAGTCATGGGCAAACTACTGTCAAATTATAGTTTCACGAAAATGGTTGTAGAAGACCATCGACCTCGAAGTCGAGTGTTTCGAAGATAAACGTCCTCGATGAAACGGGGCGCTTTGCTACGTAACATTCTCTAGCAATCATAGAGCCCCGAGCCACTCGATAGCCTTAGGAGTTATCGGATTGTCAACCTCTTAGGACCCGGGCAAAGGAATTTGTATACTAGTGATGATATTCCAAACGCCTCACAGAGTCATCTTCTCCATTAATAGTTTGGAGTAATTACGGTATGGAATTATCTTCGCTGTTGGGGCGAATGCATAGCGAGAAAAATGAGCTCTTATCTATCCTTCCAAAAGCTATTGATGCCAAGACCCTACTTGTCCAACATGGATCAAATCTTTATGATTCTCACTCTTATTAAACTTGGCACAAAGTTTGACAACATCCGCGAACAAATCCTCATTAGCTTTGCCATCCCAACCTTTGATGACATTTTTGCTTGGTTACTACGTCATTCATCCACTGCGACTCAATCTTGGCGCCTTGAGGTTCCCCTAGACACTTCGGTGACACTTTCTGAATCTCACCCTCACGGTGATTCCCAGAGTGTTCGTGGTGGCAACCGAAGCAAAGGATAGCGACCTTATTGTACCTACTATAATCGCGTGGGTCACATTTGAGACCGGTGTAATCAGTTATATGGTCGTCCACCACGCACGGCTTATATGGCCTAGTCTTCTAAACCGCCTCCACTTGAGGTTCGACCTCAGGAGCCACCCCATCTCCCGCCTCGGGGGTGACTCTTACTGAGGTGAACATGAGGAGTTTCTTCACCTCACTCAAGCCGCCAAATCTACTTCCATTACTTCTATTGCCCAGATCAGTAATGCCTCTGCCTATCTTACACACTCTCTTGGTCCATGGATTCTCGATTCCAGCCTTGATCAACTACGGTAATAAGGATCTCTTCTCTTCCCTTCCTTCACTTACCTATGATTACTTTGGCTAATAGGACTCAAACCATGGCTAAAGGAATCGGTTCTACAAGTCCCTTTCCCTCTTTGCCTCTTGCTTCTGTTCTCTATGTCCCTAATTCTCCATTTAATCTTATCTCTATTAGCAAATTAATCCATGACCTTAATTGTTCGATTACATTTTCTCACTCTTCTGTCACCTTGCAGGCCTAAAGTAAGAGGAGGACAATTGGCATATTACATGAGTCTCAAGGCCTTTTTCATCTCAGCTCAACCCCACCTTCCACCATTTGCACTTCAATGGATACACCTCTTCTCGTCCACAATCGTCTCAGTCATCCGAACATTTCCAAGCTCCGAAAGATGGTTTCTCGCTTTTCCAGCTTATCTTCACTAAAGTGTGAGTCGTGTCAACTTAGGAAACATACTTGTATTTCGTTCCCTAAGCGCTTAGATTCTCGGACCAAGTCTCCTTTAGAGCTCGTCCACATTGATGTTTGGGGTCCATCCTGAACTGCGTCTACTTTAGGTTTTCGGTATTTTGATACATTTATTGATGATTTTTCCCATTGTACTTGGCTATATTTAATGAAGAGTCAAGTTGAGCTATTTTTTGTATTCCAAAAGTACTTTGCTAAGATCCGCAATCAATTTAACACTTCTATCCGCATCTTACGCAATGATAATGCCTTGGAATACCTCTCTGCACCTTTCTCTTCCTTTTCTTCATCACATGGGATTCTTCATCAGCCTTCTTATGCTTACACTCCTCAACAAAATGGGGTGGCTGAGAACAAGAATAGTCACTTGGTTGAGACAACTCGCGCTCTTCTCCTCCAACATACAGTTCCTCAACGCTTTTTGGGGGATCCTATTTTAGCTACTTGCAATTTGATCAATCACATGCCATCTTCTATTCCGCCGAATGACTGTGTTCATTCTTCTCTTCTAGATCAACCCTTCTCTCGTCTCCCCTTCACGTGTTTTCCGGTGCACTTGTTTTGCCCACATACTCGCTCCTAGCCAAGATAAACTTTCCACTACTGCCCATGAAGTGCATCTTTGTTGGTTATTCCCACCTTCAATAAGGTTAATGATGCTACTCTCCTGATATACATTGATACTTCATTTTCGCTGATGTCACCTTTTTTGAACAGTCTTCTATCTTCTCTACCCCAACACCTTCCAGTCTCGAGGTCTTATCTTTACCTCTCATCTTTCCCATTGCAGCTTTACCCAATTACTCCAACTCAACTATTATAGGTTTATACGCATCGCCCGCGTACTAACACCGAGCCTTTGGAGGACTCATCTCCTATGGCGCCCTCCTCCACGACACCGGTCTCGCCGTCTCCCGCTGATCTTCTCTTTCCCATTTGAAAATGTACTCGTTCCTCTCGTAACCCCCATCCTATTTATAATTTCCTAACTTATCACCGCTTATCTTCACCATATTTTGCTTTTATTTCCACATTGCCTTATGTTTCTCTTCCTCAAACCGTGCATGAGGACCTCGCTCATCCGGGCTAGAAATAGGCAATGGTTGAAGAAATGGTTGCTCTGCATTCAACTGGCACATGGGACCTAGTCATCTTACCCATCGGCAAGCCCTGCTGGTCGGCCGAGCAGTTCATATTGTTAAGATTGGTCCGGATGGCCGAGTGGACCGTCTTAAGGCTCGTCTAGTTGCCAAGGAGTATACTCAAATATAAGGCTCCGCCTACTATGACACTTTTTCTCCTGTTGCCAAGATGGCTTATATTCGTCTTCTCTTATCTATGGTTATGAGATATCAATTTCAGATCGCTTGGACATTAAGAATTATTTCACATTGCATCTTGCCAAGTGTAGATATATACAGCAACCACCGGATTTGTTGCTCAGAGAGTCCGTTTGCTATGCAAGCTACGCCGTTCTTTATATGGCCTTGCGCCCCCAAGCCTAGTTATATGACCTGAGTACATCGACTACTTCATGCCTTCTATCATCATGCATCATCAGGGTAGTGCATCTATCTGATTGTTTATGTGGACTATTACTGTTATAACAACAAAGTGATTGTGATGGTATTCAAAACTTAAAAGATCTTTTCAACCACTTTCTATTAAAAGACTTAGTGAAACTAGTATTAAGGATTGAGATAGTCAATCCAATTCGATGTAGTTATGTCTTTTAAAGGAAGTATATTCCAGATATACGCAGCGAAATTGGTATGTTAGGGATCAGAAACCTATAGACATTTCTTCCGCGAAAGATAGTTAAATCATCGCGGTGATAGTCATCGATGATGTGATCTCAGATCCTTCGTTATATCAAAGGAACACGCCGGGGTGTTAAATGAAAAACAAAGGCTCACACCTGGATTGTTGGATACGCGATGCAGATCGCAAGCTCACCGCACAAACGCTTCCAATTCTTTGATATGTGATTATTTAAGGCTACTTAATATCCTCGAAAAGTAAGAAACAAATGCAGCTAGATCTAGTGTTGAAGCCGAGCATCAAGCTACGCTGCAACTTCAGGAACTCATACGCCTAAATTGTAGCCTTTTTTAACTAAGATTCGGGGAAGGGGATGAACAACGACGCCAGGTGTGATAAACCAATCGCCTACACATTGCCACCAACCCGGTCTTTCTGCAGACTAAACATATCAAGCTTGACACACTTCCATACTAGAGAAGATTGGTTTCATAATGCATGATCACTAGTTTCATCAACTCGAGTGACCAACTAATGCATTTTCATCAAGTCTCTCCGAGGTCTTAGATCCACCACATATTTGCAACAAGATCGGGTGCATAGGATATTCTCTGGTTTTCTCCTTCCTTTCTTGTACATTTATTTTCCTTCCTTTTTGTACTTTTTTTGTCTTCCTGATGTGCATATAAATAGGTAGGACCTATACTGCATTTTACATATCCATTCAATAAGAAAAGCATTATTTTCTTCTATCATTTCACAATATACAAAAAGGTATGCAGTACCTATACACCCATCCAAAAACATGTAAAACAACAAATGAGACCAAAAGAAAGAGGACCTCAACAACAACCTCAAGCAAAGCCCAACCAATCAAACAAACTAAAGTGAAAGGATGAAAACAATTTTGCCTTCAATCAAAGTGAAAAAGGGAAAGAGAACTTGAGCCTTTGGTTAGACAATATCATCACCAAAGGCCAATTAGTTGCTTGCCTTCGAAATTGTCCAAAATAAAAGTAAAGGTGTTGCTCTACAAATCTTCTTCCTTTCTTGCCCAAAACAGAACCATGCCAACTGAGAATTATCTCTTTGACTAACAAGGGAAGCACTTAAAAAACTCATACCAGAAAAGAACGAGTCCCATAACACTCTTGTCTCATACAATTGAAAAGATATATCGTCTCTTCCTCTTCATGGGACTAATGTCCACCCCTCTCTTCTATACCATACCCATGGTTAAAGCTTTATCTCATGCTGCCTCCTAAGCAAAAAGAGTAATTTTAGGCTGCACCCACAACTCCCAAATACCTTTAAAGGGGAAGGAAAATATTCTGAAGTGTTGTAAAGAAAACTGAAAACTTGCCATTGTCTGTTTAAGTCCAACACACTGCATCCACTACATCCCCATCCCACGTATCTCTCCAAAACATCTTCCTGCCGTCTCAACATCCCAATCATTAAAAGATCTAGGAAAACTTGCCCCTACATTCTCCTCCCTCTCCATGGAATTTGATAGTGAACTCCAACTAAAACTTGCCCCTACATTCTCCTCCCTCTCCATGGAATTTGATAGTGAACTCCAACTTTTTCATCTCTTTTTCAAACTTTGAAGGCACTAGCTTTTTCCTTCAACCGCCTTCTGAACAGTCTATGGCCTCTTTCCTCTCTTCCATCCTTTTCATAGGGTCCAAAATCTCCTCCTATAAGTCCTTCGTTGGCGTTGCTATGCACTAACTAAACCTAACCAAAGCACTAGACAACCAATCATCAAACACACAACCCCCACCCCACCCTACCCTCTTTTTTTTCCTTCCACTCACTCTACTCCTCTAAAGCACAAGTCCCCAACATAAACCTCCAAAACCTCCAAAACCTCCAATGCCTCCACATCTAACCCCACAAAGGAAAAATTCGATTTGTTTGCCGACAACATCTTCAATGGGTCTAAATCTGCCACCCAATCAATTTAAAAGTCACAAATACACCTAAACCCTTCCCTTGCCTATGTGACCCTTTCCAACATAAAGAAAGAAAAATGATCCCCCTTCCTTAAAAAGAAGACTAAGTGAAGAAGGTGACCTAGGTACTTGGAAGCAAGGTTAAAATTTTTAGAAAACTTTGGCATGATTTCATGTTTCGGTGGAAATGAAATTTACCTCTAAAATTTCTGTTAAGTTTAAGAGAAATTTTGACTATGGGCGAAATTTCAGCTACATATCTTTGCAATCAGCCTATATGAAAACTTCTTGATGAAATATTGGCACGAGGGGCTTTTCACCTGAGGCCAGGATATTGAAGAATTTTTTGTAGAAACAAAATGAGGAACAAAGGGGTGAAGAGGCTTGCAGGGGAGGATTTGAACTTGGAAGCTAGGACCTAGCCTCGGTGTTAGAGAAGCACAGGTGCGTAGAGAATCTCAACAAAAGAAAGAGAGGAAGAAATGGGAAATGAAGTTGGCACAAGGGGGATATGAAACCCAGACCTATGGGGGAATGGCTTGAAGCTTCAAGTGTTGATGATATGATATACAAATTACACCCATTGATGCTATTAGGATTCTGAATGATATAAAGATATTTTATTGAGATTCATTTGATTTGCCTATAAACTTCTCAGGGTGAGGGAGTTGGTGGTACAGTAAATGAAAAAGGGGTTTATGGGTTGATATATCGCTGAATGTTTGTGAGGAGGAGGGTAGGATCTTGTATTCCAAGGGAGGGTTACAAGGCGGTTTAAGTTAAAGTCGCCAGAAATGGTGGGCTTTTTGGTCGTGACAAATTTTCTATCAGGGTAGGATGGCAAAGGTCAAGTTTTGAAAGGATAGATGGTGTAGAGATACCTCTTTGAGTATTCCTTTCCCTCCTTTATTTGCTTGTGCTCGTGCCAAAGATTGGAGTGTGGAGCAAGGTAGGGATGCTGCTGGGAACCCATTGGCATTAGACTCTTCAATGATTGGGAGTTGAGCATGTAAAGAGACTCTTGACCTTGTTAAGAGGGAAGAAGGTGATTGAGAGTCAGGGGGCGGGGGGGAGGACTAAAACAGTGTGTTTTCTATTAAATCTATGTATAAGGTGTTGTAAGATAGACCCACTACTTCGCCTCGAAAAATACATTAGATAACCCATGATCAAAGTGAAGAAAAGGACTCGCCATTGAAAATAGATGTTTCCATGTCAAGAATGTGAGGAGACTCAGAGATCACATCCTCCTCATTGCTCAAGGATCAGGTGTTGTGGTATCTACTCTTTTCTCTTTTTGGGGTGCCTTAGGTAATTCCTTTCTTAGTTTGGGACACCCTTTTGGGTTGGAATGTTTCTTTCATGGCAAAGGAGCGGAGAAGAGTGTGGAAAGTGGGCCCCTTGTGTATTTTTTGCATGATCTGGAAGGTGATGAACAACATTGTATTTAGGTATGAGGTGTTATCTTTACAAAAGGTCAAGTTCATTTTTGTAAATCTTTTTTGGTCGAAGACCAAGTAGTTTTTTGTGGATGGTCCCATGACCCTTGTGAATTTTATAGATTGGATGGGATCAAGGTGAGTTCGATTTTTTTTTGGTGACATGCTTTGGTCTTTCTATGTGGTGAATTTCTTCTTCTACCCTTTGTTGCCTTTTTCGCGCTCTTAATATACTTTCTTTACTTATCAAAACAATATATATCCAAATGGCATTAAAAGATTTATTATAATGCCAGTTTCATTTATAAGAGTCCATGACTTCTTATTCATTTTTGGCTCATCAAAATTTCGTTGATTTTTTGTCATAGATCTTACATTTAAATTTTCATCCTTGCCTAAAAGCCCTTTGGAGCTTCCTTAGTGTCTCTCTAATAGAGATTTTTTTTTTCTTTATTGATAGATAAAAAAATAAAATCAGCAAAGTATACAAGAAGTATACATGCAGTCAAGAATCTCACCACCCCTATACAGGGGAAAAAAACAAAAGGGGCAAGCGGAACAAAAAATACCCCACCACACACCCCTCAATACGAAGCCATCCACTCCAAAAAGCCCATAAGTGAAGTAATCTCTCTATTGGATAATGTAAACCCCACCTTCACCTAGACTAGGATCCTCAACACCATTTTTTTTTATCAGTAGGATCCTCAATACCTTAGAAAGCTTTTTCTCAAGCTTAGCAGCCAAATAGACCTTTAGAACCCAAGAAGCTTTTAAATTCACTATTATTCTTTGCTCAGCCCAATTTCCAATACCTTAATGGCTCAACTGAGAAGGTCTAATCCCACACAAGGGTCAGCCCTTTTTCCCCTTCCTTTAACACTCAACTCACATTATCATCCCTTTGGACACCTCCCATTGAGCTGATGAAAGCTCCCTTTGTGCTAAAGCCCCTCTAGATGGCCCAACCATCATCCCTGTCAAATTTTTAGGAAATAAATTAGAATTTTACCTAAAATTACTATTTCAGATTTGATTAGCAATCAATTTTCAGATTTCTAGCTTGTAGATTGATTGATTACTATTTCAAATTTGATGCAATCAGTTTCCAGATTTCTAGCTTAAAGATTGATTGATTGGGGTTTTTTTTCCTTCTTGCAGTTTTTCCTGATATGGGATCTTCCCTATTATTTATTTGTACCAGTTTTTGATGAAAAATAAGACAAATATGAATGAGAGTGTTTTCTTCTAAAAAAACTTTCATGGTATCAAAGCCAGGGGCATTTTTTTCTGTTTTCCTCTTACTAATAATGAGGTCATACAGGTCAGCGATGACAGACACTCAAAGAAATCCTTGTCGTTCCTTGGTTCTTTCGAACCCATTCCGAACACCAATCCTACACCTATTGTTTCCTCACTCACATCTATACTTTGCTAATTATTATTCCCAGAATCTGGCCATTTATCTCACTATTGAGGAGACTCATGAGCCTTCTGAATTAACCTCAGATGCAATTCTTTTACTAAGGAGCAATTAGAGCACCTGTACAAATTAGTTCAATCTTCAAACTTCGTCCTTTGTGCAGAAGGGTAATCTCTTGTCACTACTTTTTTTGGTGTAGTTCCTAATTCTATTCATTCATGGATAATTGATTCTGAGCAACTGATCATATGACTGGTTTGTTCTTAAAATGTTCTTCAGCAGTCCTTGTGCAAGCAATAAAAAGGTCAAAACTCTGTATGGTTCATACTCTCTAAGCACTGCCAGATGGGAACCATCGCTTCACTTCATTGATAACCCTTCATGATGTGCGCCATGTTCCCAATTTGTCTTGCAATCTGTTATCCATCAGTAAATTTACTTCTGATCATCAATGTCGAGCTAATTTTTACTCTTCTTATTGTGAGTTTCAGAAGTTAACCACAAGGAGGATGATTGGCAATGCTAAGGAAAAAGATGGGCTCTATTATTTTGATGATGGTCTTGCCTTGAGTAGACAATTTCAAAGTCCTAGCGTAAATTTTGTTTCTGTTTCCAAAGAATATGATATCATGCTATGGCATTATAGGTTAGGCCATCCCAACTTTTAGTATTTGAAATAATTGTTTCCAAATTTATTTAAAAATAAAAGTCCATCTTCTTTTCAATGTAAAGTTTGTCAGTTCGCTAAACATCATCATGCATCTTTTTCCCCCGAACCTTATAAACCAGCCACACCATTTACTATGATAGTGATATTTGGGGTCCATGTAGAACATGGACATCTTTTGGCAGAAAATGGTTTGTGACCTTTATTGATGATCACACAAGATTGTCAGGGTTTATTTGATGAGGAAAATCTGACGTGGGAAACAATTTTCAAAAATATTACACCATGGTGTAAACACAATTTCAAAAAAATAT
This sequence comes from Tetrastigma voinierianum, assembly GCA_016808115.1. Lineage (NCBI taxonomy): Eukaryota > Viridiplantae > Streptophyta > Magnoliopsida > Vitales > Vitaceae > Tetrastigma > Tetrastigma voinierianum. Next base: position 171,023 of record JAEQBH010003669.1, on the reverse strand, counting down.
TCAAATATTGCGGAGTGAAAATGGTCGAAAGTATTTCAAAAATGTTTTGGGCCAATTTTTTCTTGAAAAGGAATTGTTCATCAAAGTGTAATGACACTCCATAGCAAAATGGTTTGGCTTAAAGAAAAAACAAACATTTATTGGAAGTAGCTCGAGCATTACTTTTTACCAATCAAGTACCAAAATATCTATGGGGTGAAGTTCTTCTTACTACTAGATACCTTATAAATAGAATGTTTAATAAGGTCTTAAACTTTGAAACACCTTTTGATGTTTTCCATAAGTTTTTTTCCTACGAATAGGCTTTCTTCTTCGTTACCATTAAAGATATTTGGGTGTATTGCATTTGGTGAAGAGAAAAATAACTCTTTGATTTTCATTAATTAACAAAGCTTAGGAACATACATATTTATACTCTAATTAGGAGACTAAAGAGAAAAGGAAAGAAGGAAAATATTCCTAAATGGATTAGGAAACTAATCCTTAACACTCCCCTCAAGCTGGAGCATATAGGTCAAATGGGTTACACAATTACTTAATCCTAATGCACCAAGCATGTTAGGCATGTACTTAATCCAATGGGTAGATTTGAGGTTGTTGGAAAAGTCATTGAAAAGACGCCTAATCGACTGGCTACTGGCGAGTCGATGCGATCTGAAATGAGACACTGGCCATAAGATGCATCGAAATTGACCCGCACTATGAGCCGATGTGGACCAAAAGGGCCTACAAGTAGATTGTGAAAGAGAGTCCATGGGAGAAGGGTCGCCTAAGAAGGTTCATCGTAGAAGGTTCATCATAGAAGGTCCATCGTAGAAGGTCCGTTGGAGAGGGTCCATCGGAGAAGGTCCGTGAAGAGGCTTACCGTTTAACGCCCTGCAGCAGGCTGCCCGCCGTTAAGGTCCATCGAGAAGGTCCATCGGAGAAGGTCTGTAGGAAAAGGTTCGCGAGAGAAGGTCCATCAAAAAATGTCTACGGGAGAAGGTCTGCCAGAAAAGGGCCACGGGAGAAGAGCCGTTGGAGAAAGTCCATCGGAGAAGGTCCCTGAGAAGAGCCGCTGAGAAAAGTCCATCAAGAAGGTCCTCGAGAAGGACTCGGCCGAGAAGGTCCACTGAGAAGATTTGTCGGCCAGCGTTCACGCGAGAAAGTCCTGCAGAGAAGGTCCACTTTGGTATGGCGCACGGGGTTGTGCGCCCATCTAAAAGGTCTCAAGGGAGAAGGTCCACCAGAGAAGGTCCGTCGGAGAAGGTCCGAGGAAGAAGGGCCGTCGGAGAAGGTTTGCGAGAGTAGGACCATCGGAGAGGGTCCAACGGAGAAAGATCCACGGGAAGAAGAGAGATGTCACAGAAAAAGGGGCTGTCGGAAAAGTTGCTTTGGTACCATGTGAAGAGAAAAATAACTCTTTGATTTTCATTAATTAACAAAGTGAGGGAACATACATATTTATACTCTATGCGTTAGAGCAAAGAAATGAAACAACATTATAGTCTAATTAGGGAGACTAAAGAGAAAGAAAAGAAGGAAAATATTCTAAAATGGATTAGGAAACTAATCCTTAACATACATATTCATAGTTGTAATCATAGACAATTGAAGGAAGAATTGTATTTTTACATTGATCACAAACAACCTGTTTATATACAAGACAATCCTAAACCAAATAGAAAAGAATATGAAGTTTTCTAACTCTACCTAAACACATGTTTCCTTTTCCCAACTAGTTTCTAATTCTACAATACTATAACAGTAGTCATAATTGAGGGAAACTTGAACCTCATGCCACAAAATGTGTGTTTGTTGAGGCTACAACTCAAAAGGATATAACAGCCAACCCATTTAAAAATAAATGTTTGTTACCATGGATGTTACATTTTTTGAATTGATTCCCTATTTCACACGTCATTTTCAAGGGTGGAACCAAAATAAAGATTCATTTTTTTGTGATTTTTTCCAAACTGAAGATTTACAAAATGATCATTCCCAAACCTTGATCATTCAACCTGATAATCCAAGCTTTATTATACCCAAGGTAAGTGGTTCAAGTGTTTTAGATACTAAAAACACAAGTCTTCCTACAATGCCATCTCATGATGTTCATGATCCTACAACTCCTAACAAAGGAGAATATGGTAAATAATCCATAAGATTGATACCATTTGATATCGGTTTACCCGCAATGTGAGACAACTCAAATGAAAGGGTCTTCCAATCCTTTACACTACCCAAAGGTCCACGAACGCTCCAAGTAATGTCCTCACATCTCTTGCCACATGTTCAACCTACTTCATCTTTGTGCCCGAAATGTAGTATCAACATGAGTCTTGTTCAAATTCAAAGGTTGATGATTCTAATCTTCCCATTAGCATTCGAAAAGGTGAGAGGTATTGCACCCAACATCCATTGTCCAAATGTGTCATATAAGAATCTCTCACCCGTCTTTCGTGCTTTTACCTCACAATTGTCTTGTATGGAGATTCCCAATACTGTGCAAGATGCTCTGAAAGTTCCTAAGTGGAAGAAAGTTTGTTCTCGAAGATGAAAAGCTCTGAAAAATGGCATATGGGAATTAGTCGATCTACCAAGAGGGAAGACAATTGTAGGTTGCAATGGATGTTTATTGTCAAATATAAATTGATGGTTTTTAGAACAAAGAGACAAAGCTCTGGTATGGATTCACCTGCACTCCATATATTAATTACTAGAGACATTCGCCTCACTTATAAGCTTTAAACCTATAAGAGTTCTTTGTCTCATGGCTAATCTTGAATGGTCCTTACAACAGTCGACTAAAAAAATGCATTTATCAATGGAAAGTTGGAGAAAGAAGTGTACATGGATGCACCCCCATGATTTCGTGAAAAGTTTGGCTCAAAGGTTTGCAAATCAAGAAGTTCTTATATAGTCAAACAATTAACAAGAGCTCGGGGTTTGAGAAATTTACTCAATTTGTTAAAGTCAAGGATACATTTCCTGCTTAAGATGATCATATTAATGTTTTAAACATTCACAAGATGGAAGATTTCCATACTAATTGTGAATGTAGATGACATAATTTCATCGAAGATGATGCACGCGCGAGATGAAACGGATTGAAGACTTCCCATCTCATCAACATTTGAGATCAAGGACTCAAGACCCGAGGTATTTTCAAGATGGGAGAGATTGTGGTCGAAAAAAAGGATTGTTGTCTCCCCAAAGAAGTATGTTCTTGATCTCCTTAAGGAGACTCCGGGTATGAGTGGTCGAGGCCAATTGATACCTAACCTCACTGCCCTAACCAAAAAACACGGAGATGACAAGGAAGGTGACATGGTGATAGTGGGAAAGACGTACGATCACACACCACCAGATATTTACTATGAGTTTGCGTCAATTTATGCATTCACCCTACAAGAAACATCTTGAACCAATGTATCGAATTCTTAGATACTTAAAAGGTACACAAGGCAAGGGTCATTTTCAAGATCACACAAATGCGAACATAAAGGCATATAATGATGCAAATTAGTAGATCATTCGCTGAGATCCACTTCGTGATACTATACTATGTTTCGGGAACGAATACATGTCGTACAAGAAACGTAATGTAGTAGCAAGGAGCAACGCCGAGGCGTAATTATACGGCTATGGCTAATGGAGTCCTCTGTAGGATGCCTGGACAGAGAATTTCGAAGAGCTTCGAATGCCAATGCATATGCCAATGAAGTTGTATTGTGACAACAAAGCTGTGATAAGTATTGCACAGAATCCAGTACAACATGATTGCACGAAGCATGTGGAGATTGACAGACACTTCATAAAGGAGAAGATTGATTGCGGAGCTATTTGCATGCCCTTTGTTCCCTTATTTATAGGTCGTTGATATCTTCACCAAAGGACTTTTCAAAAATAGTTTTGAAAGAGCTTATAAGGTTAGGCATGATAGACATCTATGCTCAACTTGATAGCGCGATTTTAGGAAATAAATAGAATTTGGATCTGAAATTACTATTTCAGATTTGATTAGCAATCAATTTCCAGATTTCTAGCTGAGAGATTAAGATTACTATTTCATATTTGATTAGCAATCATCAGATTTAATGAGATAGATTTGATTGGGGTTTTTTTTTTTTCCTTTTGCTGAAAGTTTTTCCTGAAGGATCTCTCCCTATCATTTACTTGTACCCAGTTTCTGATGAAAAAAAGATAAATATGAATGAGAGTGTTTTCTTTTGAAAACCTTGATCCCTATTCAAAAGATTTTTTATCCTCAGAGACTCTGACACCATCACTCTCGGTTTATCAAAGAAATATGCTGTTTTGAGCTAGTGAACTGCATCTTCCCACAGCACCTCAAGCTCCGCGGACTGCTCACTGTACAGTCCAGCTCCACGCTCTCCCCGCCCATGTAGTAACAAAATTTTCTTCCTTGATCTCCATTGCATCTCTCCCACTATGCAGAGGGCTTACCTCCAACACCCTTGGCTGCTTCCCACCACACGGCACAGCAAAGCGAAACAAACCTACAACCACCTGTAAAGAACCCAGCCAATCAACACCAGCTAGTTTAGCCAGAATTCTCACCCATTGCAATTGGGAAAAAGAAGTACTATCCTCATTCATCACCATAAACGCCCCCAAACTTCTCTGATTTTTCTGAACACCTCTCAACTCCAGAAATGAAGTGGAAGTCCCACCACCCTAACCCAGACTTCATTTAAACTCTCCCCTTTCTTAATGCACCCTGAAGCAGGGTCCCACCTTTCCAGCTGCAACAACTTCCCCTTAAAACACCGGTGCCCTCTCAACAGCACCCATTCTGCCTCTTCCTTATCCTCAAACTCAAACAGAAGGAGAAACTCCCCCAACCTGACCAATCTTACTGCACATACAGGTCCAAAACAAAAGCAAATGGGTTTCCTCACCTTCCCCCCAAACAACAATCCAACTGCTCCTTCCCATTAGCACATCTTTCTATCCAAACTGGACCCCCATTGCCTCATCTACCCTTTTTGATCTTGTTTTGACAACATCAACCAAAGAGTCTTTCACCAGATGACTGTTAAGGGAAAAGGAGTTTTGGACTCCATTTGCATCAATTATGTAAGCCCACACCAAGTTTTAACTCACAGAGGGTATCAGGACTTTGGACTAAAGCCAGTCTGGACCCTTCCAGCTACCTTAATTGGAACAAAAACCTTGGATTTAACTGAAAAAAAAAATACCAGAATTAAACTGGAAAAGAATCATTGACTTTAAACAAATCTCAATGGGAAAGAAACTCCTCAGAACCCTTGAATTTTAACTCAAAAAGAAAATACCAGCAACATAAAAGAAGAAAGAAGACAACTGGAACCTTAACTGAAACTAAATTGCAAAACAAACCTCAAAAGTCTCCAATTAACTGAGAACAATACAAGGAATGACTAAAGAAGAAGAACAAGAAGAATCTTCCTGAGTCCTCATATTTTCAGAAAATGTTAAAACCGCAGAAGAAATTCAAGGAAAAGAATCCTTGGATCTCTGAGAAAATAAGAGATTTATAGAAGAAGAATTGAGGAACTATAAAAGAAGAATTAGAAAATAATCAATGAATCTGGCTGAACCTTAAACAGGAAAGGATCCACAGAAAACTCAGATTTAACTGAGAGAAATACCAGAATTACAGAAGAGAAAAAGAGAAAAGGTAAGTGAAACTTAATTGAAAAAAGAATTTAACTGAGAAATCACAAAAGAACAAAAAAGAATCCCCAAATTTAACAAACCAAGATTAACTGAGAAAAAATATCAGATGAAAAGACAGGAGAACAAGAACGAGCCTTAATTGGAAAAGAATCCATGAATTTGACTGAACCTTGGACTCCCTGGATTCAACTGAGAGAACAAAATAAAAATTGGAACAGGAAAAGAATCCTTAAATTTAACTGAACCTAGATTTAAACAGAAACAAGAAAATCCTTGGATTTAACTGGTAAACTGTGAAGGAATTCCAATGCATCCCTGAATTTAGCGGAACCTGGATTTAACCAGAATAAGAAGTTAACTAGACTCAGATTCAACCAACAAAAATAGCAGAAGCAGAAGCAACCTTAATTGGAAATGAATCCTCAAATCCTCAGTTGAAGAAGAAGAATCCTTGATTTTTTATTTTTTTTAGTTTTTTTGTTGATAAGCAAGAAGAATCCTTGAATTTAACTGAACCTTCCTAAAAAAGAATCTTAAAATGATGTGCACATACGCATAGTGCCAGATACATGGTCAACACTTATGTCCAAAAATAACCATCAATCAATTTAGAAACAAAATTTTTAGTCAAATAATCTTCTTATCACTCCAAAAGAAAAGCAAAGAGACAGTATAGCCTTGGCATTCTTTCATTTTCATCTTGTAATGCTAAATTAAAATGTGAAGTTTCTCACCTGTACCACTTGATCATTCTCTGAGGCACACTTTGGCACTTGGTCACTCCCTATGATACGTATCCCAGCACCAGAGGCCTTCCTCATCTCTGAAATTGTTGTGCCTCCTTTCCCCATCAAACAATCAACTTGGTTTGATGGAACTACAATCCGTGCAGAAACAGGGGACCCTTTTGAGCCAGAATCTAGCCCCTTTTCAATGCCAGCCTCTACTGATCTATTAAAAACACGAATTACAGCATTTTGTGCCAGCGAGTATCCTGATTCTGGGTTCTAATAAGAAAAGAAGAAGAAGAGAAGAAGAAGAAAAAAATTTACTAATTAACTACAGATAAGCAGAAATTCACACTAATAAAATAGAGAAAAATGATCACCACATTGACCAACCTCTGAAGCAGTAATAGTGATCATTCGTTCATCACACTCAGCAACAGGAGCTCCAACACTTATAGAAGCCCCTGTCTCATTCTGAAGAGCCTTAACAATTGTCCCTCCCTTGCCGATTACACCCCCCACCCTATCATTGGAACAAAGAATCTTAAAAATGACTTCTTGGTGCAATGTTTTTGGGTCCAGGGTAGAGATCCTTTCAGTGTTCATTGATAAAGGATGACTTCCTGAAGCATAACTTATAGTGTTGCTAGGGATAGGTGGTAGCACAAAACTGCGCTGTTGAAAAAGATCTACACGTGGATCAGGTAGGCTTTGATGGGGAACTACATCAGGAGGTCTGCCTCCTATTGGCTTTGTTTTATCAACATGTGGGCAATCTTGAAGGCGACGACAGACAGCAACAAGTGCTTTCTTTCACAGCTAGAACAGCTCCCTCAATCTGCAAAAAATTGACCATTTACGACATGGATACTGAAGTAAAATAGATTCTCAAATAAACTAAGGTACAAATATCAGATCAACAAGCAATTTCACTTTACCATATTTTTACCAAAAAAATTATCATCATAAGAGAAATTTTTCTTTTAATTTCACACCCTATGATACAAAACTTTTTTGTTGATAAGCATCTTATGAGCACCTAGGAAGGAGATTTACAAGGTACTAATTCTCCTTTTTAGACATTTAGCAAAGATTTACTATGGAACAACTCTCATTTCGATTTATTTAGTTTTGAATATTCATATTGTTCTGAATATTCATATTCTCCTTTACTAAAGAGGCAATTTCCAAAGATTAAATTTTTTTTTTATGTCGTGCAACAGTTTATTCAATCCATGGTGCAGCCCAAAATCCTTTTTTTATAAATAAAGGGCAGTATATTAGAAAAGGGCGCTAAAATTGCGCCCAAAAGTGAGTACAAGCAGGAGCAAATATCCCATCAACTTGCAAAAAACAAAAACAAGCTATACAAAACAGCCCCTCAATCACTTACTCCATGACTAATCAACAAACCTGACTAAGGTTGACAGACCATTTTCTATAAACAACATGGTATCCAACCAAAGCAAAAAAAGAACCAAAGATTTGAGTTTCTGTAAAGACAAAAAATCATCATTGAAAACAATTTTGTTCCAAGCCTTCCACATTGTCCAAAACAAGCAAGAAGGAGCCCTTTGCCAAACTTTCTTCCATTTCTTAATGTAGAAAGAAAGAAGAACAAAAGAATTGGAGGAATGAATTCCTTGTTTTTTTCCATTGATCTAAACATGTATAAATACAAGAGCTAGATATATACAATTGGGAGGTCAATCTAACATTCCTAATTAGTTTAAACCTACAGTAAAAGTATATATTTACATTTTATATGGCTACTTAAAGTTGGAGGCATAGATGTTAATCATACTTGACTTGTTACATAGATAATAGCAGTCAGCAAGGCTTTTGTGAAAATATCGCTCATTTGTTCTTCCGTCTTTTCGTATCTGTAGAAAGTCGATCAGAAATTGTATTTTCGTGAGACGAAGCGTGAATCTATCTCAATGTGATTGATTAGTTCATGAATACCGGATTAGATGCTATATGCATGGCGACTTAGTTGCTCTCCCTTTCAAAGCTTGGCTAGTCTTTGAAGTTTCAATACCTACTTCATCACTAATTGGCGATATCTACATGATCTTTATCTGAGGGGCTTGTGTCATGGCTCAATACTCGCTTGTATTACTTAGCGAGGCAATGACTTTGCTTCTTACTCTTGTGAGATCAAATTTCACCCATGAACCTGATATCTTGGTGGATCCCCATCCTTTCTTAGATCTGCGATTCGTCTGACGCTCAATTTTGGTATACTCATGTTTCTTATATGATGCAGGAGCATCTGTAAACACACCAAACATTGGGAATTCAGCCCTAATTATTGAAATTGGATTAGAGGAGGTCAAAGGCGCGTGAATATGAAAACTCCTTTTTTGGACCTCATTTGGGCCTTGGAAGGCAAACGTGAGTCGAGACTTGGACAAACCCACGATGTGGAGGCGCCATATTTATTTTAGAAGTTTGCTTTATTTATCTTAGAAAGTTTGCTTTATTTATTTTAAGTTTGCTTTATTTATTTTAGGAAGATTTGCTTTATTTATTTTGAAAGTTTTCTTTTAGGAGTTGCTTTTTGTAATTTAAGTTTCTTTTCCTAGTTAAAGTAAGATTGTTTTTGTAATTTAGAAAGTTTCTTTTCTAGTTAAAGTAGAAGTTACTTTTTTGATTTAGAAAGTATGGAATTATATATACACAATGTATCTTTGAAAATCGATTCGAGTTTAATAATATTTCAGTTTATAACTTAAGAGTTCTCTTGTTCTCTTATCTCTTGGGTGGATTCGCTGAGACGAGTTAAGTGAAAACCTCATACGCTTGGTGGATTGTGGTAGTCTTTGTCATTATCAATCGGCAGATCCATAGTTGATTGTGGCGCCTTCCCTTCATCCATCCATCTATTGTATTGGATCGTTTCATTAAGCCGTTAAGTAACCACTCTTGTGCAAACTACACTTTCCATCGCATCTATATTTTCTCTAAAATTTCCACCGCTAATTTTCAACCTCATTACAAAACTTTCCAAATCTTGTTTCATCTTACTAAACCTTCCTAAATACCCCTTTTCCCCTTATATACCATAAATTCACCTTTCTTAACTTAGAAAATCTCCAAAATTCGTCCATAACCTATTTTGGCCCAAGAAAACTACCCCAAACCCTTTTTTTTTTTTTTTTTTTTTTGGATAATTAAGAATTTATTTCCAACAAACCCATATTTTGACTTACCTAAACCTAGATCGTCATCACGGTCCCGACCTTGCATCGTGCCACAATATTCCATGTCAGGGCTTCCTTGAGTAGCATAGGATATCTTTCCTGGCCCCCCTTGATAAGCCGACTATGGGACATATACTGACTGAACATACTTATTGAATTAGCAATATCCGGGCGAGTTACTGTAAGGTAATTCAATTTCCCAACCAATCTTCTGTATCAGGATCTTCAAATAGTTCTCTTTCCTTAGTGAGTTGTACATTAGGAGCCTATCACCAGCAACAACCCGAAGGGTGCTCCATGTAAACTTCTTCTTAGATCTCCATGTAGAAAGGCATTCCTAATATCAAGCTAATGCAAGTCCCAATCATAAGAAGCTTCAAGAGAAACAAACAGACGTTCAGCTTAGCTACAAAAGAAAAAGTATCAAAATAATCAACTCCATAAGTCTGAACATAGCCCTTAGCAACAAAACGAACCTTCAATCTAACCACAAACCCATAAGGATTAAAATTTAATGCAAACACCCAACGATAACTAACAGCCTTCTTGCCAATAGGTAAAGGTACCAAGTCCCATGTACCATTGTCATCTAAAGCCTGCATTTCATCCACCATAGTACTACGCCAACCGGGGTGAGATAAAGCTTCACGAATAGTGTTAGGAAGAGAGATAGAATCAAAAGATGCAAGGAAGACGACAAATGGTTATAAGAAACAAACAAAGAGATTGGTGGCAGCTGGCGTTTACGCTTTATGGAGAAGCGGTGGAAGATCATCGTGGAGTGGATCTAGCGTCAAGCAGCTAGTGTTGGACTGGTAGGGTTTTGGCGTCGAGTAAGCAAGTAATGGCAGGTTGAACAGGAATGGGAGCTAGAGCAAAAACAGGCAAGGAAACATAATAAACCAATAAATCATCATCCTCCCCCGGACTCATAACAGTATATGAAAGGGAAAACAGGGTAGTCACAAAGAATGCAATATTAGTAGACACAAAGTAACATCGAAAAGTGGGAAAATAACACCTATACCCTTTTTGGACACGAGAATATCCTAGAAAGACACATTTCAAGGACTTCGGATCAAGTTTAGACATTTGAGGACGGGCATCCCAAGACAAACATGTGCATCAAAACTTTGGGCTCGATAAGAAACAATTATTTGAAACAAGCGGTGGTAAAGAGTATGATTTAGAACTTATGAGAGCATCCTATTAATAAAAAAAAAAGTTGTGGAGACTACGTCGACCCAAAAATGTTTAGGGACATTCATTTGGAACAAAAGGGTTCGAGCAGTCTCAAGAAGATGTCTATTTTTTCTCTTAGCTATCCCATTCTGAGAGGGAGTATCAACACGAGGTCTAATGGAGAATCCCATGTTGTAGAATGAAAGATTGAAAAGGTTCCGACAAATACTCCTTAGCATTATCACTTCTCAATGTCTTAACAGAGACATGAAATTGTGTTTGAATTTCAGCACAAAAAGGCATTAAAATGAGAAAAAAGCTCAAAACGACTTTTCATTAGATAAAGCTAAGAACAGAAAGAAATCATCCACAAAGGTAGTATTTAAACCCGGTGAACATAATTGGGCTGAAATACTGAAACGTCAAATGAAGTAGCTGAGGCGAAAATCTGATTTTATTGACTCTAGGACTCAAATGCACATGATGAAACTTAGCATATTGACACGACTTACAATTCAATGAGGATAGGCTAGAAAACTAAGGATATAGCTTCTTCAACAAAGAGAGAGAAGCATGACCTAAGCGACCATGTTATTCAAATGAGGTAACTCCAAAACGAGCAAGCGAGGGCGTTGGTGCCTCACGGTTGAGGATGTAGAGACCCCAGGACTCCATCCTCGCGATAATCGCCGTTGAAAGATCCTGAATCATACAATAATTAGGAAAGAATAAGATATTGCAATTCAGTGTAAAAATGAGTTTACTCAAAGAAATTAAACTAAAAGAGAATTGTGATAAACTCGGAACAAAGGTCAAAGTGATTAGAGTATGATGAATTATCTCTAACCCGAGGACGAAGATGTGACCCATCTGTAGAAATTATGATGAGGTAGAAGGGTATGGTGAAACGTATTAAATAAAATAGGAATTACTTGTCATGTGATCTGGCTCAGTCGATGACGTTTGGAGGAAGAGGAAATGGCGATATTAAGTTTGTCGACAAGCATAGTGCTAGGAGTAGAGGCACTCTTATGATTGATGAGCATCACGAAGCCTTCGATTTCTTTTTAACTTCCTACTGCATTCGTACATGCCCTAGAATATGGCATGTGACACCGACTCCTGGGCATGGTTATTTAGGTCACGAGGCTAGAGGCAGCCTTTTAGGGCCTTGGCTGAGGCGCACTTGAGGCCTGAGCTTTTTATTTGGTATGAGGCGCACTTGAGAGCATAGGCTTTTTATTGCAGGCACACCACACCTAGCTAAATAAAATTATATATCTAACTAATGTGTCTATAATTTCATCTAATAATAAATATAATAGTAAAGAACATCAAACATTAATAGTGCTCCCATAATCCAAACATTCAAAGTTTCAAAACAAAATAACAAACATCATTAGTGCTTCCTATCATCACAAAAATTTGACAAAATAAACACTCATGCATACGCATCTAGAAATCCTAATCGAAAATCTCATCAATATCATCCCCGTCATCAATCTTCCACTCCCCCTCTTCTTCATCTTCCTCTCCTGATGAATAGATCATTTCTTCATCTTCATCAATCAAACCAAGAGTAGGAATATGTTTAGAGCTAGATGGTTTGACTTTGGTTTTGGTGTTGGTGTTTTGCTTGCTTTAGCTATTGTATAAACCCTAAGCTCCTCAGCTCTACTAGCTCTTGCAACATCACCCCATGTTAAATCATCACCCTCAAACACCAAATCATCTTTTGCAGCACCTTCATCTTCCATTCTTCTCATCAACCATTCGTTGCTATCATCTATATCTTTCAAGGTAATAGGATCAATGGTATGGCATTTCGGTATCTTTTCATCGAGTTGGTTGTACTTAATGTATACCAAATCATTTAAACGTTGATGGTCAACTATTTCTCCTCTTCTTTATGAATACGAAAAAACAAATAGTTTTTCATGATTATATCTCAATTTTTAGTTTCTAAGAATCTAAGTTACATTAAAGAAAGTTGTAAAGTCTAAAGACACAAATTCAATTACATGTAATTTATACGTAACCACATTCTCAAAAGATACTCAAATTCCTTTCACAGCTTGTTGCACTACGTGTTGGGTTGAGAACCCTCAAATACAAACTTTGCAAACTTCTAGTACTTGATCCAAACATACCCCACCATTAAATACAATTAATATAAATAAATTATTGGTTGAACATTTTCACCTATTAACCAAACATATATAATAATTTCAATGCACTAGTTAACAAAACTAAGCGACTAACACAGGTTTAGTCTTCCCTTGTTCTAATAGCAAACTCATTGCAGGTCTACAGCATGCGTATCTGAGTCCGGTTGATACAATTGCATCTTGTTCATCTCTATTTTCACCAATCTCGACATCTTGACTACATACATCTCCAAAAGATTTTGAATCAACGAGCCCTAATCCTTTTGTATCCATAATAGAGTATTGGGTTCAAAAATACCCGATTAAATCTGGTAGATGAAGTGAACCTCTATCTCCCCATCAGTGATTTCTGTTCTATACTTCTCTTTATTCCCATTACAAGCTTTTGACAATAATTTCCTTCTTTTCCTTGGGTACATAAATGTAGCCATGGGAAAAGCCTTTTTCACCATCCACCAAGCGAAGCCTGCGTCTGAGAGGCAGAGCACCTTCAAACAAAACACTCTGGTGTTCCAAGAAGACATAGAAAATTATGTGGCTACATTTTTTCCCTTTTGCTCGTTTGCCATTTACTCCAATGCGAGGCCCAGTAAACATCTTACTCCGAGTTGTTGCTGTTCATTAATCTGAGGATAAGGTGATAAAGTGGATTAAGCGGAGTCTTAGCAAGCCTTAACAACTCCCTTTGCTGTTAAATCGCCTCATCATGTTGAGCAACTTTCTATTATAGATGTAGCCGCTTATGGATATGACCCTCTCTATTGTCTTCTTGATGTGGTAGTTTTCAGTATCTTCTATTATGATCAAGACAATCAATGCGGAAGGCTTTGTGGTGTCAAACTCCACAAATGTAGTCTTTTTTTTCCAACAACCTCCACACATAATTTAAACACATAATAAATAGATAATAGATGCAATCACTTACATACAAAAATAAATGAAAATTTCAAATTAAAATATAGTACTGTAAATACACTAATTTGAAGCATTATCCCCAAATATCGCTTGAATAACATTGAAAGCCGCTGACTTCCTCCACCCAGTTGTCAAGTAATTGAACAATTTTTCTCCCGTCTTAACCATGAGAAGCATCGATAGATTTCATAAACATGGTCCCTTTTGAAGAGAATTCACTAAGAAATTCACCAAGACCTTTCCTCTATCAGTCCATCCATCGACATAATTGAACATCAATTTTTCTTCCATTATGTGAAATGATCCTTCATTGAATCCTTTGTAAGAACCAATTCTTTCTTGAGGTTAGTAACCCTTACATCATAAAAACTTGGTCCCTTGTAGCTCACACCATATTGCTCAATTGCCTCAAGCATTAGTTGAAAACTAGCATAGTTCACCACATTAAATGGAATCGTGGCATCATACATCCATCTACAAAATAGTATATCAGCTCTCTCCTTGGCCTCTTTCTTGTAGGCATTGTTGATAGTAGTTTGAGTATTTTTTCTATTTTGAACAACCATTTCTTGATTAGGAGTGAAGAAATGATCCGTAGGACCTTTTTTCCTTATTCTCTTTATGCAACTACCACTACCACCACCACCACCACATATGCTTCCTCCATTGCTACCACCTTAGAAACATCCTTTCTTCCCATTTTGCTGGTAACCTCTAGGGTCCTCATCATCTTCATCTTGGAACGAGCCATATCCTCATTCACATTATGACTCCCGAAAACTCATTGATTTTGAGTTTTATGGCTAACATATAATCTTCTATTTCTTTCCCTAACTTTGTTTGGGACATCTTGTACACTTTTGAATTTCTAAATCCTCCGACAAGGTGTTGCTTTTGTCCTATAAATGCCTCCTTTAGTTACTTTATCACAAAAGCCTAAATGGCGTACTTATCTTTCTCATTTAATAAGCGAGCATATTTCCATCAGGATCTTTTCCTCCCTTACGGCCTACTTGACTTCAATCTCTTTGTCCATTTTTGTGTATCTTTACAACAAATCAACAATAAAATAACAATTATATTGAGAAAAAAATGAAAAAATATACATAATATATTATATATTATAAATCTATAAATTATAAACATACTCAATGTTTGTAAACAACTAAAGCGTTTTAAATTTTTCTATTTATTCATAATTTATTTTCTATTTTTCGCTAATTTTGATTTTGCCTATTTTGTACAATAATTTTAAAATTTTGTTTTTTTTTTTAAAGCTTTTGAAAAAATTCCTCTATTTATAAGAATTTTCTAAGAATGTTTCTCTACCTTTATAAGAATTTTTTTCACAAAAAAATAGGAAAAATGAAAAAAAATACCTCTTTGAGTCTTCTTCTTCCCTCTTCAATCCAGCTTTGAGAGTGTTTTTGAAGGGTTTTTTTGAGGGTTTTCAGGTGTAATCCGAGAAAGAGTGGGGTTTTTATAAGGCTTTTGATTGAGATGCACAAAACGGCGCCGTTTTGGTTGCTGGAAGCCCAAAATGACATCGTTTTGGAGGTGTTGTTTTTTGAAAAAAAAAAATCAAGAACCCCAAAACGACGTCATTTTGGGGTGTTCTGATTTAAAAAAAAAAAAAACAGGAACCCCAAAACGACGTCATTTTGGGTTAGGTCTTAGGAGCCCTAGGCTCCATCTTCTTTCTCGGCGCGAAGCTTACGTTGCTCTCGCCTCTCCCGACACCGAAGGCGCGAGATTTCTCCGTTTTCGATGACAGCAAAAAACAAGAGAGGAGGAGAACGGGAAGAAGGAGAAGAAGGGTGTACCTGGTGAAGCAACAGATGGAAGCCTGGAGGCCCTGGACCAATTTCGGCGCCTCACACACTTGCGCCTCACCTGAAGCGATGTGTTTTCACCGAGAGTGGCAGCGCCTAAGCTTTAGGCGCGCCTTTCATAACTATGACCTGAGGGTTTCTTGTCAGTCATAGAAGCAGATTTAACTGTGAGCCAACCTTTGAAGATCAGGCCAACACCTGACAAATAAGTCTGAGGAGCCAAAACCAAGGCGGTACGTGACTTTCCGCTAAAATCACTACTTCTGATTATATTTTGGCCTCGCAAACCATAAAATACCAATTTATGCTACTGGATGTCGAAGAAGTCACCTAAAAAATCACAAAACCTCTGAAGATTAGGGCTATCGAATATGAAATTGGTCGAGACATTGTTACGGAGCTCAGTGAGGGGAAGGCTGGGAGGGTACATCGTAAATCGGCGATCGAGGTGGAGAATCCGGTGGCCGGCTGATGAAGCCACGGTAGCATGAGAGCGCTGCGGCAAGAAAAACCGCGGATAAGACTCAGCGCCTCTCCTCAATGCAGACTTTGGGGACGTCGCCGTCTGGCAATATTTCGCGCTGTGCAGCTTGATGTGACTCACTAGGACCACCACAACGTAGTGTTTAAAACTCTCCTACGGGACTCTAAGTTCTTTTGAAAATTTTCAAATAATAAAATTTGCCTTTCTTATGGAAAATTCAAACCATGCTTTTGATGTAGAAAGAAATGACGAGAATTGGGACGATGAATTCCTTGTTTTTTTCCATTGATCTAAACATGTATAAATACAAGAGCCGAATATATACAATTGGTAGGTCAATCTAACATTCCTAGTTAGTTTCGCAACCTACAAGAAAAGTATATATTTACATTCTATAACACTTAACAACAAAGGCACATTTCCATCCCAAAAGCATCCCTCTCATTGAAGTTTGTCAAATATAAAGGAGATGGCAATCATATAAGCCTTCCTTAGGCTTCTACGAAGTATTCCCCTAGAGCTCTAAACTTCAGCCTGAATGCCTTGTCTTAGAGTACACTCAAAATACTCGAACCTCCTTTCACTATTCACATATATAGTCTCCTAAGTTGGATCAAGTCAACCTATATATCATTATCTTGATCCAATTCTTAGAAAGCACAAAATAAAAAACTATTAAGTCCAGGATTAATAAAAAATACTAATACAAAATGGCCTTCGACATGGGAAATCTAAGAGAAAGGCATCTTACGTGTGATCATCTGGATCTTGGTTGATGTTCATGGTAATGTACTTATATTAAGTCACGATACACATAATCATATAAATATATTAATAATTTAACTTAGAATTTGACACCTTCCTGAATCATCTTGAAAAATCTCTCCCCACTACTCCCAGTGGATATATTCGCTTCTTTCGGAGGTTAACACTGTTCAATTAGATACAGCAAATGAATTGTAATTTGCTTTGAGGTAGTGTCAGGTGTTCTGAAAATAAAAATGCAATAAATGAACTTCTCCGGTGAGGGAAGTGGACAAATTAGCTTCTCTAATTGGGTGCAAGGCTGGAAGACTTATTGCTCTGTATCTTAGTTTACCTTTGGGAGTCTTGTTGTGTCGTATGGGATGCAATG
This sequence comes from Tetrastigma voinierianum, assembly GCA_016808115.1. Lineage (NCBI taxonomy): Eukaryota > Viridiplantae > Streptophyta > Magnoliopsida > Vitales > Vitaceae > Tetrastigma > Tetrastigma voinierianum. The sequence goes on along the minus strand of JAEQBH010003669.1, from coordinate 153,709 downwards.
GGGATTCAACAAGAGACTAACCTCTTTCCAGAAGTCCCATTCCAAGGGAGGAAGATTAGTTCTTGAAAATAGCATTGTCAAGCCTTCCAATATATTTCATGTCCTTTTTTACAATTCCTAAGTGAAAACAAATTAGAAAATTTTTGTAGGGTAATTAGTTGGTAGGAAAAAAAATAATTTCAGCAAATTTGACCATATATTTGCAAATATAAGAAGTATGGAAGCCTAGGAATTAGAATATTGTAGCCCTAACTAGGGCCTCATTGGGAAAATCGTTACAAAGGGTGCCACGGAAAGGACAGCAATCACTTAAAAAGGAAAAATTCAAAGGAATTTGATGGGAAGTAGAACTCTCAAAGTGGTTAGGCAATCTTAGACATAATTATTTGGAAACGCATTAAAAATGATGGAACTTTGTCTCCTGGTCAGATAACTATTTAAGTCAACAATAGAGAATTTTTTGTTTTTCAATCATAAAAAAGAGATAGATTAGGTGAAAAAAGTTCATGAGCAGAATGAGGAATCCTTGGCACAAAATACAAACTGAGGAGATTTGTACAATAAAATAGGTTACAAAAGAATATACAAGGGAAAACCCTCCTTGGAGGAAAAAAAAAAGCGTCGGCTCCTCTCATTAATGCTTATGACCACAAGTGGTGTACTTGCAGCGAGCTAAATGACATTTAAAGAATGCGATACAAAGAGGCCCACAAAGAAATAAGAAATGAAATCATCTCATAATGCCTCATACGCAAGCATCCTCAGTTTATCTAGTAAAGAACCTAGCATCTCTCTTGCCACACCATCCATATCAAAGGAAGACAAAAAACCATCAAAGTGAGACAGTGCCCCTACTCACACAGTTGGGATATGGATGTGGACAAATATACACATGTAAGAGACAAAATTTTGGGAGGACAAATGGGTATGGCAAAATCAATTGAAAGAAACGTTTCCTTTGCTATTCAAAGTAGCTTCCAAAAAGAATATCACAGCTGCAGATTTAGGGGGGGGAGGACGCGGGCCGCTAAGGCTATTGATTGGTACAATTTAGAAGACCCTTTTAAGATTGAGAAATCAAGAATTTTGAAATTTACTTATTCCTTGATCGAGCAACAAAGAAGAAGATACTTTGCCATGGAAATGGGATAGGGAAGGAAGTTTCGGTCTAACGTCATACTACAATTTCTTATGTTCTAAGACTGTAGCATTTGTAGCCAAAGAAATTTGAGGGTCTCAAGCCCTCTCAAAATGTTTTTTTTTTTTTGCTCTCCTCTTTTGGGGTTGGGAAGCAATATGAAGGAAGATTTTCATTATAGATATTTTCATGAAAAGATATAGTCTTCACAAAGATAGTGAGAAGTCAAATTCGCCACATTTTGATTTATTATGAAAGGAAAAAGGAGCTATAAACATTTCTTTTAACAATAAACTACAATAAAATCTACTCAAGTGAAAGTTTAAGGGTAATAAGAGGAGCTATTTGTGAAGACAACTTTTAATGTAGGTGTTCTGGGTTTATGGCCCTTTGTCTTGGGAAAGGACGGAAGCAGTGCAGGAAATTTGGAATTAGGAGAAATCAAAGGGCTTTAGAGAGACCTTGGTGCATGTGAGCACTTTAATGTTGTTAGGCTCCCCAGTGCGTGAAGGGTCTCTAGTGCAATGAGAAGGTTTTCCCAAGTGATAGATGAGTTGGAGCTAAAAGAAACCCCCCTGCAAGCAGAGGTATACACTTGGTGAGGGGGCTAGAACAATCAGAGAATGGAAAGATTGGATCATTTTATAGTCAAAGAATGGAGTGTTTCATCGTTAGTTTTGCACAGGATGGGTTTTAGGAAGAAGTGGATTAGCTGGATGAAATGGTGTAGTTAAGCAGTATTATTCTCGATGATGATTAATGGCAATCCAACATGCTTCTTTCAAAGTTCTAAAGGATTAAGACAAGGGGACCCCCTCTTCCCTTATTTGTTATTGGTTTTGGAGTTCTCCTCTTACTAGGGTATAGGGTGGGAGGAGAAGGTGAAGAGCTTCGAGTAACTCACATTCTTTTCGCGGATGACACTCTTATTAATTGTGAAGATTCCCAGGAGTAGATGACTTATTTGAGCTGGATTCTAATGTGGTTTGAGGCTTTTTCAAGGTTAAAGATCAATTTGAAGAAAAGTGAGATTTGTCGGGTTACCCAGAAGGGTGAAGAATAGTTAATTGGCTTTGGAATTAGAGCATGTAAAATAGGTACCCTCCCTTCTACTTTACTTGGGAATTCCTTGGGAAGCGAGGCATAAGTCTATTTCAGCTTGGCATTGTGTGAAGGAAGGGTTCCAAAAAAGGCTAGCTTTGTCGAAGAGACAATTTATTTCTAAAAAAGGGAGAATCACTCTAATTCGAAGTACTTTGTCTAGGATGCCCATCTATTTTACGTCTTTGCTTTGAATTCCGAGAATTGTAAGTTTAAGGTTGCAAAAAATTCAAAAAGACTTTCTTTGGGGATGGGGTAGCCTTCAAAAGGAAGCCCTAAAATGTAAAACGGAAGAATGTTTGCCTAAACAAAGGAAAGGGAGGTTTAAGGGTTCGAAACCTCTCCACTTTCAATAAAGGTTTTCTATATAAGTGGAATTGGAGATATACAACTGAAAACGGAACCTTGTGGAAGACCATTATCAGCTTAAAACATGGGAATGAAGTACTAGCAGGTTCACTAATGATATTAGAGGACAGTACGATGTGAGCTTGTGGAAGATCAGGAAGTAAGCTGCTCAGTTGAAGAGTTTCAGCATGTTTGAAGTTGGAAATGGTAGTAGAATTCGCTTTTGGGAAGATAATTGATGTGGTGAGGTTCCTCTTTGTGAGACCATTCCTCTCCTTTATGCGAAGGTTAGTTCCAAGGGTAGGCTGGTGGCGGAAGTGTGGGAGACTTCAGGTTTGGAAAGGGGCTGGAATCCTCGTTTTTTAAGGTTTTTTAACGATTGGGAGATATAGTTGGTGAATGGCTTTACTGCTTTAATTAAAAATAAGAAAGTTTGCTCATGAGAATAGGATGGTGTAGAAAAGCTAAAGATAGGTTTTAGTCAAATCAATATTTGATATGTTGGAGGGTGAAAATGCAACCCCTTTTCCAGTAAAATTGATTTGGAATGCTTGTGTTCCCACTAAGGTGGGTTTCTTTGATGGGTAGGGCAAAGTGATGACTTTGGACCAACTCAACAGGAGGGGCGGGACTCTTGCCAATAGATGCTTCTTTGTGGAGAGGAGGAAGAAAACACTGAACGCATCCTTTTGTGCTGCCCTTTGGTGAGGGAGCTATGGTCTACTCTTTTAGCTCTCTTGGGAGTTGACTAGGTTCTCCCTTGCCATTGAGAACTTTCATCCTGTGTTGAAAGATGTTGTCTTGAGAAAAAGGCCCAAAAAGGTTGCAATGGTGACTCCCTTTGTCTCTTTTGGTCAGTGTGGAATGAGAGAAACAGGATAGCTTTTGGCAATGAAGGGTTTTTGCCCCATAGAATGAAAAAAAATTGTTTTCTCCTTACAATCTTGGTCTAGTTTGTGTAATCATCAATTGGAACTATCTTGAGTTTTTGTTTGAGGGTCATTGGGCTGGTGTGCCTTTTTTATTCTTTTGTTCTTTTTGTATAGGCGTAGGGTGCCTTTTGTATATGCCCTATATGCTTTGGGTTGCCATTTGGGCTTCCCTTCTTCTAATGAAAGTTTCTTTTATTTTACCAACACAAAAAGAAAGAACTATTTGGCATATCGCTCCACCTAATGCCTATTCTTGTCTGCGTAGGAATTTCAATGAAGTAACTTTCAATTCAAATGTGAAGGAGTACTTCATTAAATCTTTATTGAAGAGGTCCTTAAAAATGAAGAATTTTTCAATGACGTAGTTCTTAAATAACCATAATTATCAATGTTTTAAGAACCGGACCGGTGATCGAACTAAAAAAGTTACCGATTCACAGTTTACCGATCAAACCGCAATTGAATCGATGATGTCATAAATATAAAATTGATATTTTATTAAAATTAAAATTAATTTTAATATAAAATTTAGATAGTAGCCTATCAAAAAATAAAATAAAATAAAATTTTAATTAGTAATATTGTTTATTCATTTTTATATCAAGAAATATTATTTATTCATTGTTCATATATTTTATTGAAATAAAATTAATTTTAATGCATAAAATTAATATTTACAATATTGTGCATTCATTTTTATATATTTTAATGATATTAAAATTAATTGTATAATTTTAACATTTATAATATTGTTTGTTATTTTTAAGTTAATTATTTTAAAATTTATGAAACAAAATATATCCAATATTCAAATATAAAAATTATTGAAAGTTGAAAAAGTAGCATTATGTATATTTAATTGTTTTTGTAGTATATACAAATTCTGTTAGGATTATCTACAAAGGGAAATGTGTCAGAGTGGTGAGTTGTCTCACACGTGAAACTGGGTTCCCGTGTTCTACTCTCATTGAGGAGTTAAAAAATTTTATTTAGGCATTCGTTCATCCATCGATAGTAAGGTGTACACCCAGATATAAAGGAACTATTGGCTTTGCTCCCAATTCCCAGTCTCAGAATGACTCATCCAGTACATATTTCCTTTGAGATAAGAAGATTCAGTATTTCACTGCATAGCTTATTGTGAGAAATATCTAGCGTCACTTAAGTCGGCTGTATGGCGCCGTGAAGAATGTTTAAGGGATGAGACCTATAAGTGACAGGTGATATGATATCGTCTGCATGTCTGTGGCAATGAAATGATGCACAGACTAGGGTTCAGGTGAAGGCGAATGGTCAGTTGTAACCTATAGACCAAATTCTTAGCGCTTGGCTGTTAAGAACTTGAAGCATGGGGACTACCTTCAAGCGGTGCGACTTGGCCAGGCAAACCTTCGATCTCCCCTGAGCAACAAACTACGGAGGTTGCTCCGCCACCTCCTCGAAGATCGCCATGAAGAAAGGCGCTCTTAATATCAAGCTGATGAAGATCCCAATTATGAGTGGCAGCCAGGGAAATAAAAAGCTTAACAGATGTCATCTTAGCAATGGAGGAAAAGGTATCAGAATAGTCGACACCATGGGTATGGCGTGCCAGCAGCCCTGAGATCTGCTTCCGATCAAGCAACTAAACCATCGAGATTAACTTTGATATAAGATCAATGACATCAATGGCTTTCTTCGATGAGTAAATAGTGAGTTCAAGTACCATTCCGTCAGACATCCGTTTCCTCTATCATAGCACTCACATTGGCACCAAGGTCAGGACAAGGCTCTTCTTGAAAGTGTTAAGCGGCCGAAATAGGAGTCGAAGAGAGCAATAAAGAACATGGCGAGGAAGACAGGCGGTTATAGGGTGCGAAATGAGGGGGTGGATAGAACCTGCGAAACGTCTACAGCTACGAAGAGCAATAGGGAGATCATCGGGGAGCGGATGCGATGTCGAGCATTGGAGTGGGGACCGGGCGAGGTGGGTTGGCGTCGAGTGTGGACACGAGGAGATGAGAGGCTTTTATTTGGACGAGAATAAGAGGGACCTGGGGAGGCAATAGTATCACACTAACTTGGTCGTCTTGCCTCCTTAATAAGTGTGGATCAGTGAGAAGAAGGGACATTCTCAAAAAAAAATTGACATCCTTGAAACCAGAGTACCATGAAGACTAGGCGGTAACCGATCACATACAGACAAGAATCTTGAGAAAGATACATTTAAATATTTGTAGTCGAGTTTAGATCTGGGACGAACATCTAAGACAAAGCAGTACATCGAATATGAAACAAATGAATAGGGTTTATTGGGAAAAAGATGTGATAACAGTGTCCCAGTTCAAAGGCCAGTTATGAGCATCAGGTTAATTAAAAAGCAAAGGCATGGAAAGCGACGCCATTGAGAAATCTTGGGCGCATGCATCTAAAATAATAGAGTTACGGCGGTTTGCTGAGAGGTGTCTATTCTTCCTCTCGACAACTCCATTTGACGGGAGTGTCAGCCTTGAAGTCGATGGATGTCATTAGGCGTAGAATTGAAATTGTTGCAGAGCATATTCTTTTGCATTATCATGGGTTTGAACATAAACATGAAATTGAGTATGAATCCTCGGCCGCCAGGCACGGAAATGAGAAGAAAGCTTGACTTCCGAGGCGGTTTTTCATTAAAAATAACCAAGTGATTATTGAATAATCATCGACAAAAGTGACGAAATATCGAAACGAGTTGGGAAGACAACTAGGCACGGACCCCTTTGTCCCCGAACGGGTAACTTTCGAGAAGCTATTGCTTCGTTTATTGACTCTGGAGTATAACTAAGGCGATGATGTTTTCAACGAGTGGTAATTTACGAAATCTAAGGATAGCAAACTTGAAAACTTATGACATGATTTCTTCAATAATGGAAGTGAAAGATGACCCGGCCGTGATAATCTCGAATGGTGTAATGCTTCCGAGCAGCGATAAGGTGCTTTGGGACTATAAGATCAAGGATGTATAAACCCCCGAGACTCACGGCCTCATACAATAATGCGCTAGTCATAAGATCTAAAATAGACAAAAATCGAGAAGAATGAGATATAACATGAAGTGTTCGAGTTAAGCTAACAGACATCAAATTAAAGAAATTTAGTAAACTCAAGGCGATGTCAAGATATAGATGGAGTGACACCGATTGTGTGACGAAAAACAGCGTGAATGTGATAAAATTACAGCAGGAAGTGACAGTGGAAGGTGAAGGTTGTATTGAAGGTAGAGAAAAGACTGAGGTTACAATATCGTATGATGCGTGGCTCAGGTGATGACCCATTCGGAAGATGAAGAAGATACAAGGCATTTATTCGGGTTACATTTCAGCAAATAAGCGATGTCGGAGTGAATGGAATCTCGTGAGTCCTTATACAAGTGGAACTGACTAATTTGCGGCCCGAACTAGAAGCGGCGATCGAGATGCCTCTAGTAGTAGATGCTATATGAGCTATCTTGAAATTTAAGTTCTCGATTATGTCGTTTCTGCAATCTCATATCATGTGACTTATGGCGATAATAACAACAATACCTCAAGACCAAGCCTGGCGTTGTACGGACCCTTTGTTCTATTTCGGTTGTCTCTTCGACCTGATGATGCGTCGATGAGCCATACTTTACTTATATGGCGGAATGAGGGTAGGTGAAGAGGATGATACCTCAGTGCGAAGAATCCCGCTAAAGGTCTCCTGGAGAGATGATATCTCAGGACTGGATAGAATCTGGGCCTTAGCTGAATCATACTCAGAAGGAAGGCGACGAAAATCCCTCATGCCATCTATTCGTTGGCTTTCTTTGAGCTTTGGCATCTGGACTACAAGGAGGGCATAAGCATATTAAGCTCTTCCTTGTCTTTTTGTAGGCGTAAAATTCTGTAGTGGCCAGTCTTGTTTTTCTCTGTCGATAGAATCTTTCTGTGCATCAGTCATCTACAGAAAACGTTCGCTCCCAGCCTAGGCAAGATAATCCATTAGCTCTTTGCTCAAATTCCAATTGATTAACGAGACCGGTACCTTGACCGTGCGTGATTTGGATAAACATGCGGGCATCCTCCTCCGTCCATTGCTCTTTCAAATAATCGGTGGCCGGATCCTTGGTGGTGGCCTTGGCAAATGCAGCTCTGACGCGTATTGGTGTTTTACTCCATTCCAAATAGTTGGGACCAGTCAGTTTGTCTTTTGTGATTTTGGACATCATCAGGACCACCTCGGGCTTCGGTGTTGGTTTCTTCTCCTCTGAATCACTCATTATGATACCACAGGAAGAAGATCAAGACGAAACACTCGAAACTCGGATTTTTGGAAAATCGGCAAAAACCCTAGAAAAAGGGTTGTCGAGACCACGAATCACTAAAACTGCGGATCAAGGGAACGAACGAAACCAAAGTGTACGAGCTTCATCGGTGACGGACTGACCACTGGAGGAGGAGCCGGGAGTCGAAGCAGGTGCCCCGCCCTACCTTGTAGCGCATGTGGGCGCGAAAAGCTTGTGGCGTGAGCTTCATGCGCGGAATCCCAGGCCATCAAGATTTCTTTGAAACTGGCTTGTTTATAGTGGAAGTGAACCTCTGTGGTGGGTGAGACTCACGCTCCCTATCTAGGTGGGTGTTTCCAAAGTCACCCAGCAATGACCTTTGGGTTGCGAGAAAAATCCTCCAAGAAATTCTCCAAATAATTCTCAAACTGAAAACTGGCTCTAATCTACATGTGAAACAAGAAAGAGGGAATGGAAAAGAATTCCTTCATGTTTTTCATTGAATTAACATGTATATATCACAGAAGGATGATCTATATTTCTAATTTGTTACAACTCTTACAATATTTAGGGTTCTAACTAGTTACAACTCACATATGTAAGTTTCTAACTAATTACAATATATATTTAACAGTCGGAAGAAGCAACAAACATTTGTAGCTATATTATCTCTTCTAGCAGAGAGATCAACAAGCTGTTTGGGCAGATGGCCCATTGGAATAACGCATTGAAAGTGAGCGAACATACCATTTGTCACAAACTAATGGTTAGGCAGTTAGGCTCTTGAAGAACCGCCCGAGGTTGAGCGGTTTCTGCGATACCGGTTGGCGGTTTATCAGCACAGCCTGAGTGAAGGCGGGGATTCAGTATCAAATAATAGAAAGGCATCAGGCAAGCCAGTGAATCAATTCATCATGGGTCGATCGACACTAAACATTGATAGTGTAGATAGTTTGGTTTATCTTTGAATCATTCAGAATTTATCCCGGCTTGATACCATTTTAGACAACACTACGGCCAAATAGCGATCTTTTCATGTCATCTCTGAGATTTTAAAAAAAAAAGATATAGCCCCCCGAGAAGCAATGCCGTTTTGACTTGGTCCAAAACAGCGTTGTTTGGAATGCTTTCGTACCGTGATTTGAGCCCTTAGCCCCCGTTTCTGTCATGTGTGTTCAAGTTGCTGAAAAATTAACCTTCCGGTGTTGTTGTAGAAGCGGAGAGGAAACGAAAAATCAATCAAAATTAGCGAGAAATCCTGAAAGAAAAAATTATGCAAAAAAAAAAAAAAAGAAAAATGGATGATTTGGGAAATGAGGAGGATGAGGAAGGCTACAAAAGTGATGATGGAAACAATGATGATGATGATGATGATTATGTGGATTTGGAGGATGAATGAGGAATGGTTTTTGTGGACAAAGTAGTTATCTTAATGTATTTTGTTTGGATGTTTTATGAATTTGGACAAGGGATATGTATATGCATGTTCAATTGACATTTTCAATGGATGTTTTAGAAACTTGGGAATTTGGATTTAGATTTGTTATGAACCTTATGATGCTTTATTTGCTCTTGAGATTTTGTTTGTCGTTTTTATTATGGATTGAGATTTTTTTATCTTTGTCGATAAAGGTGTATTATGTTTGATTATATTTAAGAAGAAATATATATGTAACATAATTCCTTATAAAAGTCGACCAACATAAGGCTCCGAGAGACCTTTGCACCTTAGTGCAGATCTTAATACAATCTATGGTGATCTTCTTTAACTAAGGAGAAAGACAAAACAGGGTGATAAACGAGCTATACTAAAGCGATGAAGTAAGTACGAATAGTTTTTATCGGAATAAAGAAGTAGAAAAATATATTTATATGAAACTTAAAATCAATACAAACATCATGTTGATAATCAACACTATTAAGTTTATCATCCTCATGATTGTATAGTAAAATTAACAAAATAGTAACAATTAACTAAGCTGTTAAATATTATACCCACATTATAGAAACATCGTATTATTCAAAATATATCCACGATATGATTCTAAATCACATAGAGCGAATATAATCAATTTGATGAAACAATATGAAATTAAAAAAAATAAAAAAATCAATTTCATGTACATAGGAAACAACTAGAACTAGGGTTTTAACTAAGTTGACGACAAAACATGATATTTTAATGCATGGTGGAGTTTCTAAACCATAGAAAATGAGGAATGTTTGAAACTTGAAGATTTGTTAAGGTTAAAGACTTCCGCGCAGAGATTATGAGAGATTTTCATGTTGCTTTGGGTTATCCAGCAGATGCGAAAAGCGGGAAGAAGGTGGTTTTCCACATTGACTCGAATCCAGGGGTTATCGGTGGGGAGGTGAAGGAAGTAAGTGAGGTGTTCATCTTCAAGTAGGGTTGTCTCCTAGATCAGGTTCCTAGAGGGTGTAAAACCTCCTCAAGGAATCAGTGCAATAGAGTCCACCCAGCTATGAAGACCCTCGAGTGGAAGAATGGAAGAAGATACAACTTGGATTGGAGAACACGGTTGGAAGATTTCTCCTTTGCTCGGTCATAGATGAAGATGGAAAGCGTGGCTTTGCTGAAGGAAGAGCTTGATCCGCGGGATGGACACATTGTTGCGAGGAATTTGCAGGTTTGGGTTAAAGTAGCCTTGAAACAGACTAGACGAGACTAAGTTTCTCGGGAAGAGAAGAATCGAGGAACAAGGTTTTATTTCAAGAGAGGAGGAGAAGATCCCCGAGGAGAACATCGAGCTTGGCTATTCTTTTGTGGGGACTTTGAAGAAGGAGGGTTGGTCAAAGAGTTCACGGTGCGAGATAGACTCGAGTGATTTGCTACCTGAGAGGAGGTTGGAAACCACAAATGTTATGCAGTGGGAACTAGGAGTACGGTCAAATCATTCCCCCATCTTCCGCAAAGTTTGAGACTGGAATTAAGGTGGCATGGAGATTGAAGGGCGAGATTATGATTGTTTCAAACGGGGATCCTCTCACTTGAGTTTGACTCTAAACAAGACAGGTTCTAGGCCATAAAGAAAAAGGAGTTTTGGAGATTTTTATAGTTGATGGTGGGACCCTTAGTTGGGTGTGTGAGCAAAGATCCGTCAGAAGCATGGATCAAATTGTAGGCCTTCCTCTACACCTCTGGACAAGGAAGTTTTAGGAGATAAGGGGAGGCAGTTCCTGCCCGGAGTTTCAAGGCCATCAAACAAGACCTGACAAGGATAGATCGGTATGGGCAAAATCTATTAAAATTGGAGGAGAAGGTTAGACCAATGTTTCTAAACATCCTCGCGGGGGCAAGAAGTTATGAAGCACAAGTATGGTGGAAATCCACCATGGGCAATAGGAGTTTCCTTGTGAAGAGCTGAGGGCTAATATAAGGCGGCGGGTCCCAGGGTGGAAGCGAGTGGGGCCACGTGCGTGTGGTGAGATTTGGAGAATCTAGGGCATGCACGGTGGTGAGGGCGCGGCGCGTGGCACGAAAGGATAAGGCGAAAAGAAAGGTAGATGCAGGTGGCCTTACCATGCAGTCAAAAGTAGAGGATGTTCCCAAGATGGGACACTATTCTAGATAGGTGAACTCCGGAGTGGTTGGACCCGGAGACAATGAAGCATATCAAGTGTCAATAGTTGTCGTCACCGGAAGGATGAAATGACACTGCATCGAGCTTTGTGATGGCAGTAAGGGGAGAAGTAGATGCAGGGTTTTGTAGGATGACAAGCTGAAAGCAAGGGAGTGGTAGGCGGTGACAGAATACCCCTCTTCTTTTCCCATATAGAATGAGAATAGGGGTTCAGACCTAGAGGGCGACTAAATTAGTCTTGAAAAGGGGCGGTCGATGGGACCGCCTTGGCCACAGAAAACCTCCCGAACACTCTAGGGTTAAAGTGTGATTTATTTCTTTATCCATGGCTAAGAACCTCCCACATGAGTTTGCCACTTTTTTCAGGATTTCTCTTGTCCATAAGTGCAAAGGAAGGCCAACCACTCTAATCCAAGCTTCCATTGCTTGGTCTTTCCTACCCACACACCCAACATAAGGGTTCCACCACTTGAGATGCATCACATCGCCCCTGTAAATCCTGCTCCCATTCTCCAGAACCCACTTTGCCTCTTCGCGGAGATCAAACTCATGTAAGGTAGTTTAAATGCTTTTGTTCCTTCAATCTCAAGCCCTTCATTGATATTCCGGCTTAATGACGTCAGACTTTTAATAGTTTGTGACTTCCAGCTTCCCACCATACCATATTTTAACATTCCAAGATCCTCTTGGAATATAAGTGTAATATCAGCAGTTATATCATGTTTTCTTACTCCATTTTTTGCTATCTCTGCAAAAGACAGATGATAGACCTCCCTTGGAAAACTCCTCCTTCCTTTGAGACTTGATCTCATAAACTCTTTTTCTTCTATGTTAGTCTTGACTCTAAGACCCGGCATTGGCGCCTCTTTTAGTGAGTCCGCCCCATTAATCAGCCACTTTCCCACAAGAAAGAAAAACGATCTGCTTTCCATCGCATTTGTGTAGGGAAAGAATAAACATTCGGCCGTCATTTTCATACAATCAAACTATACCTTCTTCTCTCTTTCCAATCAAGCCTCTTGCTTTGAGGCCGCTTCACTAAGGCAACTCCCTTTAGAAGGGTTTTCGTGCCTTCTTCTCCAAAACGGATCCAAGATCCCCAACCCCTTCATCTCTCAATATGATCACCTTTGATTGTCTTCCTTCTCCCTCCGCTGAGAACTCAAAGGATTTGGAGTCGACAGAGAACCATCTCTGCCTCCCTCCTCCTTTTTCACACGCATCCCAAGAGAGAGAGAGAAATGCCCTTTGTTTTTCCTACAAGGCTTAATGTACCATCCAAGAGCCTAATTATTTTCTATATGCAACCAAGAGCCTAAATATCACAAAGGAAGCATCTTCTAGCCATGAATTTCCCCATATTTTTTATAGACAAATATAGATATATGTATGAGAAGTGTAGTGTGAGTATAGTGAGACAAAGATTCAAATTTTCAAGAAGCTACATCAGCTACAACCCTCTAAAATCCAGAGCAGTTCGTATGAGTTCCCAATGATTCTCCACTTTATACCAAGAACTCTCTTTCTCTTCTTCCTTCAGAGTCTCACCTGATATGTAGTTAGGTAGCCTCTAACTTTCCTTTGTGTGGTATTGTCATCTATTAACCATATAAAACTCTATTGCTTCCATCCTTTTAACAAAATTTCTAAGAACTTCTCAATGCTTTCATAAGTTCTTCTGACTATGAACCAATCTAGACTGGATCTACCTCAAAATATTGACCTAGAATAAGTAGTTTACATGCTCATGCATTTAACTGAATTGTTTTCAGGCACCTGATTCAGTTACCAATTATCAAGAACAGATAATACTTATTTCAACAATGGACAACTGGGATAGCTCTGAAGAAACCTTTTCTCCTTCTTTCTTTTCTCCCTTCTTAAAGGGAATATAATGCATTAAGGTTTTGCTAAGTTTATGACTATGAAAGTATGAACTCAAAGTCCAAGAGATTACAGCTGAATTTGATGTGAGTTCAGCAAGGGAAGAAAGGAGCTCTTCTTTTCCTTTCTTTTTGTACTTCTCAATGAGAACAGAATGCATTAGGTTTGCTAAGTTTAAGATTATAGGAACGTATGAGAATTCCAAAGAAATACAGCTGATTAGGTGCTAGATTCCTTCAATCCACCACAAATTCCTAATCCTTCATAGCCTTTGGCATCACATGATATTTAATGCATAAAGTAAATGAAATTTAAGTACTAACTCATACTAACGGAAAATGGATTTACTTACTTTAATAATATGCAATCAACTTGTTTAAAATATTTCTGGTAAGTCAATCTGAACCATTCTAAGTTAACAAACTTTCAAAATGAATTTGTTCATCACAGACTTTCGTTATTCCTGGTCCTGCTTCGGGACAACAGTTATTTGAACAAGCTATCCTAATTTAAGTTATTTTTATAAGTTCAAATCAGAGATTCATTTTGACATTAACCTGAAATTTTTTAATCCTTAAACCCTAAAATTTGGATGCTAAACCTAATCTGTGACAATGAAGGTAATCTAGCGCACAAATAACAAAACTGCAAAGCCTAATAAAGCTACGACAACCACAGATCACCAGTAAACTAGAAACAATTGAAATTCTGTTAAAAAAAGAAAAAAGAAGGTTACCTCCACCATTTCATCGGTCGAGGCAGCACAAGTCGGCAACTTCTCAGCGTTTAAAACCTTAATTTTCGACCCACTCTCTTTCCTTATCTTCTCGACAACCTTCCCACCTTTTCCGATCACCGATCCAACCTGACTGGTCTCCGCCAACAAACGGCAAGAAACAACGCCGCCGGAAGTACACCTTCTACCTCAGCAGCCACCTCAAAGTCGCTCCGAAACCCACAAGTACTGCCTCCTGCGCCTTCCCGAAACCTCACCTCCTCAACCGGAGGCCGATGCTCCTGTTCACGGGCAGGGCAATAACTAGGATAGCGGTGATCGGAGGTGGATGGCGAGAATCTCGACACCGAATCCTGGCGCCGGTATCGCTCTGGGCTGCTTGATTATGGCGCCAGACTTTCCAATGACATAACGATCGAAGCATGGCAGAGGAGGCGGAAGGCAACGTGGCCGGCAGGGACGGTGAAGGGTGAAGCAGGGGGCTTGGAGCGCTTAGAAGATCCGTCTGGGGCATAGGCCATAGGGGTAGGGGTGGTGGTGGGGTCGGGCATGCCTATCGCAGTATAGATTGAACGTTTTGCTGGTGGTGAGAGAAATGAAGCTGCTTCCATTTCTCTCTGGAGTCCCTCATGGTTTGTTTCCTCTCTAACACTCGAGAAATTTTGATGTGAAGAGTAAGCCCCCTTATTATGGGGCTAACATACACTCAGGCAATGTGCGCTTACCCTAACTCATGGGCTGTAAAACAACCACCATAATTATAATTCCATATTCCTTCTACTCCCATAGGATGCTTTAAAATGTCAAAAATACAGTTATATGATATGGTCAATAAAATTATTTCAATTTCATTTTAATACTTGTCCTTTTATATAATTCATTATTTGGTATTTTATCACAATAAATTTTGAGCGACTTGATAATGATGTCACGATTCCAAATCTTAAAATCAATGTTTAAAATAAAATTTATCGGTTATGGTTAAACAAATTCATGATGGTTGGATCATGATCAGTGTTGAAATAATAAATATATATCATATATCTATATTTCATGAAATGAAATAAGTTTAATATTTAAATTTGAGTATATATTCAATTATTTAATGCTAACTAATCTAACATATATGTTTATTTACAGTTTTATGACACAACTGGTAGTGGTAATCTTGTTCTACCATTTAGTTATGGCCACAAGTTTGATTTTTGTCAATGTCTATTTTGGTTAATTTGTTTTCTCTACCCTTACACTCCACAGGTATCACATCATCGAAAGTTTACAAGAAAAGAGAATTGTTTCCATCGACGGCCCAATAGGAAAAGTTATAAGAATAGGAGTTTTGCTCAAATGGTAGACTGGGCTAGGGTTATTGGGCTTTTGAGGCTCTATGTGTAAAAGATGTGGAGGTAATTGGGTTGTACTTGTGACAAAGAGGGGTTGGTCATGTGAACCATTTAAGGCAAAATGGAGAGAGTTCGAATCGCTCGGTTTGATCAAAATTGTTCGTTTCGACGATTTATTGGTTTGATCGTCGGTTTCGACGGTTTAGATATAGTTCGATTGGTATGTTAAAGAGAGCAGGATCGAAGAAGCAGATTATGGCCTCAAAGCATGCCACAATAACAAGTAATTTTACCTTCTTTCAGAGACTATGCTCCAACTAAAGAAATAAATACCCAAATGTGGACTTTGTGTTACTGCATCAGGCATAATAAGATATGAATATCTTATTACTTGTGATGATTGGATTTCCTAAAAGTATAATTGAAAAATGCATCGACTCGCCCTAATGGGCATGGCCCAAAATGGGGTACAGTGAAGTTCAAGTCGCTTTGATTGGTCGGTTGACCTCTTGGTCGCGTCTTGAATGAATTCGCGTTAAAATATTAAAAATAATAATAAATAATAATTTTACAAATTTTATGTTTGTAAATAGAGTTTCTTTGAAATACTTATAATTTGTCTTATGTTAACTTGATTATACAAAATAAATTAGCTATAGTTGCGTATATATTTTTATTTTATTTTAAATTATTTTCATAAAATATTATTTTATTTTATTAAAAACAATTATTATATATTCTTCATAAACAATGATCTTATATTTTTTCTAGAAAAACTAATATTCTTAATAAATTAAAAAATAATATGTACTCATTAAAAAGTTTAAAATAAAAGGGACTAACCTATTGGCCACTGGCTTTGATCGAGCAGACTATAAGGCACACTAGTTCTATTCGACGCTATTTTCTCGTCAAACGCCGAAAATATGGGGTCAGTGGACGAACCACGAACTGGTCCGTTATCTACATCTGCCTAAAGTGAACATATGATCTTTATTCCTTACAAATATCTCAAGACTTGCTTTCATAAACTTTTGATAATCAATCTTTAGTATTCGATATATACCTAACATCCATCAATAAAACTAATTTGTAGTAGTAACAAGTCTAAGTATACATCATGAGTACAACTAAATTAACTCTAATTTATTCATCCTAACAATAGGATATATAGTTAATCTTTCCTCTTACCAATAGGATATAATAATTGACTTTTTTAACTCTTGTCAACAAGATATAATAGTGAGCTTTTGACCTTTGTTAACTAGTTATAATGCCATGTTTCAAGAAAATGGCAAATAGTGATTGTCGATGCGTCTGAGTTAAGCTTGCGGAAGTTTCTAGATCTCGGATAATGGCGGACCTCGTCGTTCGTTAAATCTCACGAAATTTAGTTATCTTGTGAATTTAGTTGAATTAGATATAGTAAAATTCATGTTTTTAGAAAGCTGTCGGATGTCGAATGTGTAATGATCGTGTCAATCTGTCTCTTTCTGAGACCACATGGCAAGTATGTGTCAGCTTGCATGGAATGTGTGATTCAGTATAAATGGGATGTGTTCATAGAAGGAAGGGCGGAGGAGAAAGGAAAGAGCAATGGAGGGGAAATGAGAGAAAGGGAAAGAGGAGAAAAGAAAGGAAAAGAGAAAAAGAGAGAAAAGAGAGAGAGAGAGAAAAAGAGAGGAAGGGGCCGGGCGGTTTCTTCCTCGATTCATTGGTATTCAAACGGTCAAGCTTCGTTAGACGAGGAGTAAGTTTGGAGATTTGTGTTTGCAGCTTGAAAGTGAGGATTCTCCTACTTTGGTTTGTTATAACCTTTGGGCTATTATTTTAGGCTGATTTTGGAATAGTGTTGTGCCATGTTAATGGCATGGGGCGGAGTTTATATGAGTTTAAGAGTGCACTTCCAGTTTGGGTTGAAAATTGCATTTATGGGAGTTTGCCAAAAATGTTCTGCACCCCCTTAGTACCTTTATTGCGTGGATTAGGCGCAATAATGTAATACGAAGATTGTTGCTCCAAACCGGTGACCATATCTTTTCTCTTTAAATTTGATTGATGCGTTCTTGAAGGCTGTATAAAAATACCAAGTACATAATCTAGCCATATGCTAGTGATTGGAATTTAGTGCTCCCATCGTTGTTGAAATTTTGATCCTGCTGCAAATGTACTAATTGGCATGACATGTTTGTTTGATGAAATGTTGATATGTGTATTAATATATTGACATGTGATGAATTGTATGTGAACATGCCATTGTGGCATGTTGTAAAACTATTTGTGGACATGTTATGTCGTAATTTAGCCTAGAGGATCTGGTGCTTCATTACTTGACTAGTAGCTGATTTGTATGTGATGTTGATATGCTTGTGTGATACATTGACATGAATGAGGTTAATGTAGAGGAAATTATGCCATGTTTGATATAATTGCCCAAGATGCATTGGTGATATGCATGTTTGATAAAATTGTCCATATAGCATTCATCATATATGTGACATGGTGCAAATAGGCAATGGCGCATACATTGCATATGCATGAGGACATCGCATTGAATGTGTGTAAGTGCATAGAGTCATCATACACCATCCTTGGAGTGGTTGTGAGTGGGCTCGATTTGTTGGAGCAAAGGTCGGCGAGTTAAGTTGTTAGCCGAGAATATGAAATGGTGTCATCGGCGCACCATCCTTGGTGGTTGATGGTGGGTTGTGTATCATTGAGCGAGAAGTTTAGCAAAGTTCCAGCACATTCTGAAAACATGAAAACTTATTTCGGGTAGTAGTAGCGGATAAGATCACCCCTCGGTGAATGCTAATATTTTTGTTATACATATGTGTCAAGTAGTGAGCTTGGTAGTGTAGGAAGGAGTCACACGAGGAAACTGCGGGTAAGACCCGGCGTAAAGCTACCCACAAAGACACATGTTTTATTAATAAAAGATCATTGGAGGTACAATATCAATGTGTTTTGGTTTATAAAACAAAAAATTTGTTTTGGAAAATGATCGTGGATAGAACAATCAATGATGGTTTTATCACACATTGGCATGTGCATTGTGTGAAGAGGTCGGTAGGGCTTCCGGGGGCATCGTACATGGATTGGAGTCACATCTCATTCCACATTCCGTATAGTGTTCGTGGTAGAAATTACATTTTACATGGAATGATTGTGGTGAGTGTGTGGTAGGTACGTGTGCGAGCAGGTGGGGAGTAACGTTTGTAGGAGTTATCTCTCTATTAGGCGTGGCTCGCCTTTATGGGAAAAACACATTTTCATGTCTGCAGGGATAAGATACCGATTGAGCTGACTTAGCTTACTCCCCAAGGCCTTGGTGTGAGAAGAAAGGCCCAGACATGTGGCCTTGATATTCATTTTGTAAAATATATTATAACAAAAGAGTATATGATTTTGTATAAGAGTGTTGTAATAAACTCTTAAAGACTATTGTGACATAGTCTTAGGTAATATTTTGAATATTGTTAAAAGGGCCATGGGGCTACTTTTACTCATAAAGCCGGATCCGGTAAATGGGATTAGACCTAGAAAGAGAAAGAAAGAAGGTTGTGGCGAACATAGGTTGGAAGAAACCTACGTCGATCTTGAATGCATAAATTCTTAGAGTTGGAAGGGTATTCTGGGAGATTCATTGAGAGACTTCTCGATTAATGCGCCTACAATGAAAGTCCAGAAGCTGAAGGAGGTTAAGTTTGAGTGGAATGACTTGTGTGAGACGTGCAAGGTGAAAATGAGGCTTGCCAGCTCTATTCTAGTCGAGAGGGATAGAGGTACCTGAAAGTGTATTATGATGCCTCAATGGCCGGGATGTGTTACGTGCGTCCAAGGAGGGTTGTGGCCCATGGTTCTCAACAGTTAAAGAATCTGGCGATTATCTTACCGTGATATGGGTTGGCATTGTGTCTTTGCCTTGAAGATATCGCGCCGCTACTTGCCTGATGGCTTGATTAAAGGTGCTTTAGGACCCATAAATGTAACACCCTAAATACACCACAATCGTTTTAAACATAATTAGGGTATATTATAAGTGAATTTTCAAATTGCAATTATTGTTGCTGATGAGAAAAATTTGAAACACAGAGGTATGCAGAATCTGAGGGTAAAGTAGATTTGTCAAACAAAGATATAAAGTCATAAGATAGAAGATGAGATGCTATTATAGAAATGGGTATAAAGTTGTGGTGTAAATGAAGGGAGTTTGAGGACCCAGAGAGGTAATAAAAGTGCCGTAAGTGGGATAAAGACCCGAGTTGGTCTCTCATTTGAGGATGGGAGGGCTTCTGTGAAGAGAGAAGGGGAGAAGAGAGAGAAGAAAGAAGAAGAAAGAAAGAAAGAAAGAAGAGAAAGAAGAAAGAAAGGAGAAGAAAGAAAGAAGATTTCGGTATGAATTGCTATGGTTTGTATGGATTTGTGAACATTTGTATGGATTTGTATGGTATGGATTCTTGGATTAGCAGTATAGTTCTTTGTCCCAGGGTTTTTGCTATGAGGATTCTAACTGCCATTACAAGTGTTTATTGGAGATTATTAGGTTGGAACTTGTAAGGAGCCTGTGTATGGGATAAAGTTTTGGAAGTGAGGGCCTACTATGGTTTATGGGTGGAGAATCATCAGGTTATTTGATTTGGGTGTATGATTATTTGTTGGGAGTTGAAATCTGTGAATTTCCTCTTATGTTTATGTTTGAGTTCTTGAACCATTTTGGAGTTGTTTTTGAGGTGGATTCCATGGTGGGTTTTGATCTTAGGATGGAATTGAGGAGGTTCTTGAAGAAAAGTGAGTGAAGATGTAAAATGCCATTTTTAAGAAACGCAATTTGATGGGGTACCCAGGTCGACGGAGGCAAAGTGGTGGAGTCACCCAGATCAAAATAACTCAGTGCCATTCACCGAAGAGCTTGTCTTGATGTAGATCCAAGTGATGCACGATCATCCCGGCCTCTTCCGGCCGACCCACATTTATTCCCTGTTGTTAAATTCGTACACCGATTGTAAAAGAACAATAAATGCTAATGGGGTTCAAATAGAATAAACTAAATTGAAACATATGCCTCCTGCACTTCGGCGAGTTTGATGTTGACAACCCGTGCTATGATAATAATAGGGTTTCACGAACACATATAATTGTAGGGCCCACCTAAGAGCCAGGATATTGAATGACCCGCGGCACACCCACCTGCTGCATTGTGTGGCGAGGCACATATAGTGCCAGGCCCGCTCTACGATTAGTGCAATGACTTGCTCTGCTGTCTAGGTCGTAGTGTAATCACCCAAAATGCCCGCTTTTATAATAATTTTTTATTATATATTCAGGGTATGGGTGAAATTCAAACACATGGGTTTTTAGGGAGAAAGCGATGGTGTTAAATTGTGAGCAGGTGAAATGAATATGTAAGCATATGATTTAATGTTATATGCTAAAGATAAGAAATTGATTCGAGCAGAAAATAAACCAGAGTGAAAAAGAACCAATTTGGAATTTTTGTAAAAATAGGACCTAAGGAATTAAAGGAAATAGAATAAGCTTCAATGCTAAAGTGAATTAAATGATAAATGGAAGTAAAATTAAGACCAAAAAATGGGAAAAAAAAATGAGAAATAGAAATTTGTGTGTAAGCCAAACATGGCCTTACACTTATAATGGGATATAAGACCAAGTGTGGTCTAATAATGCTCATTGGAGCGAAAACGTTTTGGAGAGCTTGAGAGAGGAAAAGCTAGGGTTTTGTTGTGAAGATCAAGAGATTTGGTGTGGGACTTGCTCTTTGGTGCAAGATCTTGCAATAAGGAAGAAGGAAAAAGGCCAAGGCTTCAAGTGCAAGGGGTTTTGAGGTATGACACAAACCCTAGAATTTCTTTAATGATGTTTGGGTTAGAAAAACCCTAATCTATCCATGGGTTTTGCTCATGGTTGGTTTAGGAAGGTATTAGGATGCTATTGGGAGTGATTCCCATGATTTGTTTTGAGTTTTTGAGGATTTCGGGAAAAATCCTTAAAGGGAAAACCCGCAAAATCTCTGTAAACATGGGCCGCTGCTTGTGCGAAGGAGCACCCTCGCTTGTAGACCCAGAAATTCCAAATTTTGGAAAAAGGGCATAATTGTAATTTCGTTAAAAAAATTGTTATTTCGGTTAAAAAAAATCCGTAATTTATTCTCTAGATCTCGGATGACGAAACGGATTTCACCGTTGGAATCGTCTCGAAAAATCCGATTAACGCGTAAGTACATTAATATTGAGAGGCGGTCGGTCGACGCGTTTTGAGCATCACGTTTAGTGCGAAGTAAAAAACGCGATTACCGATCTTGACGAAAGTCACATATAACAGTGATCATGTACCATAAGTGGTATGGTAGATAAATGATGAAAATGGGCCAGTAGAGATAGTGAATGTAGCCCCGGAGAAAGAAGAATTAATTTATTTAATTGATTAAATGAGCATTAGCTACAGGTTGTCTTCTCCACCATTAAATGAGGAAAAGCGTGAAATGGAGGCGGGGAACCGGTAGCCAAACGTAAAATGGAGTTTGGATTTTTAGGAGAGAAGGACTTCCTTCTCTTTAGAATATCAAGAATCCAGTCGGCGGTCTTTGGGTGAAAGAGGAAGGCGTTCTCGCGAGAAGCCGGGCTGCAGCGTGGACACGAAAGGGTTGGAGTTTTAATGAGCTCAAGAGGTAGGGAGTTTTCTCCTACTTGAGTTTATTCCCATTTTAAAGTGCTTTACGAATGTTGAGTTGAATGAGGCGAGTGAGGGTGTAGGTCGTCGATCGAACTTGGGTAGAGATTGTCGGAAATTTTTTTGAGTTTTCTATCAAGCAGTGGCGATCTGAAATTTAGGTGGGTTGCTTGTGTGAAATGTTTGAATTGTGCATTAAAATCTATGCTTGATATGAAAAAGTAGGAAATGGCCCAGTGAAACCCGGAGTTCCTGAAGTGGTAGATGAATGAATGTGTGTTTGAGCAGAAGTAAGCGCAGGTTTCTGGATTCACGGGAATAGTGACACGAAAATATATTTTGTGTGAATAATAATGTTTGGTCGAGTAATTCAAGTAAATTGCTCGTGTTTGATCATTAGCAAAGTGAGCTAATTTTGATGTGATGAAATGTATAATTACACATAACATGATTGTGTGATTTGAATTATGCAGTATATTCGTATTTATATATTTGCATGTGATTAAATTTGTATTGGAAATGGCGTGCGTGCATTCGTATGCGTTGAACGTCTGATTTATGGGGTTAGTGCATGAGGCAGTGCAGAAATGGATTCGGAGGGTTATCTAAAAATATTAATTATCGGAGGGTAGTCCAAAATTAAAAATATCAATCGTCGGATGACCCGATTGATATTCATCGGAGGAGTCCTGAACAAATAATATATCGATGATCGGGCTGACCCCAGGTAGTATACACATCGGAGGGTTGTCCACAAACAAACAAAATAGAAATTCTTATACGAGGCTTAGGCGAGTGTGAGGGAGTCGGTGAGGACTCGGGATGCGAGTTGGTCATGTAGACATTCAAGTGGATCATGCATTTGCTTGAATGTGTGTTTAAGTGGAACGTGCGGCTGCCTTGGGTGGTGAAGTAGCCCACTTAGGCGATTCTCTGCGAGCATTAGCTTACCGGGTCGTGGGATTTTGCTATGCAGTGCGGGAGCGCGTTCGAGGGGCCGGCTCGATCTGAAATTGAGTTATTAAAGAAAACTGGAATGTGGCTTTGGTGGTTTTACATGTATTAGAACTCTTTAAGTTTAATATATGTATTGTTTAAGAGTGAAAATATTATAACTCTTGTAACTATAGGATATATAGTTGGATTCATAGTTGGTATGCATATGGAGTATTGTTTATGGGTAGTAGCCGTGTGGATATATATATTGGACTATATTGCCTTTGTTGGGACCAGGGATATACGGGTTCTTGAACAAGTTTGTATTTGGGTGAAGCTCCTGTCTGAAGGAGACTGCGATTTTTCGTGTGAAAAATGTCGGGTCACGAGCATTCCACCTTCAGCGGAGTTGGGTAGTCAAACGGACCCCGGGTTTTGGGGCGTCACAGCATGGTATCAGAGCTTAGGTATACGAATACCTAGGGAGCTCGGGTTTGGGTATCCATCACCACTAGGTGGTTTGATGTGGAATATAGGTATATGGAAACCTATAGATTGAGGATTTGGGCTTAGGCCTTAGTTGAGTGAGAACATTGCCACTAGGTGTGGTTCGATGTTAAGTGTAGGTATGAGGTTACCTAGGAAAATCACGGGACAAAACTAGGACACTACATGTGTTTGGTGTGTTTGTGTGATTGGATTTTTGTGAAGTGTGCTTGCAGTAGCGGTTGTGCATAACATGAATTGTTAGGTGTTATGTGATTGAAATTTTATGAGTTATATGCTTGAGGTTGATAGCATAGGATGAAGTGTGGAAACAAATTTTGGAGTTTGAGTGTGTAGTGGAAGGATAAAATAAAGAGAAGAATTTTAGAAATTTATTTGGTTTATTGGATAATGAAAACAAATTTTAATAAATTTGAGTTTAACTTAGGGTTAGTGTTGTATAAGTAGACTTTTGAGAAGTGCGGACCATTTTCAGAATTAAATGAAAAAAAAAAAAAAGTGCAGGGTTTTACAGTGTAAAAGCTGAAAGAAAAATGAAGAAAAATAAATTTACTAAATTATTTGATGAGTGAAGAAAATAATTTTCAAGGTTTTACAAGTTGTAAAACTAAAGAAAGTAGAAGAAAATAATTTTAGAAATTTATTTGTATGTCTGGAAAATGAAAATAAAAATAGAAGAAAATAAATTTTATAAATTTATTTGAGTGTTGAAAGAAAAAAAAAAATAGGTATATATAATTTTTAGTGATTTTTCAAGCTTCTTTGAAATAAGCTGAAGGAAGAAAGAATAATGAAAAAAAAAATGGTCTTGAATCGGTTGGGCTCTGCTTGATTGTCTGCAAGGGAAGGATTTTGTGTTGCAATACAGTCATTGTATTGCAGAGATTTAGGCTGGAAGGAGGCTGGTTTAAAGGAAAATTGTATTGCAATACAACCGGGTGTATTGCAAGAGGTGGCTGATTTGGTTAAGGGTTTTGTATTGCAACAGGTTGGTTTATATTGCAATAGAAGAAATTTGTGACGAGGAAGCTGATGTAATTGCAATACAACATAGCGTATTGCGACTTGGGAGTCCAACTTGGTAGAACTTATATCAAAATACATTGAGTGTATCGTGAGAGAACAACAGGCTTTAGTGGCTTAGGCCATTGTGTCGCAATACAGTGGGTGTATTGTGATTGTATGGGCTACAGGTTATGTCAAGATACAATAGGTGTATCGTGACGAGGGGGCTGAGGGCGGGGGTACATTATTCTGTCTGACGCTGCGGAGGAGCCACGACTGCAACATTGAGTACTTTCAGACTTATTATTTGTTGTGAGGGCATGTGTGTAGTGATGCAATGTGATGTGACAGTGTGCGGCTCTGGTAGCTTGGGGCTGCGATACGGCCAGGGGCCTCGGCCACGGCTGACCGGGCCGACCGGATCTGACCCGGGCTGCGCGCGCTGCTTGGGGCGTGTTACTGAATGCTAATTACAGACCGATTTGGTGCTCGTACACTGGCTCGGTTCGACTGGATTTTTTGGGCCTCGGTATTGTTTTGAGTCACTTAGTTTGGACCAGGTTCATGACTCTTGTATGTCACAAAATTTTTCGAAATTTTTTTTATTAAATTAAATAAAAATAAGCAAAAATAAAAGAAAATTTGACAAAATTTTGGAAAAAAATAAAATTTTGTTGATCAAAATGATTTTAAATTGTGAACAAGTGTCACTGCATTGCTTCATAAATGTAGGGACTTGATATATACTTGGTTTGTGTATGATTAGTGTCTGGAAATTTGTGTTTATGCCTTAGAGATCTTGCATTATGTTAACTACCATTGGAAATTGTGATTGCTTGTGGTTGTTGCGTAGGAAACTATATGCATGAAAAGAGATTGTAATGTGTATAAGAAAAAGGGTGAATACTAAGGTTAGGAACTATGACCTTAGGAGTTGGATATTGAAATGAGCAGAGAGCTTAGAACCTTATTGAAATAAATAAATTAGTGTGGTTGGGTCCAGCACCACTTAGGAAATGAGCAGATCGATTCATGGTTGTCAAGTCACATTAGTAATTGTCATGTGCATTGCTAATTAGACTGAAATGAAAATTTAAATGATTCTTGTTGCCATTGGAAATAAGTAGATGGCTAGTAGAGGACGGGGCGTGGGGACGTCCGAGTGCTGGTCGGGCACCATCGGTGTTGATCGGCGGACTTTTGATGAGAACATGGGTATTCACGGCGAATCTTTATCATATGACCTGGCATAGCGGTGGTCGGGAGGTCTAGTAACCTCCCAGGAGATTTAGGCGCACCACCCTCAGGCATTCAGGGAGGGGCAGATGGTGTGACCATTGGTTTATGCGGATCGAGGAAACGTCTTGGAGATTTATGGAGATCACCGCAAATATGACCGAGGATCGGGTTAGCTGCATTTCAGGCTGAAGGCGGGCCAAATATGAGGAAATGGACGAGGACTTCTGGGACTTAGAATGATGACATGGGCGAGTTTCGGGAGGCACTTTCATGGTTAAGTCTTCCCCAGGAGTTCTTGGGCTCGGGAGTTCCTAGGTATGCTTGAGGCACATTTGTGATGGGTGTTTGGGATTCTGAGTTAGCCGGTTTGTTGATGTGATTACGTGGCCCGCGGACTTGGCCCAGGGTTAGTAGAGGTTGAGACCTTAGGGCCTTTATATGTGAGTTCTCCCACCCAGGGATTAGGCGAGAATAGGGATGATATGTCGAGGTTGCGAGTTAGAGATCTCGGGGACTCTACTCTGATGGACTGAGATTATGGACATGTCGGAGTTCGTGTCATCCCTTGGGATGGATTGGTGACCAGTTCACGGGGTTGTTGCTCGGTGTGAGCGCGGAAGGATTTCTGCTTTACACGGGATGATGCTTTCGTGTTGTATTCGGGGAGACAAGCATGATATTTTACTTGAGACGGTATATGAGTCAGTGTTAGGGACGAGTTAGCGGGTTGGCTAGCGAGCCTTGCCACACAGAACGAGGTGAGACCCGGACTTAGATCTACCTCGCGGTGGTTTGCGAGTCTGTGAGCGTTTTCGGATGAGCTACCTGGACTACCTCCACATAGGGATGTAGACTTTGGTATCGAGTTACACCCTGGTTATTCACCCATCTCTATGACTCCACATAAGATGGCACCGGTTGCGGAGTGCGAGAACTTCGAGTCACATTATAGGAGTTGCAGATGAGGATTAATTAGGTAGATTCACCATGGGCGCTCAGGTTATTCTGAAGAAGAAGGATCAAACCACCGGTGTGCATCGACTCTGGACGGTTGAGCAGATTAACGATCAGAATCGGTGCCCATTGCAGAGTTGACGAATTGTTTGATCGATTGAGAGGGTGCGAGGTCTACTCCAAGATAAACCTTATGCTTGGTTACACCATCAGGCGAGGGTTAGGGATAGAATATTCCTAAGGCGGCGTTATAGGCACTGAGATTACGGTAATGCCCTTTGGATTGGCGAATGCGCCCGGCATTCATGGATCTCTGCGTAGGATATTCCCGACCCTATTTAGATCGGTTGTAAGTAGTCTTCGTGGATGACATCTTGATCTACTCCGGTCAGTGGGGTATAGGTATCAACGAGGATCGTTTTACGGTTGTTGAGAGACCATCGGAGTTTGTACGCGAGTTTAGTAAGTGTGAGTTACGACACTAGGTGAGATTTTTGGGACACGTGGTGTCGGCTGTCGGGAGTGTCGGTCGACCCGGAGAAGGTCGAGGCGGTGAGTTGAGAGAAGTGAAGTCAGTCTTCGAGATACGTAGTTTCTTGGGATTAATTTGGATATTACAAGAGATTCATTGAGGATTTTTCGGGATAGCGGCTTTATGTTGGGATTGACACGGAAGGAGTCGGTTGATTGGGATGGCCGATGGGAGGCATTCCAGGAGTTGAAGAGGAGACTTACTTTAGCTCCCATCTTGATAGTCGGACAGGGGACGGGGTACACGGTGTATTGTGATGCCTCGAGTAGGATTGGGATGTGTTTTTGATGCAGATCGAAGGGTAGTAACATGGTTCTCGTCGGGTTGAAGAATCACGAGACGAAATTACCCCACACACTTGACATGGAGTTAGGCGCGTGGTCTTCGCCTTGAGATTTGGGCGCCACTACTTATGGCGAGGAGTTCGAGGTGTCTTTCGGACCATAAAAGTCGAAGTATATTTTCCACTTGTATTGGGACCTCGTGAAGCGACACAGAGATGGATGGAGTTCTGGGATTATGACTGCTTTGCATTACCACCACAGTAAGGAAAATGTGAGTGGGCGATGCACTCGGTCGGAAGTCACGGAGAGCGTTGGCTAGTATGGCTGGAGTGGCGGATGCTCGGGCTTGTGGGACGGTTGGTATAGTACGGAGTGAAGCGTTCGGGGTACCTTGGGGAGTTTGGGTAAGCTGCAGGAGTCTACGTTGAGCGAGTGATTGGAGTCCAGTGGCGGGACGAGATGGTGTCCATCGAGGTAGAGTGGAGTCGGTCTGCAATTGACGGTACAGACCAGTTCAGCGGATGGTAGTCTTGATGGGGGCGAGTAGTGGTTCCCCGATTGGCCGATTTGAGAGGAGATTCGGGAGTTTCAGCGCTCTCGATTTGCGCCGGTGCATCGGTGTACGAAGATGTACCAGGATCTTCGTCGTTAATACTATTAGAGTGGGATGAAGAGACACGTAGGGGACTTTGTTCGCCGATGTCTCACATGTCGGCAGGTGGGGCGGGACACCGAGGAAGCCAGTAGGGCTACTTCGGCCATTGGAGGTGGCTGAGTGGAAGTAGGAGCACGTCACGATGGACTTTGTGACCCACTTGCCACGGACGCAGCAGAAGCATGACGCGGTATGGGTGATAGTGGATCGGCTCACAAAGTCGGCACATTTTCTAGCCGTGCGGATGACCTTCGCCTTGGAGAGATTCTGCTGGTTATACATTCGAGGGCGAATCGGTACATAGATACCGGTATCCATAGTGTCGGATGGGGGACAGGAGTTCTGACACACTTTTGGAAGAAGTTTAAAAGCTATGGGCACACGGTGGCGATGGGTACATCGTTCCACCCTCAGAGACGGATGGTCGGTCACGAGGAATTTATCGGTGTTAAGAGGACATGCTACGACATCGTCACGGATCATAAGGCGGTGGGAGGAGCATTTGCCTTTAATTAGATCGCCTACAAACAGTTATCAGGCGGTATACGGATGTGCCGTATGTAAGAGGCATTGTATGGAGGCCATGTGAGTTTGCCGGATTAGGATGGTAGGAGTGGGAGAGAGATCCATCTGGCGGATCTTTGATTTGATTAGAGACACCTCAGGAAGGTGAGCTTGATAATCTGGCGGCGTCTTCTCACGGCTCGGGCGGCGGAAAAGTATCTTGTGTGCGACGTTGTGCATAGAGTTCGAGGTTGGGGATCGTGTCTTCTTGAAGGTGATGCCTAAGGAGGAGTGGTCGAGGTTCGACGGCGCGGGAAGCTGTCGTAGGGTTGTGGGTCTTTAGAGGTACTTGAGAGGATAGGCACTGTTGCGTACCGGTTGGCATTACCGTCCAGCATGATAGGTGTCCATGAGGTACTTCACGTCTCCATGCTCCGGAAGTATACTCCAGATCCAGCTCAGGTGGTGGATTGGGGCCAGATTGAGGTTGACACGGATGGGACGCCGAGGAAGGGCCAGGTGTGCGTGTTGATAGCGTGATGGGTTTTGCGGCCTTGAGGCGGTGAAGTGAGTGAGGTTACTATGGGGCACTATGGGTGGAGGAGTTCACGTGGGAGGCGTGAGGGACACGTGCGGGCCACACATCCGCCTCTTGTTTAGGGATGAAGGTACGTGGTTTAGTCGTTTAAGATTTAAATATTTGTTTACATGCATGGTAGAATGCACGTTGCATACGCATGTGATTGATTGTAATAGTCCAGAATTTCGGGACGAAATTTCTTTTAAGGAGGGGAGAATGTAAGACCCAAGAAATTCCAAATTTTGGAAAAAGGGCATAATTGTAATTTCGTTAAAAAAATTGTTATTTCGGTTAAAAAAAATCCGTAATTTATTCTCTAGATCTCGGATGACGAAACGAATTTCTTCGTTGGAGTCGTCTCGAAAAATCCAGATTAGCACGTAAAATTTACGTAATATTAGGAGCGGTCGGAGTCGGCCGTTTTTCGAGGCATCCGTTTGGTCTTGATAAAGCGTTCGATGCGACGAGAGAGTCACATATATGAGGTGCTCATGTACCATTAGTGGTATGAGTAGATAAATGATGAATGGATGGCTAGAGATGAAGTAGAGATGTCAAAAGCTGGAGAAAGAAGGGAATTAATTTATTTAATTGATTAAATAAGGCGTAGCTACCGAGTTGTCTTCTCCATTTAAATGAGGAAAAGCGTGAAATGGAGCGGGGGGAACCGGTAATAGCGTAAATGGAGTTTGATTTTTAGGGAGAGAAGGACTTCCTTCTCTGCAGAATATCAAGAAGATCGGCGGGTTGGCGATCTTCGGAGGTCGAAGGAAGACGTTTTTACCTTGAGCGGGCTGCGTGGACACGAAAAAGTTAATTTGACAAACTCAAGAGGTAGGGGTTTCTCCTACTTGAGTTTTATTCCCATTTTGAGTACTTTACGAATGTTTGAGTTGAATGATAGTGAGGTAGGTCGTCGATCTGAGCAGGGATAGAGATTGTTAAATTTTTTTGGGATTTTTCTATCAACCGTGGCAGTCTAGAAAATTTCGTGGGTTGCTTGTGTGAAATGTTTGAATTGTGCATTAAAATCTATGCTTGATATGAAAAAAGGCCGGAGAGGCGGCCGTGAAACGGAGTTCACAAAGTGACGGAAGTAATAGATGTGTGTTGAACCATAAAACCTAGGTTTTTGCGTTCTGGGAATATTGACACGAAAATATATTTTTATTATGTGAATATATATGTTTTAATTGGAGTAAATTATAAAGTAAGTGCTCGTGTTTGATCATTAGCCAAAGTAAGCTAATTTTGATGTGATGAAATGTATAATTATATAACATGATTGTGTGATTTGAATTATGCGAGTATATTCATGTTTATATATTTGCATGTGATTAGACTGTATTGGAAATGTCATACATGCATTCCATATGCACTGGAACATCCTAGGACTATAGGAGTTAGTGCATGAGACAGTGAAAATGGTTAGGAGGGTTGTCTAAAAATGTGTTATCGGAGGGTAGTCCAAATTAAAAATATCAATCGTCGGAGCGGCCCAATTGATATTCATCGGAGGGTAGTCCACAAACAAATAATATATCAATCGTCGGAGCGGCCCAATTGATATATATACACATCGGAGGGTTGTCCACAAACAAACAAAAATAGAAATTCTCATACGAGGCTTAGGCGAGTGTGAGGGAGTCGGTGAGGACTCGAGATCTGAGTTGGTCATGTAGACATTCAAGTAGGATCATGCATTTGCTTGAATGTGTGTTCGTGGAACATTACCAGCTGCACTTGGTGAGGTGTAGCCCACTTAGGGGCGATTCTCCTCTTTGAGCATTGAAGCTCACCCCGTTGGGACCCACCTTTATCTGGTCTGGGCGTGCGAGAGATGACTTGTCTAGAGTGAGTTCTAGAAGAAAGTAGGAATGTGGCTTTAATTGGTTTTACATGTATTAGACTCTTTAAGTTTAATATATGTATTGTTTAAGGTGAAAATGTTGTAACTCTTGTAACTATAGGATATATAGTTGGATTCATAGTTGGTATGCATATTGAGTATTGTTTATGGGCCCAGTGGCGTATTGGATATATATATTGGACTATATTGCCTTTGTTTGGGACGGGATATGCGAGGTTTAGACAAGTTTGTATTTGGGTAGAGCTCACATCTGAAGGAGACTCTGCTTGTTTTAAATGAAAATGTCGGGTCACGGAGCATTCCACCAGTATTCGTGAGTTGGGTAGTCAACGGACCCCGGGTTTGGGGGGCGTCACACTGTTTGGCTGCGTGGTCTGCTTCCCAGCGTAGCAAAGGGTTGCCTTCCTTAGCGAGGGCCGAAGGGCCAAAAGGCTACGGGCTGGTGCAGCGTAGTAGTGCTACGCCGCGACGTAGATTCTGTTCACAGAGGCAAAATTTTCGGATTTTTGTTCTGAAAGTCTTGTATTCGTACACAGATAGTTTAAGAACCCTAATAAATGATTAATAGAGGTTCAAATAAGGATGAAACGAAGTGAAAAACATACTGTACCTCGCCGCCTCAGCGAATCGAGTTCATCTTTGGGCAGACTTAGTGTCTTAACCCAAAACCGTTAACGAAGATAAATTTATAATTCACTAAAAATGTTTAATAATTGTTTATCCACTAAGAGTGACGTACTAACCTAGGACCGAGATCAAAGGGAAGGAAACGAGAGCCGACAACTTTGGTTTGTTCACTGACCCTCTATTCTTGTTTCAAGTGTTTTGGTAGTATACCAAATAAATCTGAAATGATTATATGGAATGAGTATATCTTTGAAACGATATTACGAAAGTGCATATGGATTTGAAAATGTGATATTTGAAATGTTGACAATTAATTGCATGCGAGTGATTAATTAAATTGTAAACGAATTAGTCAATTCTTGACATCTTGAATTGAATCGATATACCGAATAACCAACATGGCGGGATTCTGGCGAATCACGTCATGAAGGCAACCAATTGTCCGATGTCACCAGTGGCGGGATCATATTCAATTGACATCCGAATCATGATGGTGTATGTCATTGAAGAAATAATACACTTAGCGGGATGCACCAATCGGCATTTGTCTTAATGGCTTATGAAATTTAAATACCACATGTCGGGGTGCACCAATCAGCATCCGACATGATGGGAGACCAAAATTGTGAAATGTGTAAGCACATTACCAAATGATAAAAAAGACGGGATTCACAGAACGGAATTCGTCATGAATGTGAATTGTATAGACAAAGTGAAATAACGAACTTGATGAGTGTAAATGGGATTTGTAACTAAACACATCTTTAAGAATGTATGTTTAAATCTCATGAATTGAATTGTTGAATGCTTGGAAAGCATGTGAATGCATATTTGATATAGATGATGATTTGAAAAGTAGAAAGCATGTTAAAGTGAAAGCATGAGTATTGATGATATAAAGGCATGATTTTATGATAAGTCATGTATGTTAAACTGAAAAATTGGAATAGGGTGTATAGAACCCATAAGCATTAAAGTAACAGTGTGTAGTTTATCTATGTGCAAATTTCGAGTAAGGAACAAAGAGCAAGATCGAGAAGCCTTGAGTCATAGACATGAGGTGCGGCGATGCAAATATATACCCGCCATATGCATAACATTTCTTTTGAATGTGTGACATTTATTGAACAAAAGAGTTAAACTTTGAACTAATGTTTTTGTATATCATTTGTAAAGGCATGATTTGCCATTTTGTAAACTCTCATTGTTTAAGTAAATTTTATGGCTACCATTTGAAAATGCTTAGCGTAAATAGAACTCACAAAATGAAATAGCGTAAATAAAGCGTTTTGATAAGATAAATAAAGCGGTCGAATGCTTAGGGCTCTGAGATTCGGATCCGCCATTTAGGTCGGGCGGATTGGTGCCAACATTTTGAAAAGAAAATTTAATAAAGCGGTAAATAAAAGAGTGTCGAGCATCCGAGGGCGGTTCGGATCAGATTGTCGAATTCGGGTATGAGGGGTGCTACACTTCGGCACTCCTGCTTTGTGCCATATGTAAACCCTAGTTTTTGAATCATATAACCTCATAGTGTTAAAAGATGGATTAGAGAAGGTAAAATAAATCTCTACATTAGATTAATAATTAGAATCTCATGGCGTTGAAAATTATCAATTTAAGGTTGGCGACTAAATTGATTAGCCTCGTCGAGAGGTATACGAGTACATGATCTTTGTAAAGGCGTATAGGCACTAAGTGTCCATTGTAATATTTTGGAGATGAAATTAGGAAATGATAAATTATGGAACACGGAATTTTTGAATTCTTTAAGTGCAAAGGGTACAATTGTAATTGACCATAAAAGGACATGTAAGTCATAAAGCAGTAGAGATGGGCCATAATAGAAATAAAACAAATTCACAGTTGCAATATTAAAGAATTAGGACAACTTGCAAATTGGAGAATTTCGAGGCTATAAATAGCCATGAGACAAATAAAAATCATATTTTGGTCTCATTTGGTTAAGTGGCGTGGGAGGGAGGAGAATAGGAAAGAAGAGCGAGGAAGGAAGAGGAGGGAAGAAGAAGGAAGACCAAAAATTCAGGTATGTGTTTGCCTTGGAATCATAGGTAATTGAATTCTTAAGGTTTGGTATGGAGATTAGTTACTCCTTTGGTCTAGGTTTTGTGCAAAGATCACATAAACCTTTGAATTTGTTGGGGTTATGAGAGTAAAACCCCAATTGGTGGAAAATTTATATGATGTTTAGAAGAATTGGACCTTTGGGTGAATTCATAAGATTTTCACCTAGGGTTTTGTTGTATGGAGTTCCAAACCACCAATACAAGTGTTATGGAGTGGTTTTGAATGACTTTCATGTTGATTATTGAGGTATTACGGTTTTGAGGATTGGTTGTAAAAACAAAACAAAGGAGAATGTTGGTTTTTTTTTTAGAATTGCTGTCAAAATTTTTGTAAAACCCATTTTGTTTTAAGCTACTCAAAGTAAGATTAAAATATCATCCAAATGAATTGATTCTAATTGGTAAAGAACCATAAGAGATAGGGCTACAAATGTATAGAAGGGAATAAGAGCAAATTGTAGCTCTAAGGCACCCAAATATGGACTGAAAGGTGAACTCATGTAGCTCACAGATTTTTGCTCTGTTTTGGGTATGGTTGTAGTGTTTTGGTCATAAGTGGAGTTTCACTCATCCAAATTGAGTGATTCAAAATTCTGGGTAAAATAGACTTTTAGGGGAATAAGTTAGCTGAAGGAAGTTCAAGAAAATTTTAACCCCAGAGTGCCCAGAAATATTTCCAAGTGGAGTTATGTGCAGATGCAGTATACTGAGTAATCTAGATATAAAATACAATAACTTGAGGTTTGGTGATCCAAATTGGGTGATTCCAATTGGAGAAGAAACCTTAGAACCATAGCTTCAAATGAGTGAAGAAACAAAGGCAATTTCATGTGAGCTATAGAAGGTGATATAGGTGAGTAGTATTAGAAAGAAGAAGAAACGAAGGAAAAACGAGACTGGCGAGTGTGCTACCACCTTTCTGATATGAAATTTGTCCGTTTTGAGTAAAAAATATAATTTTTCATTCCAAGCCTTCAGAAATTAAATGGACCGCGTGGGGTGATCCCTAAGGGTCAAAAACTAAAACTTTTACATAAAAATCGGGATTAGAGAGTCTCGGTTGAGTAGAACGAGTTAGGAGGATATATGAGAAAAATGGTATTAGTGAGTTCTTGACCTTATTGTTGAGAATTGAAATTTTTTTTTCTCACTAATGTATTAGGGAATATTGTCTAGGTGGGCCTTGGGAGGCGATGTCACGAGCCTCGTAGAGAGGCAGCGGGGGAGTGCCAGCGGCTTCAGGTAAGTGGTTACTTTTTTTTTTTTTTTTTTTTTTTTTTAAAAAAAGCCGCAAGATCCTTTCGATTTCATGTAATTGGTTGATGTTGGTAATGAATATGGTAGTTAAGTAATCTAAAAGAAAATATTTGAAAGAGAGTTTTAGAGTTTCAAAGCGAGGTTAGATTGCTTTTGACACTAAGAAGTAAATGTAGTTTTAAAACCATGTATATTCATAGATATAATGAGATTTTAGCGTTATGGGACGTCATGATAAATTAAAGTCCATAATTGGCTCACAATAAAAAAGAAAAATTAGCACTATGCTGACGATGCGAAAATTCATCTCGTGGTGCTCAGTTTCATAGAAAGTATAAGCGCTACGTTGCGAAGTAGATAATTCCGCACGTAGTTGGCTATTTGTACAGTTTGACACTACGTGGCGAAGCAGTAAATTCCGCTCGTAGTTGCCCGAGGTTTAGCAGCACAATTCGCGATCACGAGTAAATTCGCGTATTGGTTGCTCCGATGACTTTGCGCGCCCTACGTCGCGATCACGATGGGATTCCGTAGCGTAATTGGTTGGGGAGTGACAGTAAGCTTCACATTGGCGTTAGTTTTAAATCGCCCATGATGGTTAAAATAATTAAAGGATATACATAGGGGTTTTTGAAAGAAATCATAAAACAAATGATAAATTGTCATGTTAGTGTATGTAATATATATCTTCGTTGCACTAACTTTTTGTTCATTTTGTAGCTATTTATATTCCATTGTGTGCTATCGTGGACGACAGGACGTCATCATTTTGTTGTCTATATAGGTGGGCGATTTATGACCTATGATGTAAAACTTTATGTATGAGATGGATATGTAAGTGAAGCAAACATATATTTGGATTTTGAAATTGTATATTGTAAATATCCGGCATTTTCATATATATGATGCATCTAGATATACTTAAGTTTGGCAGTTTTGTATTTATAAATTGAAATTAGTGTTGATGTAGCATGTTGGTGGAAATAGCGATAATGATTATTACAAGTTTGGGAATAAAGAAGTTGGGAGGAATTGAGGTTTTAGTAGAGTGTAAATTTCTTGACAGGAAAATTTTGGTTTATAAAAATCACGGCCGTTATCTTCTTAGAAAATTTTATAAAATATTGAAACAAAAGTTGCGAAAATTTTTATCACTCCCGACTAATTAAAAGGAAAATTTAATTTCTAAGTTGAAGCAGGCAAGCGTTATAGAAAGTTAGGGTTCACTTTCTCGAGTTTCTTCGATCAACGAGTCGGTTTTAGAGTCAGTTGAGATTACTTGACGGGGATCCTCCCAGGACAAGAGTTTAGATAGGAGTCTGGGAAGGGTCTTATCACCCATGCTTTGATCTTGTCTTAGTACGCCCGGGTACTTATTATGTTGTCTTACTCTTCATTTTAACATTACTTGATAAGGTATTCAGCTTGATTGTTGTTAAGAGTTTGAATAACGAATAAGAGTAAAGTAATGTACATCGTTCACTCTGAATGTACCTACGGTTACCTCTGTACAAGTATAAGCTTTGTAACTTCTACGGGATATCGGAACAAGTATAAGCTCTGTAACTCTCTGAAGATCTCTAATAAATGATGACTAATGGGGGTTTAATAAGAATGAAACTAAGTGAAAAACACACGGAGTACCTCGTATTAAGCCTCGAGTTTGATATTAGCAAACTTAATGCCCCTATGATAATATAGTAAGTTCCTAAACACATATAATTTATAGAGTACTTACAAAATGGGATATTGAATGACCCACAGGCACCTTTCTTACGTGGGCGACACGTAAAAATGCTTTGGTACTCTACGATTAATACGGCGGCGCTCTCGGCCCAGGTGCCCGGCACATTTAATGCTTAGTACTCTCGTTAGTGCGGCGACCTTTCTCTGTCAGTGCTTTGACACTCCTCTTTTTGTCGCTGCGGCACCTCGATCTTTATAGCACCTTCGAATTATATTGTGTATGGGTAATCACTGCTCATTTCTTATTACTAGTCTGGGTAATTGAGCAATTATTTAATAAGTGAATATGAATAGGAGTAAAGTAATGTACATAGGTGCAGCTCTCAGAATGTACCTATGGTACCTATCTGATATAAACTGTAGCTCTACGAGAGGATCTAATAAGTATAAGCTGCGCAACTCTATGAGGAAGATCTAAGCAGTATAGCTTTGTAACTCTGTTGGAGATACGAACAAGTATAAGTTTGCTATAAGTACAAGTAATAACGTATAAGTTGTTATATGAATTCATGAAAAATTACGATATGCACTCTTGTATATGCATTCTTGCATTATGTATGTCTGTGTAAGTGGTAGTAATGCATAATATGCGTATATGGGATCTATAAGTTCCCATGGTATAAAACTGGCACAAGTTTTAATCCGTGTAGGTACAAAGGAGCAAGGATCAAAATATCGGTAAACACGGATATATCGGTATTGGCAATTAGTTTTGCGAATACTAAAGGAAATATCGGAATATTTAGATACAAAATATGAGTGGATATTTTACACAAATATCGGTTCGATTAAATTTTCATATTTTAATATTATATAGATGATGAGAAATGATTCATATCTTAATTAAGGTAGATTAAAATCAAATGGATTAGTTATTATTAAAATTAAATATGTTATATTTAATATATTATTTAGATATTATTATGTTAAAAGATATTATTTATTTGTTTTTGTTATTATTATAAATATTATTTAGATAATGAGGAATTCAAAATATTATATATTATAATTTTAAATTTTTAAATGATATTATTTTATTTCTTTTTCCCTTTAGTGATGATGCTTCAATTTCAGGTACAAGGTTGGGCGTATTGGAAGTCGTTGGGTGGGACTAGGAGGCTAAGCTTGAATTTGGTGCAGGCTTTGTTGTTGCTCCACGTAGAAGGACAAGAAAGAAGGGTCGGCGGGGGCTTGGCCGGAGTGGCAGCAGTCTCTCAGTCGAGTTCCTTCACGAGAGAAAAGATAAGGTTGTAGAGGAGGCGAATGTTTTGCGTGCCTTTCAGCGTGGGGTGGTCGATATTTATAGCATATATTTTGATTGGATGGTGGTAAGAATTCTTTCCCATTGGCTGGGGTATTTTCTGCCTTTATCATTATCGGATCATTAAGGGATATGAGGAAGCAGTTATTGAAGATTATCCTACTTCCCTTATTGGTGAGATTTGGTTTGTTTTAGAGGATAAATCATTATTGAGAATTATCTTACTTCCCTTACTGATATGATTTGGTTTTATTTGCAGGATATGGGCTTTTCTCATTTTGCCCGTACTATTAGCCTCTTGGGGCGAACAAATTGGAGGGCTTCCTTCTTGAAGTAGACACGGGGCCAGTGGATTTCACTTAGGGCTTACTGTTTTAACCCTATACTAAATTAATATTTGATTTAAAATATTATAAGTTATAATGTAAAATAAAAATAAAATAAAATATTATAATCAGATGGTAGGGATTATGAACAAATAAATAATAAGAGAATATAAAAAAAGTTTGCACTATATATAATAAGTGCAATCAATGGTTTGGTGGTTAGAGGGTGCCATTTCCAAGCATTTTGGGTGGGTTCGAAACCCTCTAGAAGCATTCTTTTTTTCCAGATTTTTTGAGCGAATAGCAAGGAAAAGCGAGGGGAAAAATCATAAATTTCGCAAAAAAATCGGGAAAAATCGATATAATCAAAATTTCGGTGGAGATATCTTATCAATCTCCACTGATAACCGAAATTTCGCTGATATTTTGGTCAAAATTTCGAAAATTTTGTTCCTTGCAAAGGAGGGCGTCTGTGATCTTTCGCATTTTGTTGGGTCAGCACACTTGTAGGGGTCCATAACCTGTAGGTTTTGCGCTCTAATTATGTAAATGTAAATGTACAGTTTTTGTATGTATATGTAAATGGGACTCTAGACTGTATATATTGACACTTTATGGCTTGCAACTCTACGATTGAGTAGTTTTATTTTGTATTTGTATATGATATTTTGATTAGTTCATAAGACTTGGGGCTTTTGATGCGAAGCGGTAAGAGTCCCGATAGTTTCGAGCTCCTTCATCCGCCTAGGAGGGGGTTAGGGGTGTGAGAAGTTGGTATAAGAGCCTAGGTTTAGGCGTTTCTTGAAGAGTCTTAGATTAAGGATGTACCTACATAGTAATATGTTGGCTTGATGCGGATGTCCTTGTTTTGTGTATTGTCTAGAATGGATGCACCCGGAAGGCGTAGATGGCTTGGTGGCGTCAATCCTTTGGATCGTCTGCCTGTCGTCGAGTTCAGCGACAAATGAATATGCTTCAACTGAAGCATTAGTAAAAATCTCTCAAGATATGGCAAGGGTCTTAGATAAACTCATGGCTCCTTAATCTCTGAGTGATTCAGTAAGAAATCATGGAGTGGAAGAATTCCATGGTACAAGTATGGAAGAGTCCGATAAAGTCGAGTTTTGGCTTGAAAAACTGGAAAGGGCTCTAGATGAAGTGAGATGTCCTGTGGACCAAAAGGCCACATGTGTAGTTTCATTGCTAAAGGTGCAACCTTGATTGGTGGAAGCTGGTTTTGAAATCCATTGCTTCAGAGGATCTGAACCACATGAGGCTGCCGTCATAGAGTTTAATCTGAGAGAGTAAATGTGCGATGATTACAAGAATTAGTAGACGTAATTCTTGAATCTAAGACAAAGGGAAGCGCGAGAGCTGAATGAGAAAGAATTCAGCCATCTTAGTAAATATTCACCAGAATCAGTTCTTACGGAAAAATTAAGATGTAGACAGTTTGAGGAGGGCTTATGAGTCCAATCAAAAGAGTGCCTCCCACCGGTTGTTGCTTCTCTACAAGTTGTCAAATTTTATTAGCTAGTACAAGCGGCTAGCAAAAATTGAAGTCACGAAATGAAGAGTCGAAAGAAAGAAAGAAAAAGTTCGAGAGAGGGGTTCCTCTTCGGAAAAAGACCTAGAAGTCACAAGTTGATTCGATACGGGGGTTCTGCTATAAGAGGTAGGAGACAAGGACCTACCATGACACAGGTTCAGTCGAGGCACCTCGAACGAACAAGAAGGAAAGACCTACATGCTGCATGGCTAGCAAAATCATTATGGTTTGTGTAGGCAAATGGCGGGAAATTGTTTCGGTGCGGGAGCACTAATCATGTGATAGCTAACTGTCCACAAGGATCGGGAAGTTCTAGAAATCCTCAAGGAAGTGGTAGAGAAGGGTCAAATGTACCTCCACAGACTTAGAGTAGGGGTAGAGGACGAAGTGGTTCACAAGAGGAAGAGGTAATTAGCCAGTGGCGGTGAATGCGATCTGCTACTGGCCCGACCCAGGAAACATGCTAGTAAGAGCTCCTTGAAGATACGGACATATGGGGGGTTATTCTTCGGTACTTTCACTCTCTTTGATATTGACTTGTATGCTTTAATTGATTCGAGCTCTACGCATTCATATATATGCATGGAACAAATGAGTGATAAATTGCCTTCAGTAGAGCTGTTAGCTTTTGACCTGCTTGTTACAAGGTCCTGGGAGCATAGTGTTAGAGTCAGCGCGTGTATAAAATTGTCCCTATTAGTACATGATAGGGAATTCTCGAGTTGATCTAATTGCTTTGCCTTTTCATGAGTTTTGATTTGATATTAGGGAATGGATTGGTTATCGAGCATTGGAGCGTAATTTACGATTGTGATAAGAAAATAGTCACCGCCGTGTTCGACCTATCGGAGTAGCGTACGGGGTATCGATCCCGAATCAAAGCGGAAGGATTATTTCGCATTCCATGGAGCTCGCGTTTTACGCGAAAAAGGTTATGAAACCTTTTGGCTTTGATTCTGTGACTCGAAGCAGAGTGAATTTTGAAAATATTCTGTGATTAGGAGTTCACGATGTGTTTCTGAAGAATTCAGGAGTACCACCTAAAGAGAAGAGGATCTCTCTATTGATGATACGAGGAGCGACTCCTATTTCGAGGCACCTGCATGGCTCAATTGAACTTAGCAGGTTGAGGCGCTCGGCTACTAGAGAGTTTATTGGATAGGGTTTCGTCAGAGCCTAGTGTCTCACCTTGGGGTCTTGTAGGTTTATTTGTTAAGAAAGAAAGATGGCACTCTCCGGATGTGCATTGACTATTTGCAAATAAACAAAGTGAATTAAGAATAAGTATCACGTTGCCAAGAATAGAGGATTTATTTGTTCGGTTGAAGAAGCGAAGTGTCTTTTGAATATAAGACACTGCGATCGGGATATTATCAACTCACAGGTAAAGGAGTTGATGTCCAAAAACGACACAGAACCCGTTATGGCCATTATGAGTTTTAGTAATGCCATTTGGGTTGATAACATTTATAGACTTCAATGAATAGGGTTTCCACCCACATTTGGATCGATTTGTTGTGGTATTTATTGATGGCGTCACAGTGTATTAAAGATGCGCGGGAACATGAACACCATTTGAGGATAGTATTGCAAATTTTGAGAGAGAATCGGTTATTTGCAAGTTAAGTAAATGTGATTTTTGGCTTAAGGAAGTGTCATTCCTAGATGCATGTATCTGAAGGTATTAGAGTGGACCTCTTGAAAGTAGGCGGGTTATGAATTGGAAGCCTCCTCGAAATGCTTAGAGGTGAGAAGTTTCTTGGGCAACGAGGTTATTATCGGAGAGATTTGTACAAGGATTTACTAGGTTATAGCATCCTCGCTACAAGATTACTCGGAAGGAGTGAGTTTAGTGGGATGATAGAAGTGCGATCCCGACTTTGAAAGGTTAAAAGAAATCTTGGTTGAAGCACCGGTGTTGATTCAACCTACTTCGGGTAGGGATTATACTATGCAGTGATAAAAAAGCTAAGATAGGTTTGGGATGCGTATTGATCTGAGAGATGGGAAAGTGGTGGCTTAATGCTTCTGGGCAGTTGAAACACATGAACAAAACCTTGCCTCATGATTTGGAGTTAGAAGTTATAGTGTTCGCTTTGAAGATTTAGTGGCAGCTATTTATATGAAAAATGTAGAGTTTTCGTGATCATAAAAGTGAAATATTTGCTAACTCAAAAGATTTGAACTTGAGGCAACGTGGTGTAGTTAAATTGTTTAAGGATTATGACTGCATAATTGACTACCGCTCGGGAAAAGCAAATGTAGTGGCGGATGCATGGCAGGAAAATGATTTATAGCTGTCTTGAGAATTATGGCTTGGAGATTTGATTTTAATGGAGCCTTGTTGGCTCAATTGAGATTATATCGAATTTAGGCAAATGATAGTAAATGCTCGGAAAAATGATGCAGGGATTACAAGAGATAGTTCAGTTAGTCAATACTAGAAACATGACTGATTATGCCATAGATGAAAGTGGAGGTTTGTTGTCTGCGAGGAAGCTGATTATGTGTCCAGATGATATGGATTTGAAAAGATATTATATAAGAAAGCCACAATCTTGTTTTCACCATGCATGGAGTAATTAGATGTACGAGGATATGAAGCGGTACTCTGCGGTGGCGAGGATGAAAGGACATTTCTAAGTACGTGTCTAAGTGTTTGACGTGTCAACAAGTAAAGGCTGAACACCAAGTACCATTTGGTTTATTGAATCCCCTTCCAATTCCCCAATGGAAGTGGGATAACATTACTATGGATTTCGTATCCGGTTTCCCCTCACCCAAAGGAAACATGATGCAGTTTGGGTAATTGTGGACAGATTGACCAAGTTTGCTCTACACTTCCTCTAGATCACGACTTGACTACTCCGTGGATCAGTGCGAATTTTATGTGAAGATGAAAGCTGTTAGATTGCTTGGGATTCCCTTATTGATAGTGTCCGACCGCAATCCACGGTTTACGTCAAGGTTTTGGAAGGAATTACAGTTAGCTTTTGGTACGAGACTGAATCAGGTGTTGGAAAATATGCTTCGGGGCTGTGTATTAGATTTTCCGGGAGTTGGGATAGGTATATTGCACTCATGGAATTTGCACTATAACTCTTTGATTATCCATCGATATTGGTATGATGACCCCATATGAAGCTTTGTATGGAAGAAGATGTAGAACTCCTATGTGTTGGATAGAGTTGGACGAGCATAAGATTATTGGTCCTGATTTAGTTAAAGACACGGAAGAAAAAGTTTAGATTCTTCAACAGAGGTTAAAAGCTGCCAGTGATAGACAAAAGTCTTATGTTAATTTGAAGAGAAAGGATATAGAGTTTAAAGTCGGAGACAAAGTGTTTTAAAAAGTATCTTTATGGAAAGATACTACACTTTGGAAGAAAAGGAAAATTGAGTCCAAGATTCATTGGCCCTTACGAGATTTTAGAAAGAGTTGGACTAGTAGCGTATTGTTTGGCACTTCCTCTAGAGTTAGCCAAATTACATGATGTATTCCATGTGTCTAAGCTTCAGAGATATCGTTTTGACACATAGCACATATTACCAGTTCAAGATATACAAGTACAAGAAGATTTAACTTTCGATGAAGAGCAGGAAGTTATTCTAGATCGTGAAATAAGACAGTTACGGAACAAACAAGTCCCTCTAGTAAAGGTGCTATGGCAACATCACGGTATGGAAGAAGCAACATGGGAACCAGAATCGACAATGAGGGTATAGTACCCTCAGCTTTGAAGTTAAGGTAATTTCGAGGACGAAATTTATTTTTAAGCGGAGGAGAATTGTGACACCCCGAAATACACCATAGTCGTTTTTAAACATAATTAGAGTATATTATAAGTGCATTTTAAATTTTTTCGCAATTATTATTTTGATAAGTGAGAAAATTTCAAAACTCCAAAAATTTGTCTGAATACAAGGGTAAAGTAAGGACTATCAAAATAGGATATAAAGTCATAAGATAAGAAGATGAGATGCTATTATAGAAATGACAGCAAGTTGTGAATTGCAAATAGAAGGGGAGTTTGAGGACTAAAGTGTAATAAAAAGGAAAATTAAAATCAAATGGGATAGACCAAGTTGGTCTCTCATTTGAGATGAGAACCTACGTGAAGAGAGGAGAATTGAAGAAGAAGAGGAAGAAGAAGAAGGAGAAGAAGATTTCAGGTATGGATTGCTATGGTTTTGTATGGATTTGTGAACATTTGTATGGATTTGTATGGTATGGATTCTTAGATTATTGATCTAGTTCTTTG
The DNA here is from genome assembly GCA_016808115.1 of Tetrastigma voinierianum. Taxonomy (NCBI): domain Eukaryota; kingdom Viridiplantae; phylum Streptophyta; class Magnoliopsida; order Vitales; family Vitaceae; genus Tetrastigma; species Tetrastigma voinierianum. Next base: position 109,490 of record JAEQBH010003669.1, on the reverse strand, counting down.
TCTAGGGTTTTGCTATAAGAAGTTCTAACCCACCATTACAAGTGTTTGTGGAAGTTATTGTGGAAGTTATTGGGTTGGAACTTGTAGGAATATGTATAGATAAGTTTGGAAGTGAGAATTTCTATGGATTTGTGGAGAATCATGTAAGTTATTTGGTTTAGGTGTATGATTATTTGTTGGGAGTTAGGAATCATCTTAATTTCCCCTCTTGTGTTTATGTTTGAGTTATTAACCATTTTAGAGTTGTTTTGGGTGGATTCCATGGTGGGTTTTGATGTAGGATGGAATTGAGGAGGTTTATTGAAGAAAAGTGAGTAGGAGATGGCCGGTGCCATTTAGGAAAGAACTCGCAAATTTGGTACCGGTACCAAAGGGGTGAATACTTAGGTACATATTAGACAAAGGCAGAGTGGTGCCAGGTGCACCGATCAAAGTGGCTTTGCCGGTGCCCATTCACGGAGAAAAGGGTGAGTCATGGAGTGAGTAGATCAGAAAGTGTCACCCAAGTAAGTGCTTCGGTCTCAGAAATATATACTAACCGGTTTTTCGGACATGTTGGGTTTAATAAAAGTTAAATATGAATTTTAAGGAAATAAAGCAATAAGCAGGAATTTATGAAGATAAACAAGGAGTACATATGTAATTTGCCAAAGGACATATAAGTCATAAAATAAGAAGGCTATGGGTTAAAATAGAAATATGCCTAACTTGATTTGCGAAGAAAGAACTTAAGGACTAAGAGTAGAGGAAATAAATGAAAACTTAACCAAAAAAATGGGTTTTGGGAGCGGAAACATGTGGCCTAAGGAAATCTTTGATTTAAGACCAAATTTGGTCTCATTTTGGAGAAAAAACGGTGGAAGAAGAAGAAGAAGGGAAGGAGAAGAAAGAAGAAGAAAGAAGAAGGAAGAAGCCCAGTTTAAATTTATGGATTTTTGGATTTTGTATAGAAATTATGAATTTTGTATGGGATTATGTATAATTGGACCATGGTAGGGATTCCTATGGTTTTCAAACCTAGGGTTTTATTAGGATTCATCCCAACCTAGATTTCTTGAAGTAGGGTTGGTAAGGCTAAATGGTCTGAGAAAAATATGGAATCCTCGTTGAGAGTTAGATTCATGGTTTAGTACCAAGAAAGTAATGGAGTTGGAGTTAGAACCCAGCCTAACTAATCACTTATGTTTGGTTTATGTGGGTTATGATATATTAAGGATTGTTTTGGGGAGTAATTCATGAAAGATTTTTGAAGTAAGATAAGTATTGAAAGATGATTTGAGTAGAATAGAGGTTACAAGATGGATATAGAGTGGTTTGATGAGTGTATTGAGTATTGAGTTGGTTTGGGTGGAAATATATGGAAAAAGGGGAGAAAAACCACCATTTCTGGGCATTCTCGAGATTTGGTACCGGTACCAAACAGTATGGTACCGATACCATATTGGTTCTAGTCGATTGGTACCGATACCGAAAGATTAGTATCGATACCCAATGTTCTATTTTGGATCAGTGTTAGTATTTTGGCCATAACTTGGTCATTTCTTATTCGAATTGAGTGATTCAAGTGGTTGGTTTAACTAGACTTCAAGGAAAACAAAACACCCTGAAATAGGTACCTTCAAGTCGACTCTGTTGTCCCAATTCGCAAAGAATGGGGCTATGTTCAAGCCAATTTCTGGTTGGTTTTGAACATAGAGTAGTCGGTTGTTTAGGACATATCTTGAGTTTCGATTGCTCGATTTGGGTGATTCTAGTTGGAGAGAGAACCCTTATAACCTTAGCTTCAAGGAGTACAAAGAACCGAAGGTGTAGATGTAGGAGTTAAGACCCACTACAAATGGGTATTTCAAAAATTGTCCCTAGTATAATGGGCAAAATGACTGGTTTGGCATGAAAATGCCTTAACTTGAGTTTGGATGATTCAATTGGAATGACTCCAATTTCTAGAAGTAAAGTAGATTCATAGAGGAACAGAATACATGAATGATGTGTGAATACAGGTGTCATCTTAGTACAAGTATGAAATTCCATATGTAACGGGCATCGAAGCAGGAAAAATATCTGAGAAATGCAAAAATGTATGAAGCGTGTTTATGAAACATGAAAGCGGTGAAACATGAACTTTGAATATGAAAGGCAATATGTCATGAACACATAATGTGGCTAGAATGACCCTATTATAGGATATTAAGTTATTGAACTCATATAGTTATGGACTAGTGGGATATTGAATGACATGACACCTGCATTGCGTAGGCGGACACGTATAGTACTTGGTACTCTACGATTAGTGCGACGTACTCTCGTAGTGCCGGCACATTAGTACTTGGTACTCTACGATTAGTGCGCGACACTCTCTGTCGGTGCTTTGTGCTCGCTTTGTGCTCACGATACCTCAGTCTTCATCTTTGTACCAGCCAGTGTGTGTCTTTGTGTCTTACTTATTTCTTGTCTTGGTCTAGAATCACGAGTTATATGCTAAGAGTCCGAATAACGAATAAGAGGAAGTAATGTACGTCGTTCTAATCTGAATGTACCTATGGGTACCTCTGTATAAGTGTAAGTTCTGTAGTGCTTACGGGCACTTTGGTACAAGTATAAGATCCGTAATACAAGTATATGCTCCGTAATACAAGTATAAGATCCGAAATACAAGAATAAGCTCTGTAGCACAAGTATAAGTTCCGTAAGACAAGTATATGCTCCGTAATACAAGTATAAGATCCGACATATAAGAATAAGCTCTGTAACACAAGTATAAGATTCGTAAGACAAGTATAAGCTCCGTAATACAAGTATTTGATCCGTAATACAAGTATATACTCCGTAATACAAGTATAAGATCCGAAATACAAGAATAAACTATGTAGCACAAGTATAAGTTCCGTAAGACAAGTATATGTTCTGTAATACAAGTATAAGATCCGACATATAAGAATAAGCTCTGTAACACAAGTATAAGATTCGTAAGACAAGTATATGCTCTGTAATACAAGTATAAGATCCGAAATACAAGAATAAGCTCCGTAATACAAGTATAAGATCAGTAGTACAAGTACATGCTCAGTAATACAAGTATAAGATCCTAAATACAAGAATAGGATCCGAAATACAAGAATAAGCTCCGTAATACAAGCATAAGATTCGTAAAACAAGGATATGCTCCGTAGTACAAGTATAAAGATCTGATACCAGTATAAGTTTTATGCGTGCAGTGCCTCGGAGTCAAGGTCTAAGCTCCGTAACTCCTACGAGAGATCTGGATAAGTATTAGTTTGACAGAAGTTAAAGTAGATGTCTTTTGGGAGATCTAAATAATTATAAGTCCGAGACAAGTATAAGAATAAGTCCGATATATATGCCCTTTGGGAGATGCGAGATATGTATCGTCACAAACAAGTATGTGTCCTGTGAGAGACTTGAACAAGTATACGTTTGCTATAAGTACGAATATGTGTATAAGCTGTTGTATGAATTGATTAAAAATTATGATATATATTACTTGCATATCTATTACTGTTATATGCTCCCTATAAATAGATCTTAGTGCATGTGTTTGTATAAGTCATATGTTTTTCCCACTAGGCGTAAAGCTTATGCAGTTTTTAATCCGTGTAGGTACAAGAAGGCGTGCGAAAACTTCCAGCATCTTGGGCGGCCTTGCTTAGTAGAGTTCATTACATGTAGGTTTCGCGCTCTGATTTGTAAATGTAAAAGTACAGTTTTTGTATATGTAAATGGGACTCAGGACTGTATGTATATGACACTGTAAACACCACTACGGTGGTAGTTTTATTTTGGTATCTTTGGATATATGAGATTTTGATTCAGTTATAAGACTTGGGCCCACCAATGTCTGAAAAAAAAAAAACAGGTAAAGAGTCCTAGTTCAGTCTCTCGCGCCTCCAGGCGTGACAAACAGCAGCCCTACTTTTTTTACCCTTGCATTGTTAAGCTCCAAATCCGTACACCGATAGTATAAGAACCCTAATAAATGACTAATGGGGGGTTGAATAAGAGAATGAAATTAAATGAAGCATGCCGTACCTCACCGCCTCGACGAGTTTGATGTTGGCAAACTTAATGCCCCTATGATAATATAATAAGTTCCTAAACACATATAATTGTAAGACTGCCTAAGACCGGATATTGAATGACACGACACCTTTGTTACGTGGGCAGGCATGTATAGTACTTCAGTACTCTCTGATTAGTGCGACGACACTCTTTGACCGTGCTTCGACACATTTAATACTTTGGTACTCTCTGATTAGTGCGACGACACTCTCTGTCAGTGCTTCAGCACTCCTACTTTGTGCTACGACACCTCAGTACTATACCGTACCTTTGGGTACTTATTGTGTTGTATCCTACTCATTTCTTATTACTGGTCTAGGTAGTCAAACGATTTTCGATAAGAGTACGGATACTTGAATAAAGTAAAGATAATGTACATTGTTCTGCTCTGAATGTACCTACGGGTACCTCCGTACAAGTATAAGCTCTGTAACTCCTATGGGAGATCTGAACCAGTATAAGCTTTGTAACTCCTACGGGAGATCTCTAATAAATGACTAATGGGGGTTCAAATAAGAATGAAACTAAGTGAAAAACACACCGTACCTCGCCGCCTCGGCGAGTTTGATGTTGGCAAACTTAATGCCCCTATGATAATATAGTAAGTTCTTGAACATATAATTGTAGGATTGCCCTAAGGCTGGGATGTTGAATGACCACTGACACCTGCAGTACGTGGCGAGCACCTATAGTACTTGGGTACTCTCTGATTAGTGCGACGACACTTTCTGACCATGCTTCGGCACATTTAGTACTTCGATGCTCTCTGATTAATGCGACAACACTATTTGTCAATGGTTCAGCACTCCTGCTTTGTGTTTCGGCACCTCAGTACTGTACCGTACCTTCGAGTACTTATTGTGTTGTGTCCTACTCATTTCTTATTATTGGTCTAGGTAGTCAAACAATTATTTGATAAGAGTCTGAATAATGAATAAGAGTAAAGTAATGTACATCGTTCTATTCTGAATGTACATACGGGTACTTCCATACAAGTATAAGCTTTGTAACTTCTATGGGAGATCTAAACAAGTATAAGCTCTGTAACTCCTACGGGAGATCTGAAAAAATATAAGCTTTGTAACTCCTATGGGAGATCTGAACAAGTATAAGTTTGCTATAAGTATAAGTATAAGTTTTCTATAAGTACAAGTATGTGTATAAGTTGTTATATGAATTCATGAAAAATTTTGATATACGCTCTGTATATCACATTCTTTGGTATATGTCTCGTAGTAGTATCAATGCATGTGTACATGTATAAGTCATAGGATTTCCCACTAGTATAAGCAGCACGATTTTGTCAGTGTAGGTATAGAGGGAGGCGTCCGTGATCTTTACGCGTCTGCAGACGGCGAGACACTTGTAGGGGTCCATCAGGTGTAGGTTTTGCGCTTTGATTATGTAAATGTAAATGTACAGTTTTTGTATATGTATATGTAAATGAGACTCAAGACTGTATATATTGACACTGTAAACACTACTACGGTGGTAGTTTTATTTTTGTATCTTTGTATATGATATTTTGATTTAGTTATAAGACTTGGGACCACCAATGCCTGAAAAAGCAAGTAAAGAATCCCAGTATAGTTTCGCGTCCCTTCATCTGCCTAGACGGGGGTTAGGGGTGTGACAACAAAAGTCTAAAATACATCTTCACCTAGCGAAACATCAATATGAGACAACGCACACTACAAGAAAAAAAAAGGCTTTCGTTGACATATATTATGTTGACTTAAAGGTAGTATATGTCAATATTGTCTATTTAAATGAACAATTATGACATATTTAACTTGTTTATACCAATAATAACATTTATTGAATTATTTCTTCACTTCTAGGATAGAACCTTGATAGATAATTTATAAGTCAATATATAATCAATAATTCTATGTGTATATGATACTTAAATAAAAGTAATAATGACAATAGTTTTCTTGTTATATGTACATCTATTTACTTATTAAGCATAAATTGAAGTGAACAATTTATTTTGAGAAAGAAAACCAATGCTTATTTAATAATTTTTTAAATTACGTTAGTATCAATCACATTTTTTTTTATCATATTGATTAAAGTTGTACATAATCCATTTCATAAACATTTATTATTATTGTTAAATTATAAATTAACTTGTATTTGATTAAAATAAATGATTAGTTTGCATAACGTAAAAATTAAGATAATAAAAAATTAAAATTCATAAATTAATATGCACAATATATGGTTTTAGTCTTACTTTTTACTTCTAAAGTTTTTTTTTTTAAACTTTTAAAGTTTTTTTATATTTTAAGTTAACATATACAAATTTAGATATTAAATAGGATTTTATTCTATAAAATAATTATGGTAAAATTGAAATTATAACAGTCATAAATATATTCCGTGAATGATTCTTTCAAAACTCTAATATGGAATAAGACCTTAATTTTTTTTGCTATATAACTATATAAGTGATCAAAAGTTAAAAAAAGAAAAAAAGAAAATTGCCATAGGATTAATATTGTAAGAACTTAATTTTTGTGCCATAGGATTAATATGGGTGAAATCTGAACCGTTCATTTTATGGAACCCTAAGTTTGCAATCTTTCTCTCCCACTTCATTGTCGTTGCCTCCTCTCACCTTCTCTCTTTTCTATCTTTCACCATTCTCCCTCAATACTCATGCCATTCATTGATTTTCAGTAATACATTGGCTAGCAACCACGTTGCTATCATTCATGATGTGGATGGACACAATTTTTCTCCATATGCCCTCTTTCTTTTATTTTTTTCTCTTCTCACGTCTTATTGTTTTCCATGCCATCTATTGCCGTCAACAACGCCAACCACTGTTAGCAACAACAACCACCAGCCATGACATCTTTTCCATCTTAGTATGGTGATCCCAGTTTCACCACTCTTCTTAGTACAAGTGGTGACCACTGCCATCGCCAACATTAACCCCACCACGCCTCGATCATTGCGTTCAGAAATGAGGATCAACATTTAGAGGTTTATGATTGCTCTTGTAAGTTTTTTGCTTTAAGAACTGAAAATGTGTAAGATCTTATTATTCGTGATTTACCTTACAAGTCTTCTGTTTTAGGCATTTGCAATTGGGATTCAATTCTTTGTGTTTGATTTGATTCATTTTGATTTATGTACAAAATTTGGCTATTGTGGGTGTTAGAAATTGAGAATTGAGTTGCTTTGGTTTGGTTTGATTATTATTGATTGTTGTGGAATAGTTCGTCTATTGAGTATTGTGGAGAATAATTAAGGTCGTTTGCATTTTGATTTGATTACTTTATCTACATCTCTGTTGTTTGAAGAATTATGATTTCTTATAAGTTTGCTTCTGGTGAACTCCACGCTAACATGCTCGGATATAGTTAGCTGTAATTTATAATTTAATAGAATTAAATCTAATTTGTGACGCCCCATTTCCCGGGAGTCCGTTGACAACCCGTCAACTTGCGGAATGTTCGTGGATGTCGGGTAACCCGACACCACTCATAAAAATCGGTCAGAGTCTCCTTTGTACGGGGAGCTCTACCCAAGGTACAAAACCTATCCCAACAATTAACAACGACCACACTTGGTCCATGTGCGAGTAAAAATGGCCACTTGGGCTTGTCGTCAATACTCACAAAATTACATCAACTATATACCCGATAGTTCGAGGGTTATTCGATACTCTTAATAAAACATATATCAAAATTTAAAGTTTTAATGCATGTTCTACAAAGCGAATACCAAAGCACAACCCGGCTTTCTATTTCTAAGAGCCAGCGACCTCTAGTGATCTTAGATCCTCCACAATACACTCCTGTACCTGAAATAGCGATCCCTCGACGGGAGTGACTGGCCTAGTAGTGATAATTTCCATGGGTTACTCCCCACCTAAGTGCATATGTCATGGCAAACAATCACACTAAAGTAATCACATGATCCCCTGCCCAGATGTCTACATGCCCAATCCTATGTCTCGAGTCCTCATTGAAGCTCCTCACATGCCTAAGCCAAATGCAGTAAAATACGATTTCAAAACAAAGCTTTTGTTCTAGAAACTTACTATCAGTTTAGATAAAATTTATTGGACAACCCTCAGGCGGAGTATTATGGATAGCCTCCAAAGCAGTTCATGGGCCTCAACACAATTCTCCGGAAAATCTTCCGTCAAAATTCCTTTCACAAACATTTTTATTTTTGTTTTCTTTCATGTCATGCACTCACACCTAATATTCTAGGGTGCCTCAGTGCCTATGGAATGCATTATGCCATTTCCAAAATATTCATGCTAATATATTTTTACATATATATTAACAAATTAATTCACACAATTCATGTTACTAATTCACAATTAATAACACGAAATTAGCTCACATGTGAAATTTGATACTTGAATATAATTCCTTTTGAATCTGAAAACACACATAAATTACACAGCAGCAATTCCTTGTGAACAGTGAAACCCACTCGGGTTGACACTGACATGGCCACACAAGTAGGAGATTTTTCTCCTCGGTTCAAATGTTTGGGGCGAGAGGAAATCACGGTAAGTCAAGCCTCGAGAATATCCCAACCATTCACGTGACTCTTAGCCAAGAATAACACAAGTGGGAGAAGACCCCGCCTCTTGGAGTTATTGGAACTCCACAAATCGCCTCCTCGCCGCATCGATCGGCTTTGCTTCTTGTAAATTCGAGGAGCCGACCGGTCGAGAACGGAGGAAATCTAGAGAAAGTCACGGTCTCTCTAAAATGTCGGAATCTCGACCCTCTTAGTTTTCTCTTACTCAAATGGAAAGAAGACTATTCCTTCTTGTCTTATTCACTTAACATTTCAAAATTCTATCAATGTCCCTTTAAGTTTTGGATTTTACGACACTTGGCTAATCTAAGCCATTCATCCACCCTCTCTCTAATCATGTTGACATGTGTCACATGGAGTGTAATAGGTGACTTTTGTCACATCACATGTCTCTCTAAAGCCAATTTTATATTGTATGACATCCGGTGCCTCGAAAAAGCGTGAAATTAAGTGCGTCTCGAATTCAGCAGTCAACTTAGTGGCTAGAATTTGCAAGGCGATTCAACTGATGAAGTCAAGTTTCATCATCACGAGATCTAAAAATTTAGGAAATTTTGACCGAATTCTTGTTTACCATTTTCAAAAATTAAATTTTCTCGGGTTTTATAATTACTTCCAAAACATATATATATATATATATATATATATATATATATATATATATATATATATATATATATATATATATGACATAATCTATAATTAAATTTTATATTCATTTAAGCATGAAGAATGATAGATAATGAGGTTTCTTAATATTAAACAAATCTTTGTCCTTTTCGAAGGGAGGATGAAAAACAAAACTAAATGTTTGTAATCTCCAACTATGTCATATCTTTATCAATCGTATGTGAAATCCTCATAGTGGGGCTTGAAGGTCTTTCCCTAAGGCCTCAGTTTGCACCTATAGTATATAGTGATTTACTAGAGTTAAAATCCTATAATTCCTACCTCTTATAATTTATTTTAGGTTCATAGATAAATCCCAAAGTTTGTATTTATACTATCTCAAAGGTTTCTTGAATGTATATGGGTTGTACCATATCTTAAAAAAATTAAAATAAAAAATAAAGGCCAAAATGCCTTTCTAGTGGCTAGTTGTTAGGATTTGTTATGTTAGTTCAAACTTTTAACTGGGAATTTCTTACTAGATCAATTGGCTTAATGCAATTCCAGATTGACTTAGATATGAGATCTTTCAATCACCTAACTTGAAACATTGGTAAATCCATATCTTTTAGCCCTTGACAATCACATAGTATTTCAACCATGTTATTCACTATAGAAGGCCTTTCAATACAAATCCTGATTTATGAAAAATATGAATTAAGAGAAGTCTTGAAATACATTATTTTCTTCGTTCAAATTTATCACACATAACTTCCTCAAAATGCAAAACCAAATATTTGAATTTTAAAAATCGATTCATTGCGATGAGAATCAAAGCACAAAAGGTCAGAGTGATCACGGGCTTCTAGAACATTCATTAGGAATCCAATCTTAATTATGGAAAATTCAAATTCGGGATGGTGTGAAACCTTGGAGACACCTAATATATTTCTATTTCCAAGTGTTTTGAGTTTTATTACTATTTATATTTGGAGTTGTTTTATTTTAGAAAGATTTATTTCTCCAAGTCAAAGTAGAAGTTGCTTTATTTAATTTAGAAAGCTTGTTTTGTTAGTCAAATAGGAGTTGCTATTTCTTTTTAGAAAAAAAAAAAAGGTTGCTTGATTTAGTGTTGATTTCTTTCTTGATTTGGTGATGATTTGTTCCTAATTTGCTGCTATTTTGAAGCTGATTTGTTCCCGATTTGGTGCTAATTTGTTCCTGATTTGCTGCTATTTTAGAGCTAATTTGTTCTTGATTTGCGGTTGATTTTTATTACCAAGTCTTGTCCTAAAAATTATCTAGTTTCCCTTCTTGTTTTTGGCAAAATATTTACTTTCCTTATGGTCGAATATTTAGTTTCTATTCTTCATATTTTTGGGCCTATTTAAAGGCTTGTTATCCCTCCATTCAAAAGTTTTAAGAATTAATAAAATTGAGAGTTTAAATTTCTCTTTGGTTCTTAAGAGAACTCTTTGAACTTATCGGTTATTCTGTGGCGTTTATCAAGACTTATCAATCGGATCTCCATCACCGATTGTGGCGTCCTCACATAACAAGGTTCTTACTTCTCTATAAGCAACGGGTCGAGGTCTTCCATCAAAGCCAAATACTAGAGCGGTTCTTCTAAGCTAATCCGATCACGGGTCTCCTCACAAGTTATTGGGGTTTGTATCATTCATTTGATATTAGAGCAACAAGTTCTATTTTTCTGGTTTGCCTATCTTTTACATTTTTTCTTTTTTTCTTTGTTCGAACCCAATTTAGTCACCACTTCCACCCGTTCCTACTAAATTTCATTTAATCCCCAATTTTAGTCACAACCTAATATCTATTCCATCCAAAGTATGATTTTCTTCATTCTTGATCGAATATAACTTTTGTTTGTTTTTCCTTTTTTTTGAACAGTCCATTATGGGTTATAATTAAAAAAAATAGAAAAAAAAGGAAAGTAAAGGAAAAGGATCCGGTTGAAAAAAAAAAAATGGAAGCCGAAAAAAAAAACTATAAGTTTATCATCATTCTAGTTGTTGGTGTGTTTTTTTGTTGCTTTAAGTAAAACTTGAATATTGATTAACGTCACCAACCTGTCCTTTGATAGGTTTTTGATTGAATTGTGTGAAAAAATCTGATTTGTTTGATTAGTTTCAAAAGAACTAGAAGAGAAATTACGAAAATTGGAAAAAGGTAAAATTAGTCGATTATTAGAGTGAGAAAAGCCAAATATATTGTGTGAAAACACGAGTGGCTAGTGAATCATTCTTGATGGCTTCGTGGCCCAGTGATTTGTGAGGTCCTATTTTTTTCTCTCACCTTGTTTTGCAACATTATGTCCAAACGACAACGCATTTGAAGGTGTGGTGGGAGGTTGACATGAGAAGTTCATTATGCAGGCCTCAACTAGCGAAGTATAGAGAATGTTTAGGGCTGAATTGGAACAATTCCATGAGAGAGTGGAGCAAAGCTTCAAGCACCCATGAAACCCTCCCACAAGGCGTAGAAGGGAGAAGTTGCCAAGAAGAGGGGCACGGGTAGAAGAAGGAGAGTATGACGGAGGAGATTTTGAGGATGAGAATGGTTATGATTCGGTTGTTAGCAACAGGAGGTATGGGGGGAGACATATAGAAGATAGGAATCGGGAAGATAATAATTTGGGAAACATTAAGATGAAGATTCAATCTTTCCATGGAAAGAATGGCTCTGAGGCATATCTTGAGTGGGAGAGGAAGGTAGATTTGGTTTTTGATTGTCGCAATTATTCCGAAAATAAGAAGGTGAAACTTGCTGTCATAGAGTTCTCAGATTATGCCATAGTGTGGTGGGACAAACTAGTGTTGAATAAGAGAGGGAATAGGGAGCCATTGGTGGAAACATGGGAAGAGATGAAGAGGGTGATGCGGAAGAGATTTGTCCCGACTTACTACTATTGAGAATTGTATAACAAGTTGCAAAACTTGAGGCAAGGTAACCGGAGTGTGGAAGAGTATTATAAGGAGATAGAAGCTACAATGGCTAGAGCGAATATTAAAAGAAGATCGAGAGGCTACCATGGCGAGGTTTCTAGCGGGTTTAAACCGAGATTCAAAATGTGGTGGAATTGCAACATTATGTGGAGTTGGAGGATATGGTGCATATGACCATCAAAATTGAGAATCAAGTCAAGAGGAGGGGCAGTAGTAACACACATTCTACACCTGGTCCAAGTTCATCTACTTGGAAAACGAATCAATGGAGGAAGGAAGAAAAGTCACGCAACGCTAAGCCTAAAACAAAACTAAAACAAGAGGGGACCAGCCAAGGAATCAAGGTAAACCCGATTCTTTCACTGCTTGGAATCGTGATATTACGTGTTTTAAATGCCAAGGCAGGGGTCATATAGCAAGCCAATGTCAGAACAAAGAGTCATGGTGATGCAGGACAATGGTGAAGTTGAAATTGATAATGAGTCAGTTGTGATTATATCTGCTGATCATAGAGGATCTTAGATGATGAGAATCTGTGTCCAAGGAGAACTAATGGTGGCTTAGGAGGGCCTTAAGTGAGTTAAGGAAAATGGCGAATGCAGCGGGATAATATTTTCACACTAGGTGCCACGTCAAAACAAGGTATGTAGTGTGATCATTGATGGGAAGTTGCACTAATGTAAACTGCTTACAACCATGGTGGAGAAACTAGGAATGCCAATAAGTAAGCATCCCTGACCTTATAAATTGCAATGGTTGAATGATAGTGGGGAGGTAAGGGTGAATAAACAAGTGTTAGTCTCTTGTAGCATTGGGAAGTATGAAGATGAAGTTTTGTGTGATGTAGTTTCCGATGTGAAACGAACACTTATTATTAGGAAGAACCATGGCAATTTGATAGGAAAGTTAAGCATGACGGCTTCATTAATAAGTACTCATTCGTGCACAACCAACGGACCGTCACTCTTGTTCCTTTGACACTAAGTCAAGTTTATGAAGGTCAAGTGAGGTTGCAAAAAGAAAGTGAAAAAAAGAAAAAGAGTGAAAAAGAGAGTGAACAAAAGAAAAAGAGTGAAAAAGAGAGTGAACAAAAGAAAAAGAGTGAAAAAGAGAGTGCACAAAAGAAAAATAGTGAAAAAGAGAGTGCACAAAAGAAAAAGTATGAAAAAGAGAGTGAGCAAAAGAAAGAGAGTGACAAAAAGCAGGTGTCTGAAAATTTAAGAGAAAAGGAGAGCAAAACCAATTTCTATGCAAGGACAAGTGTGGTTAAGAGAGCATTGTTCTTAAACAAGCCTAGGATTGTAATTTTGTACAAAGAGGCATTTTTTAATACTAGCCAACTTGACACTTCTTTGCCTAGTTCTGTGTCTGCTTTTGCGGGAATTAGATGTCTTTCCTAAGGGAGATGCGAAGGAGTGACCTCTTATCCGAGGGATTGAACATCAAATTGATTTTGTGCCTGGTGCTATCATTCCGAATTGACCCGCGTATAGGAGTAATCCTGAGGAGACAAAGGAACTCCAAAAGCAAGTTGGTGAATTGATGGAAAAGGGATATATGAGGGAGGGCTTGAGTCCATGCATCGTTCTAGTGATTTTAGTTCCCAAAGGATGGACAATGGAGGATTTGTATTTATTTTCATGCCATCCACACAACACTATGGTTAAAATTCGAGGACAAGTCTTTTCAAGGAAGGGGGAAATGATGAGAATCAAAGCACAAAGGATCCGTGATGCAGGAGCTTCTAGAACATTCATTAGGAATCCAATCTTAATTATGGAAAATTCAGATTCGGGAGGCTGTGAAACCTCGGAGACACCTAATATATTTATATTTCCAAGTGTTTTGAGTTTTATTACTATTTTGATTTAAAGTTGTTTTTTTTAGAAAGATTTATTTCTCTAAGTCAAAGTAGAAGTTGTTTTATTTAATTTAGAAAGCTTGTTTTGCTAGTCAAATAGAGTTCTTTATTTCTTTTAGAAAAAAGATTTGCAGTTGGTGTTGATTTGGTGATGATTTGTTCCTGATTTGCTGCTATTTTGGAGCTGATTTGTTCCTGATTTGGTACTAATTTGTTCCTGATTTGCTGCTATTTTAGAGCTAATTTGTTCCTAATTTGTGACTGATTTTTATTACCAAGTCTTGTCCTAAATATTATCTAGTTTCCTTTCTTGTTTTTGGCAAAATATTTACTTTCCTTGTAGCCGAATATTTAGTTTCTATTCTTCATATTTTTGGGCCTATTTAAAGGCTTGTTATCCCTACATTCAAAAGTTTTAAGCATTAATAAAATTGAGAGTTTAAATTTCTCTTTGGTTCTTAAAAGAACTCTTTGAACTGCTCCGGTTATTAGACTTATCGTCGGATCTCCATCGCGGGTGTGGCGTCCTCACATAACAAGGTTCTTACTTCTCTATAAGCAATGGGTCGAGGTCTTCTATCCAAGCCAAATACTAGAGCGGTTCTTCCAAGCTAATCCGATCACGGGTCTCCTCACAAGTTGACGGGGTTCATATCAATTACTCACTAGTTCATAGTTTGTTTGAAAAGATCTGCAAGATATCTTTTTTTTTTCTTTGTTGGGGACTTTGTTCGTCAGTGTCTCACGTGTCGGTAGGTAAAGGCTGAACACTAGAGGCCGGCGGGGCTACTCCAGCCGTTAGAGGTAGCGGAGTGGAAGTGGGAGCACATCACGATGGATTTTGTGACTCACTTGTCACGGACATCGCAAGGGCATGACGCGGTGTGGGTGATTGTGGATCGGCTCACCAAGTCGGCACACTTTTTGGTTGTGTGGATGACCTTCACTCTAGAGGCATTTTGCAAATTATATATATGAAGATTTTCAAGTTACATAGAGTACCAATCTCTATCGTATATGACCAGGATCCCAGGTTTACAGCTCGTTTTTGGGAGTTTCCAGCAAGCCATAGGGACACAAATGGTGATGAGCATCGCTTTTCATCCTTAGATGGACGGTCAATCAGAGCGGACCATCCAAACATTCAGAAGAACTCTGCCTTTCTGTGTATCTGGATCTTAAGGGTAGTTAGGAAGAGCATTTAACCTTAGTAGAGTTTGCCTACAACAACAGTTATTAGGCGAGTATACAGATGGCACCCTATGAGGCACTATATGGGAGGCCATGTCGATCTCCAGTTTGTTGGACGGAGGTGGGAGAGAGATTCGCTATAGGTCCGGATTTGGTAAAGGATACCTCAGAAAAGATGGACTTGATACTGAAACGTCTTCTCACGGCTTAGAGTGGAAATGAAACTACGTAGGCAAGCAGCGGAGACCTCTAAATTTAGGTGGGGATCATGTCTTTTTGAAGGTGATGCCTAAGAGGGGAGTGGTCAGATTTGGTAAATGGGGAAAGCTGTCGTAGAGATATATCGGGCCCTTCGAGGTACTCGAGAAGGTAGGTACAGTTGCTTATCGGTTGGCGTTACCGTAGAGTTTATCGGGTGTTCATGTGGTATTCCATGTCTCCAGGCTTCGGAAGTACACTCCAGATCCGACTCATGTAATGGATTGGGGCGAGCTTGTTATAGATGCAAATGGGACCTTTGAGGAGGGACCTATGCGTATTATGGATAGTCGAGATTAGGTTTTGCGGTTCAAGACCATGAAAATTTGAAATAAAGGTGTTGTGTAGCGCGAGGTAGAGGAGCGACAAAGGGGAGTGTGAGGACACGATGTGTACTATATCCTTTCTTATTCGAGGATGAAGGTCGTTGTTTAGTCATTGATAATGAAATAAACTGTTGCATATGCATGTGATAGGCTAATAAGCATATGTGTGTGTGTGAATTTACTAGGACAAAATTCTTTTAAGGGGGGAAGAATGTAAAACGCGGGAAAAATTGAAAATTTCTTAAAAAAATGGCAAAATAGTGATTGTCGATACATACAGGTTGAAAACATGAAATTTTTCTAGATCTCGGATGATGAAACGGACCTCACTGTTGGGTTCGTCTCACGAAATTTAGTTGCATAGGAGAATTTTGTTGAATTTCGAGATAGTCAGAATTTCACGTTTTTCGAGACATTGGGTGACACATGGCAAGCCATGCGTCAAAATGCATGTCTTTACAAGACACATGGCAAGCCATGTGTGTGACACATGGCAAGCCATGTGTGTGACACATGGCAAGCCATGTGTCAACTTGCATGGAATGTGCAATTCAGTATAAATGGGATGTGTTCGTAGAAGAAGGAGGGGGGAGTAGGAAAGGAAAAGAGGGAGGAAATGAGAGAAAGGAAAAGGAGAAAAGAAAGAGATAAAAGAAAGGAAAGAAAGGAAAAGGAAAAGAAACAGAGAAAGAGGAAGGAGGCCGGTGATTTCTTCCTCGGTTCATTGGCGTTCCGATGGTCGAAACTCGTTGGACCAAGGAGTAAACTTCGGAGATTCAACGAGGGGCTATGCTTCAAGAGGTAAGGATTCTTCCTACTTTGGTTTATTTCTAGCCTTTGGGCTATTGTTTTGGGCTGATTTTAGAACCGTGTTATGCCATGTTAATAGCATGGGACGAGTTTGTAGCCGGTTTAAAGGGCTGCTTTTGGAGAGAATTTGGGTTGAAAATTTGCATTTACGGGAGTTGCCAAATGCTCCTGCAACCCTCGGGCACATTATTGCGTGGATTGGCACAATAGTGTGACTCATAGTGTGCTCAACGGACTGACCATATCTTTCTTTCAGAGACTACGATTTGTATGTGTTCTTGGACTTTATGAAAAGCTATTTGCGCCTAGAATCTAGCCATATGCCAGTGATTGGCATTTGGAGCTCAAATCGTTGCCAAAATTTTGATCATAACACCAAGTGTACTAATTGCATGGCATGACATGCTTGTTTGATGAAATGTTGATATGTGTATTAATATATTGACATGTGATGGATTGTATGTGTAGACATAGCCATTACATGGCATGTTGTAAAAACTATTTTGTGGACATGTTATGTCGTAATTTAGCCTAGAGGGATAAAGTGCTTCATTGCTTGACTAAGTAATGGTTGTATCTGATGTTGATATATGCTTGTATGATACATTGGCATGAATGAGTTAATGTAGAGAAATTATACATGTTGATATAATTTCCCAGATACGTGGTGATATGCATGTTTGATAAAATTGTCCATATAGCATTCATCATATATGTGACATGGTACAAATAGGCAATGGCGCATACATTGCATATGCACGGGGACATTGCATTGAATGGGTGTAAGTGCATAGTGCCATCACACACCATCCTTGGTGGTTGATGAGTGGGCTCGATAGGTTGAACGAAGTTCAGCGGAGTTTCGCTGTTCGCAAAATATGAAATAGTGCCATCACACACCATCCTTGGTGGTTAATGAGTGGGTTATGTACTATTGAACGAAGTTCAGCGGAGTTCCACTATTACCAGAGCATGAAAACTTATGTCGGGTAGTAGCAAGTAGGGATAGATACCTTGGTGAAAGCTGATATTTTTGGTTATGCACATGTCAAGCAGGTGAAAGCCCATGAAAGTGTAGGAAGGCGTCACGAAAACTCTTTGTGAGCCCCCGAAAATTTGCCTACCCACAAAAGACACATGTTTTGTTAATAAAAAAAATCATTGGAGGTACAATATCCAATGAGTTTTGGTGTATAAAACAAAAGAATTTTGTTTTGGAAAATAATCATTGGATGAGAAAATCAATGATGGTTTATCACACATTAGCTTGTGCATTGTGTGAAGGGAGTCGGTGAGGACTCAGGGCATGGTACATGATTAAGTCACATTTCATTTCATGGTATGTAGGATTCCATGGTAGAAATTACATTTTACATGGAATGATTGTGGTGAGTGTGGGTGCCATAGGCCTTGGCCTAAGCCCTCGTAGCAATTTGGTAGGCTAAAGACTATGGTGGGCTGGCCCCGGCGGCGCTGCGAGGCTTGATTTAAGAGTCGAGACCTAGATATCCTTCCTTAGCCGGAAAGGGGTTGACATACTGGATACCATCTCTCAGCAGGTTTTATTTAACAAATCTTTGTAGGGATGGAGCTCCCCTGAAGAGAATATGCGCCCTTCCACGCCCTTCCATGAATCATGCTAACAATATCACTCGGGGTGAACAAGCGCTCTCGGGACCCTTCATTCGGGAAACAACATTTATTTAAAAGGAAGAAGTAGTCTCCACGAGCGAGATATGCGCCACCTTCTCCTTCCGATTTGGGAGGAAATCATCCACTTTCCATGAAAAGCAGATCCCCTTCCTCTCTGATAAAAGAAGGTCATCACACAAAATAAGGTATGAAATTTGAAACTAAGAAAGAAGGGTCCTAATTTTGTAATTTGGAGGAATTTAACTTAAGCATCGGAGGCGTAGGCGAGCCCCACGAAGTCGTTTTTCTTGTTGTTTTTTGCGATTATTTACGAGATAGGTGTATGTTCTAGATCGATGACTCGAAGATCTGGAGACTACAATTGGCGTACGTGGAAGCTTTGTCGATCTTAGAGCGATACCTTGAGCACAGGTTCAAATCCCGCTCCCAAGTGATCTTTCTTTACCTAAAGTTTTGGTAGTTCCCGTTCATCCCATCGGACCGTCGGAGTTTATCTCTATGTCTAGCAACCCAGCGAACCAACCCATTGGAGATCAGTTTCTCCGTTGGCGTTAGGAGATGGTGGGGAAGTAAGAGGCAGGCCAAGCGGATGCATTTGAATTGCGTGAGCATGAACCACTACGTGAAGACGAACACTTATGGACCCGCTTGGGGCAATAGGGCGAAAACCCACGAGGAGCTACCCAACATGCACCCCTAACCTAGACAATAAAGAGCGAGCTCGCCTGCGATATAGTGATCCCGCTGGAAGATGACGAGTTATCTTCTTATAGCTCTCCACTCCCTCGTCGTTCACCACCCCAGAACAATGCAGAAGCTGAGTCCAGATAATGACCTCCTCGCCATTCCATCCGGGCTATTAGTGGCACGCGTCGCCGGATGCGAAGAGAGGCCAGCAGGGATAGACCCCATTCGGAATTGGCCTTTGAGCATATGCCTACCCAGTTCAGCGGTATGGCCCTTTAGTTTCTACCTGCGCTGTACCCCCCGCATGCAACATCTTATCCCCTTGTCCGAGGACTGCACGACATGCTATCTTCCCCCTTAGGCCAACATATTTTGGATTACGAGCCTCCTCGTGGATTCGTCATACCGCCATTCGCCATGTACAACGACTCCTCGATCCCATATGATCATATGTTACTTTAGCATGACAATGATCATAACGTTGGGAGTGATCGGCTTACGTATGGTATTCGGCTAGCTGAAAGGCCAGCTCGACTTTGGTTCCACAAGATTCAAAGGGTCTCTAAACTCGTTACCGGTGAATTGTGGAGCTCGTTTGTCTCTCGTGCTGTGCTCTATTGATTGAAAGGAAACATAAGCTCGCTCTAATCCATCTTCAAGCGGGATGTGAATCCATCAGTTTCACACGGAATTTGGACAATTTGTCGACAAATTGATGTTTATAGTATGGATGCGTCTTGAGCTTTCGAGAAGAAGCTTTGGGCCGACTGCCTTTAACAGTCCCTTTCCCTTGATCCACACATGACCATGGAAGAAGCGTATCGACGGGCGGTCGTCTCCACTCACGGAGGAGGATAATATTCGAATTTGCCTCATAAATAGTGATGATAAGCGCCGGGCGTAAGGCGCCGCAAGAGCTAGCGAGCCCAGAAAGGAAGCGAGCAAGGGTCAAGCGCCCCGAGCGGTAGAAAGAAAAGGGGCCTCCCGATTCACCCCCTCAACATCTCCTGTATTGTTTGCTCCCATATCGGGACCACCACGATTTTAAATAGCTTAGAACATGCGGGCAAAAATCCGGACAAGCATAATCGGTCTTTTCAGTGTGACTACCACAGGGACCACGACCATGAAACAAATAATTGCCAAGGCCTGAAGTTCTTGGTAGAAAGATTAATCCGAGCCTGGCATCTCAGAAGGTTCATTCGGGAGCCGACTTGCGGAACCGAGACAACCCTCATGATCCCGATAAAGCTGATAACTCTTGAGCATCCATGATCCCAACCCACCATCAACTTTATCTTTGGGAAGCCGTCGATGATCAATACTAGTCTAGAGGCAGGAAGCGAAAATGCTGGTACGTGGCCTCGGTGAGCTCGAGTAAACATCATCCGATGCAGAGGAAGCGACCTGACGGTTGGTAAGATCGATGGCCCCATATCCTTTCCTTCTATAAACCTGGCTAGGGTCATCACTCCCCATTATGATGCGCTTATACTCACCTTGTGTATTAACAATTTTGATGTGCACAGAGTCCTTGTTGATCTGGGCAGTGCTGCTGAATTGTTGCACCTTCTATCCTTTAGGTAGATGAAAGTCCCACTCAGTCATCTTAGTTCGACCGGCAGAGTTTTATCTTGATTCAACAGGGCCTCCACGCTGACGGTGGGTGATATTACTCTCTCTGTCAAGGTAGGACTAGTAACTCAGCAAGTATTATTTTCGGTGGTTGAAGATTTGGGTCCGTACAATGCTATCGTAGGCCGGACTTAACTACATACCATGAAAGCAGTTCTCTTAACTTACCACCTATCTATCAGTTATCTCACTGCATTCGGGCAGGTTGACCTCCAGGGTAGCCAATTAGTTGCTCGTTAGTGCTATCAGTTGTTGTTGGTTCACGCGAGTCTGCCGAAAAGGGTAAAAGGCCACGATGGCTCGCCTACGAAACTCACCCCTCATCACTTAGCAATTAAGAAAACCTTTACCTTCTCTGGGCCACTTTAGAGAGCAGAGAACAATTGGCAGTGATCCTTAGAATCCCATGTTCGCCGGCACAGACGGTGCACCCCCGGTCGTTCCCTCATTGAAGAAGAAGGGCCCGATTTGTAAGCACTAAGGCTAGCCCGGCGTGTTGCTGAACCGATTCGGACATGATAGGGATAAGCCCTGTGAACGCTTCCTACAAGTTGAATGTTCTCCCATATGCGGACCCGTTCGGTGGGAAGTACGGCGCTTCATACGTAGCCATCCAGATCATCCGGGCAGTAGATAACCTTATGGAAGGATGGGTTTATCGAGAGAAGTCAAATGCCAGAATGAGCACTAGCGTGGTGGTAGTTCGAAGAAGGAGCCCGGAGTGGAGGTATCGTGAACTATCACGGATCTTAACGACGTGTGTCTGGGGATAGCTTCCGCTGCCCATGAATTCGTTAATAAAGCGCGCTCGGTAGGCATGGCATGTTGTCGTTTCTGTGTCCATTCTCTGTTTACCATCAGTTCATGTACGCGATGCGAAACGTCTTTTATCACCCCTCACGGGCTTTCGACTTCTGACGTAATGCCATTGGTTAAAAATATGGGAGCCACCTATCGGAGGCGTAACGAAATGTTTTTGATACCCTAACGAGGAAAAACATAGGAAGTGTATATAGATGATATGTTGATAAAAAGTCGAGGAATCACGCTACTAATTTGCAACGAATTATTTTGACCTCTTTCAAGACTTATGGTATGAAACTTAACCCTTGAAATATTGCATTTGGGGTCGGTCTTGGTCGGTTCTTAGGATTCATGATGACTCGGAGGGGATTAGGGGCGACCTCACAGCTTAAAGCCGTGCCAGAGTCTCAGGCCCCGAGCTTTAGAAAGGAATACCTTGATTGTGGTGATTATGCGCGCTTGGGATGATTATTTCCCGAGTTCATGGAAATAAGCAAGGAAACCATTTTAGCGCCCTCGGAGAGCTAATCGGACCAGATGAAATATGAAGAATGTGATGGGCTTTTATCACGATCGGCCGGTATATAATAGGAACCAGATTCTCGCCGAGTCCGGAGCAGAGGCGCGTGAGACTCTTTTCGTCTATTTGGGAGTCTCGGATAAGCGACAAGTCTTGCGTGTTGAAGAGAATGAAGACGAGCTTGAGAGGCTGTATTCTTCGTTAACAAATCCTTAGCCAATGCAGAGACCAGGTATAGCCGTCTTGAGTAGGCCGCCTTAGCCCTCCGGATAGCGGCGAAACTTTATACACTTCGGGCACATCCCATTGTTGTACTAGCAGGCCTCTCGCCTCAGGAGCCTTATACATAAGCTGGGCTTATCAGGAAGAATGGCTCATTGGGCAATCAAACTAAGCGATCGACATCAATCTAATGAGCTTTGAAAGGGACCAGTCTTTAGTTGACTTCATAGCATAACTCCCTTAGTCAGCAGCGCCTGACGGCAGGTTAGTGGACTTAATATTGTGGGCGTCGAAACAAGCCGGGCGGGCATCGGTTAACGATTAAAATCCCCATGCGGGGATAGATCGAGCAGACAATGTGGTTTCGGGTTTAATGCCTCCCAACGATGGATCACCATGCAGGAGACCATCCTAGTCGGGCTCAGCCACTTGGCCCTTTGTCTTCGAGTAAGCTCTGATCCCAGTGATTCTCGGGTGGTGGTCGGGCAAGTGAGTGAATCTTGAACCCCGAATGGTAAAAATATGTCTCCGTTGAAAGCAGCGCTTGGCTTGGTTCAGGTTTGGAGATTGAAACATATTCAGACTCCTAATGAAGCGAGACACCTTAGCACGTAATAAAGCTTCTCACCCCCAAATCGTGAAACCTCTATTCACGCCTATCTCTACTATCAGCGGTTTCATCAATTGCATCCCCTTGAGAAAATCGGTGGATAAGGACCTCCTTCATGGATGGACCACAGTAACTCTATATCTAAGCACGGGGGCTGACTCCTTGTGAAATGAGGCCCTGAAACTTCAAATCCAGTAAGCTAGATTTTCTTTGGTTGATTGATTAGGTACCCACGATGAGCTGAGCTGAATCAGCAATATTTATATACCTAGGGTTCCTCCCTAGAGTGAAACTCTTTGCCAGTATAATTGATCTAGGGATTCGAACACGGGGATGGGTTTTCAATCTAGAAATGGTTTACGTGGGGCATGAAGATGGGCTTTCTATTTGGACTTTTGGATTTGTCAATGCGTAAATGGTTTAAAAGTGAAATTACAAAAGCGGAAATGAGTAGCGAATTAAAGTGAAGAAATTAAACTTTGAAGATTTGGGTCACCCGACTTGATGAAAATTTAGGGCAAACCACATGTCCTCGGGTTTTTATCCTCTATGTGAGTCAACCACGAGGATGCGATTATGGCCCTTTTGTTTAAAACCACAACATTCCTTTATCATTTTCTAAGGCTAAAGTAAAGACCATCTAAAGAATCACGACGCATCTCTCACAGAACGAACCGCAAAAGTATGGAAGTATTGTAGAGGCTAGTAAAGACCATCTAAGAATCTGATTATCTCTCTGACCTTGAACCTTTAAAGTATGGAGTATTGGCCCCGAAACAATAAAATTGATGTTATTTAACCCTAATTTGAAGAACCACTAACATGTAAATGCTACCTCGAGGCAAGTAAGGACCATCTAAAGGCCCGGTACACGTCACTAAACCTTTGGATCTAAGCATGGAAGTATTGGCGAACAATAACATCCGTGTTATGCGACTGAATTTGAAAATAAGGATATAAATACACTACCAGGCTTTTGAGTACAGAGGACAACATGCTGCCCCCCACCACCAAACTAGCTTCCTTCCTCTTCAAAGGAAGGAGGCTTATGTATCTCTTGAGTTGTCATCCTCGAAAGTTCTTTGTGTGGGAAAGTGAAGAAAGATGAAAGAAAGAAGAGAGAAAAAGAGAGAGAAAGAAATAAAAGCAAAGCTTAAAAAATAAAACAATTTATTTACAAAAGCAGTAAAAGAAATAACACAAATCACCAAAAACTTGTATTCACCTTCTATCCTCCTACACTTTATTACAAAACATGAGGGTATTTATAAGCCTCCTCAGTATGAAAATTAAAAACCACAATAACTAGGCTAAGTTATAGGACAATTGGGTAATAAACCAAGTTTGAAGGCGGTTCGACGTGTTACAAAGCATGTGAGGCATATAATTTAGCTCTGGGGAGAATTTCGCTAATTAGCGAATTTGGCGAGAATGTTTAGCGAAATTGGCAAAAGTCTGCTTGAATTTGGCAGAGTGTTTAAGCGAATTTGGCAAGGTTGGAATTTAAATCTAGCTAAGCGAGGTAAGCTAAGCTGGCGAAATTGTCGGTGGCGAATTTCGCAAATACCTGATGCAAGTTAATGTAATTTATAATTTGTCTTGAGATTACTTATTTGTTTGCGAAACGGTTGCGAAATTAAACTAAGATTGCGAATTGATTGCGAACAGGTTGCGAAAATTCCTGTTTTGCTGTTCCTGCATGCCTCTCGTCCTGTCTTCAACTGCATCTCATTTCCTCCACTTTTCCTTTGTTTTTCCATTGATTTTTGGGCTTGTTGATGGCTGAGACTAAATTTCTGACCTCATGATTGATCTCATTTACCACATTCTATTGGTTGGAACTAGAGATAATATAAATACCTCTGAAACAACCAAAAACATGCTCGAATGGCATAAGTGTTACTAAGATGACATGAACACTTCAATTGGTTTCTTGACATGATTAATGCCAAAAGTACTCAAACCTATCGCCATAGGGTTGAAATTGTACTTTTTGGACCTTATCCACACTAACCAGAAAACGTTGCTAGTCACCTTAGCGATAAAAAAGAAGTGGGATGCATGTGGTGATTTTCAAAAAAAAGTTGTGTTTCAAAAGGTTATTGTACTTATATACAAACTAACATTACTTTAAAGTGAACAATTGAAATCAACATTTGAAAACCTATATACAGAATAAAATCCATAAGAGAGCGATTTTAGAGCGACACTTGTTTCCATGATTTTGACTTGGATTTCCACCTAAATCTAATGGTTCATTTTGTATCTAGATTGAGTCAATAAAATGCAAAATTTGTTTCCCCAGCTAGCATTGACATGTATTACTTTAGCTGGAACAAATTAAGATAAGGGCTGGATTACACTTCTCTTACTTTTTCTCGATTATAATGTGGGATGCAATGCTTAAAATCGACTTCACGAAGTCCGTAGCGGAGTCCGCAGACGACTCCCGACAATTAAGGTTTGGGGCATCAAGCCAAAAGGATCAAAGACCACTAACTCCTAAAAGGCTTCACCCTGGGACTTCATGACTTGAAAATCAAGGCTTTTCTGATTAGAAGCTAAATTCACACATCCACCCATGTAACGAACCACCAAAAATCGATGACTCCCGACCGATGAAGGCTTAGGGCATCGGGTTTCAAGGCTTCGCCATACACCCCTCGGGCCAGTGCTCCAGTTTCCAAGCAAAACTTCACGATTTTATTCTTCTTTTTCTTCTTTTCTTTTCTTTTTTTTCTTTTCCTTTTTGGAAGACAACATTGGTCTTGATTGTTGTAACTTCGAAGCCCAGATTCTAGGTTGTCCAGCATGCACAAGGCGGTTTTGAGAGTGGAAGGAAGCATACAAATTTACAACCTATTGAAGCAATCTAGAGTGCGGTGTGTGAAATAGCATAAGAGATTTCCAAGTTGGCATCTTTAGTGTAGTGACGAATTAATTCAAACATGGAATTTGTTAGCATAAGAGGTGACAAACAGTGATTCAATTTTCAACATAAAAGAAGCAATTCAAAATTGTCGGTGGAAGCAATTCAATTGTCGATTGAAAGAAAAACCATTACCTAATATGGAAATACAAAAAGTACTTCACACCAGATAAAGATGGGCATACTTACCTGCAACTGCTCTTTATTCTTGCCCCAAAAAAAAAAATCAATCATTAAGCTCTAATTGATATCACTATTTTTAAACCTGACAGAGTTTAAATAACTAAAAAATGAGAATAATTAGGCTGCTTTGGAACCAAGCGTATGCTGAGATTGCAAGAACGTGGGATTCGGGGAGGGGTCCAGGAGGAGAAGCTCCTCCACGCATGTAATGGTGTGTGTTGCAGGTGCCTTCATGCTCAGCTCCATTGTTTTTGGGCAATCACAGTCTCTACAGTGGCGGTGGTGACTTTGTTGCGGGAGGATGGTGGATTCTACATTACTTGCTTCATTGTTCTCCATCGTCTTCCCTGTTGTTTGTTAATATCATGCCTTCTTTACCGCGTACCACTCGAGAGTGAGCTTCATCAGTTGCTCCTAAATCCTGTTGGTTTTGCTTATTGCTTTCGAGTGGAAAATGTTGAGCTCCGGTGTCATGTTGCCAAATGTGAGCTGACCCCATTCAAACTGGTGATAATGGCATTTGATGTGGCGAAATGGCCTTCACAATATAATGGGCACTTCGTTAGTGCCCCATGCCTTCGGTTCGTCGAGAACCACGAAATCCGGATAGTGAACTTATACACTTTTACCAACACATCCTCCACTATCCCTTTTGGTATTTTCAGCTGAACGATCGGCTGAAGATAGGGTGATATTTGGTTGATTTCAGCTCTCGAAAACCTAAGTACGCATAGCGAGTATGGCATTGGGTTATTCTGCTGAAGTCTAACGGTGCGCTGTCAATGCGAGTTCCTCCAAGTATTGCTTGAGATAGTTGGGGTGCTGGATCTTGTGTTTTCACCCATTGTCTTGCATTGGATGATGGAGCTAACTTGTTCGATTAAGAATGCCTTTTGTTAAAAACCCAGCCCACTTTTGATTATGCAGAGATCTTTGAACTTTGCATAGCGGGGACTTGTTTGATGATGTCCAAAGGGTATGTTGACGCCACTTTGTCTTAGGACTTCTAAGATACACACTGTTGGGATGCCCTTCTTCTTGCTTCTAAGTGCTGCAATAGATGGTGGCATACGTGTTTCATTGAATCCTCCTTGAAGAAAATGTGTTAAACAGTTCTTCCCTTTTAGATTTCTCAGCGGGCTCAGGTATTGGTGATCAACCTCTTTCATTCTTAAGGTAATAGCGGCTTTGACTTCATCCATTTTTGGGGAGGTTCTTTGAATAGCTCGGTTCATGGACTCACACTTGGATTTAGCGGTGGGTGAGAAGGGAACCTCCACCTTATCTTCTTGATGATTTTCCATTCTTGTTATGGATACTGTAATTTGTCAATTCTTGGTTAAGAGCTACTTTCAATCCATCTATTCTCTTGTTCAAGGAGCTTTCTCTATTTTCAATTTTTTTTGTCATTGAGCATTGATGCCTTTTGCTCCTCCCGCAAATTTTCCCACCACCTTTCAGTTCACAATGAAAAGCACTCAACGAAGGAGAGGAAGGTGGGTGCCTAGCTGAAAAACGTGAAGTGGTGGTAAATCTTCTTTCTTTATGCTCTGGGAATTTATATCTGAGGAGGTTGAGGTTTTCGAAGTTAGGATGAGCCCCTCACGATTAGGGTTGGCAGCGTTGCCATATGGAAGCGCGTCTATGGTGGTTTATTTTGATTTAGGGCGTAGACATACTCTAAACGATTAACCTCTTCGAGGTAGTATTGAATTTGAAAATTAGGCAAAGAGAATTAGGGATGAAGATAACTCATTTTCTTGTTTGTATTTCATCTTCAGTTTTCATTTCGGATCATCGATCTTTGAGTTAAACTAATCAATTTGCTTTCATCTCGTGTCTTAAATCGAACTTATTGCCGCAGGGTAGTTCAATGGCCCCGATCTTTCAACTGCAGGACTAGGTGCATCCCGAAGCTTTGTGGAGGTTTATTCACGTAGTTCAAAAATCCAAAGCTTCATCGGGATGTTTACTCAAAAGTTACCCCCACGCATTGTTTCCGGCCAATTGTTTCGCGGTAGGTGACATACCACCATAGAAGTGGTTAACAAACATCCATGCCAGTGTGGGTGTGGACATGCCTTTGATGGTTCGTAAATCTCTCGACAACGTAAATCTCTCACCATCACGGTGCAGGTATAAGTGCACTTTTCAAATTATTAGTCTTGTGAGCGAAGAACTTTAAAATTCAGGCTTAGCTGTTGACTTCTAATGGTTAGGCCTCAATGAGTTGAGCCATATCTTGGCCTTGTCCTTAAGAGTCAATGGAAATGCCTTTAGCTTCAGCAAATCCATGTCCATCATACCTTCCTTGAAGGTAGTACAAACCTTCTCAAAATCCCTAATATGAGTGTATGGATTTTCATTTTTCCTATCACATGATATGTGGGAGTAGAGTACCAAATATGGCCTCCTTTGCTACATCTGCGGGAGGGATGCATGATACAGAGATGGGACCTTAACTCTAGGAGGGTGGATGTGATCCCTCATGGTTCTATAGGCATTTGGATTCATAGAGGGTTCTGGTTGGCTCTTTGTTGTTCCTGGTATGGGATCCATGGTATCAATTGGTACACTAACTTCACTAGCTGGTTCTGGTGTGTACCACATCTATTGATCTACTGAAGTGTCTCTGCATCCTGATTGCATACACGATTATTTGATTAAAGAGAGACAACAAAGAGCGACAAACAGCACACACCAAAAAGATTAAAATTAACTAAAAATAAAAGCTGGCGAATGAAAAACTGAAGCTGAAGCAGTGCAGATTCTTGCAAAGTGAAACAAGCGCGGAGTTCCTGCCATTGATTGCAAGAGTAAAGGTTACCTTCACTTGTGATGTGGATCCTGTAGTACTCTTAACTCTGTAAGTAGTTTTAACTGCTCCGACAACGGCGCCATTAGTGGATCTGGTAGTGGCTGAATCATGATATTTATATTCCTAAGTTCCTCCTCTTTGCTAGTAGTCGACTACTTCTTGTATAGTGAAATCTTAAAGGGTCGGGAACACCGGGGATGGGTTTTCATCCTGAAGAAATGGTTTGCATTAGGGCATGAGGAGTAAGGCTTTCTATTTGGACTTTGGATTTGTGTGTCCAAAAGGCGTAAAAATGGTTTAAAGCTGGAAATTGCAAAAGCGGAAATGGTAAAAACTGAAATTTAAAGTGAAGAATTAAACTTTGAAGAAGATTTAGGTCCTGACTTGTGTTAGGGCAAACCACGTGTCCTGGGTTTTGTCACTCCTATGTGAGTCGACACGGGATGCGATTATGGCCTTTTTGTTTTAAAACCTAACATTCCTTTTATCATTTTTCTAAGGCTAGTAAAGAGACCATCCTAAAAGAATCACAGCGCATCTCTCAGGAGCAGACCACAAGAGTATGGAGTATTGGCGAAGTACAGTAAAGACCATCTAAGAATCCACGGTGCATCTCTCACGTATTTAGACCACAAAGTATGGAAGTATTGGCCAAAACAATAAAAGTCAATGTTATTTAACCTAATTTGAAGAACCCCTAACATGTAAATGCTACCTCGGAGTAGTAAGGACCATCTAAGAGCCACGTACTGTCATTTAAGCTTGGATCTAAAGCATGGAGAGTATTGGCGACGATAACATCCCGTGTTATGCGAGCGAATTTTGAAAATAAGGGCCATAAATACACTACCGTGACTTTTAGTACAAAGAGGACAACATGCTTAACCCCACCGACCTAGCTTCCTTCCTCTTGAAAGGAAGGAGGCTTGTAACATCTCAGGTTGTCATCACTCGAAGTGTGTTTGTGGCCGGAAAGTGAAAGAAAGATGAAAGAAAGAAGAGAGAAAGAAGAGAGAGAAGAGAGAAAATAAAAGCAAAGCTTAAAAATAAAACAATTTATTTACAAAAGCAGTAAAGAAAATAACACAAATCACGAAAACTTGTATTCACCTTCTATCTCTCCTCTCACTTTATTACAAAACATGAAATTATTTATAAACCTCCTCAGGTATGAAATTGCAAAAACCACACAATAACTAGGCTAGATTATAGGACAATTGGGTAATAAACCAAGTTTGAAGGCGGTTCAACGTAGTACAAAGCATGACCGAGGCATGTAATTTAAGCTCTGAGGAGAATTTAGCTAATTAGCGAATTTGGCAGAGTGTTTAGCGAAATTGGCAGAATGTCTAGCGAATTTGGCAAGTGTTTAGCGAATTTGGCAGTTGAATTTCGCTGGCTAGCGAAATTTTGCTAAAGCCTTAGCGAGAATTGTCGGTGAAGCGAATTTATAAATGCCGCAGTCTAGATTGGCTTCTTGAATTTCGCGGTATTGTGCTGAGATTGCGGCTTGTTTGCGAGCAGTTCAGAAATTACATGGGTGCGGAATTGATTGCGAGCAGGTTCTTGAAATTCTGTTTTTCTTTGTTCGCATGCCTCTCGTCCTGTCTTCAGCGCATCTCATTTCCTCCGCTTTTCCTTTGTTTTTCCGTGATTTTTGGGGCTTGTTGATGGTAGACTAAACCGACCTCATGATTGATCATTTGCATTGTGGTTGGAGCCTAGAAGTGTATAAATACCTCTGAAAACAACGAAGCATGCTTGAATGGCATAAGTGTTACTAAGATGACATAGAACAACTTCAATTGGTTTATATGACATGATTAATGCACAAAAGAATTACTCAAAACCTATCTAATATAGGGTCGAAATTGCCTTTTGGACTAATCATTGATGGAGCAATTCATGAATGAATCCTTGGGCGACCAGTATCGAAATACTGACCTTGGCCGAAGTCATTATGTGTTAAGCGGCTGCGTCTTAGAAAATCTGTAAAATCATCTGGCAATAAAACACACATTATAAGTTTACTTAAGAATGCATTAAGCTATCACAGAAATTAGATCGTAAGCTGATTCTCTTTAGAAAATGTGATCGGCCCACTTGACTGACTTGCTCCCGCCAGAAATCATGGTCACCAAAGATCGATCTACAGTTGAGGCCCTTGGCCCTTTGCCCCGATGGAATCGAATCTAAACCAGGACCACTTCCTCCTTTTGGCTTTAAAGTTATTGTTGGTGGCGCGATTATTTGTTAAATGGATTGGCCGAAGCATTCTCCTCGATTAAAGATAGGGATGTTACTCGGTTTATACGGAAAAAATATTGTATCTTTGATTAGACATCTAGATTAATTATCATGGAACTCGATTCGGCAGGTGGGTTCTCAGAAACTTATAATTTAGGAATTGAAGATAAAAATCCTACTCCTACCCGATATCCAACATTGATGATGCAGCGAGAGGCCTCAAACAAAACCGAATTTGGCGACGCGAGAAGAAAGCTGTTGGATTGACTAAAGGGTAAATGGGTGGATGAGCTCCTTGGGGTACTTTGAAACTATGGCAGATCTTGCATAAACCAGTAGACATATCCCGTTTGCAATTACTTGTGGGATGGAAGGTATAAATCCACTACGAGAAATTGGTATACTTTACCATGCAGACCAGAGGCGTCTAGAACGAGAATCAGTTAGTAGTCGAGGATCGAGACACGATGGTGAATTACGAGAGTCGCGATAATCACTTTGCGTAACTATACCGGTCAAGATTGACGAGTTCTTACAACAAGCGGGATTCGAGCCTCGAGTTCCTGACTAGGGATCTGGTCCTAAGAAGAGTATTTGAGAATACAGTTGACTAGAGAGTGCGAGGAAAGTTCGACCAGTAGGAAGGACCATATCTTGTAACACGGCCAGGTGAATCAGGGGCTTATGCTAAGACAAACTTGATGGGACCCTTGTACTACAGAATGTTAGACGGCCCACACATCTTAAGTGTGTCGATAAAGAATGATTCATTATCATTGCGTAATTCTGTCACTTTTTCTCCTCCTTGCCCAGGGATCCAATTAAAGCCGGATCAGTGAGAAATAATATCAGACGTTTAGATAACACATGGCCCCGAGGTCGAAGCGAAGCAGTGACGTAGAAACGGCTATTAGGCCCGGTGTAGATAACATCGCCAAATTGAGCCTACTTCGGATCGCGAGAAAATGACTGTCGGCCCGGTGTAAGATAACATCTTGGTGAGCTAAAGCCGGATAGCATGAGAAAAATGACATGTCGAGACCGGTTTAGATAACATCAGCGGGTCAATCTAAAGCACGGATGGCGCAGAAATAAGCATGTCAGGTCGGTGTAGATAACATCTAAACCCGAGGTCGAGCTAAAGCGAGGATGGCGCGAAAATGACTGTTTGGCGGTGTAGATAACATCTAAGCGGGTGACTAAAGCTCGGATGGACGAAATGACCTATTCGATGACATAGTTAATATCTTGTTGATACACATGAGAATGGATGGCGTGAGTACGATGGAACTATCAGGCCCGATGATGGCTCCTACTGCCTGTAGGGTTAGGACCCTGCGAGGGCGCATTAAATGCGACGCTGACCCCTCACTCCCTCGGTCGTTTTGACTTCCTGGGTGACACTCCGAATCTGGGGCACGATGGGGAACATGGGCCAGTTGGGCAGCCCTCTGTTATTCTAACACATTGTTTCACCAACCGTTCCACTCTTTGGAGATCTTAAATATCGTAGACCATTGATGAACAGCCCACCTTGAATAGAAAATAAAGTGCAGAGATATCGGGAATAGAACAAAGTACATAATTACCAAAGAAAATGCGATTTTATTAATTGTACCAGCGGCATCCATCTATTACATTCATGCCCTTACAACGACGTCATATTAAAATAGTTACATAATTTGTCGAATCGAATCTTGGCGAGTGAAGAAGAAGAGCGATGCGGAGGCCCAAAGAAAAGTAGCGTGAGAGTGAAGAAGTAGTAGCAAAATCGCTACAAAAACTAAGAAAAAAGAAAAGATAGAAAGGGGGCTCAAGAAGGGGAAGATGAAATCAAAAAGCCCCGCTGATTTGGTAGGGGGTATCCTTGGATGCGGAAAGTTCCATTCGAGGATTTTGGAAGCCACAGGCCAACTAGAACATGGATAATCTATTACGACTCCACTTAAACCTTGCAATCTTTGATCTGGTTTGTGCTTGGAAAGCAGCTCAAAAGCGATCTGTGATCATCTTCTTCGAGTAATCCATAAAGTTTGATTCTCGACCAGCGTCCCAACCCACCCTTCCTCCGGGACAGCATTGGATAACCCGGTGGCCTGACGGACTCGAGTCACCCTCAGGCCTTTATAGCGGCCTCCAGCCACTAAGTCACAAAGCGGCCGTATCTAATGCACATCTAAAAAGTTAGAAAATTCACGTTGGAACATACCAGCATTGATTGCTTACTGTTCCCCATGCTATGTTGGTCAAAAGCGTTTTCTTTTTTCCAGCCGGGGACGATCGCCCTCCCCTGCAGGAAAAAATAGGGCATTGTGGGTGCCATGGGCCTTGGCCCAGGCCCTCTGGCCAACAGGCCCCGTCTAACTAAAGATTATAATTATGTTGGCCTAGCCGGCCTGGCCTGCGAGCCCAATTTAAGAGTCGAGACCCAGATATCCTCCCCTAGCCGGAAAGGGGTTGACATACTCTGATGCCATCTCTCCCGCTTGGAGATTTTTATTTGCTTAAATCTTTATGGGATGACTCCCAAGAAGAATATCATCCTTCACGCCCTTCCATGGAATCATGCTAACAATATCACTCAGGGTGAAAAAGCGCTCTCGGGACCCTTCATTCGGGAAGCAACATTTAAAGGAAGAAGTAGTCTCCTGGCCAGAGATATACGCCACCTTCTCCTTCTAGGCCCCAGGAGGGAAATCATCCTTTCCGCGAGATCCCTTCCTCTCTGATAAAAGGTCATCACCGCAAAGAAATAAGGTATGAAATTTGAAACTAAGAAGAAGAAGTCCTATTTTAAATTTGGGCCGAATCTAACTTAAGCATCGGAGCGCCGGCCAGAGCCCCCACCGTCGTTTTCTTGTTTGTTTTGCAGATTGTTACAGATAGGTGTATGTTAAGAGCCCGATCCCCAGTGACTGGGTGCGGACTACGGTGAGTGTGTGACCATTACATGTACACTTAGGTTGGAAGTAGCCTCATGGGTTATCTGCTTGGCGTTGCTCCACTTGCTTTATGGAAAAAACATTTGAGGTGGGACGTGACGGGACCAGGCAGGATACCCTCACGAGGATTTCCACGGTGGTCAGCCTAGTGAGATCCCTTTAATACGATCTAGGAAGATCTGATGGAACTCCACTTTAGGAGGGTAAACACATGCATTAATTTAATATCCAATTATATATAAAGACCCTTTACATATATAGATAAGGACCCGCTACAAGTTTGATCTGAATATGAACGTTCTAAGGTATTTGTGAATTTAGAGTACAAGTAGAGATGAATAAGTCGTCTGACAAAAACAAAACAGATAGATGCGATAGTGTACGTTGGGCGCCCAGACGGGAAGAGCGGTGTCGAGTGCGGCGCGAGAATAAGCCCACTCTGACTGTGCGGACTGAGAGGCAGGTTTAAAACAATAATGTGAGATAATAAATCTCGGTGGTGGCATAGTTTATAAGAAATAACATTCTTTTTATTTTTAAGTTTCTTATAAAACCTCTGTCCACTCTTTTAAAGGTTCCCGTTTAGAAACATTTCCGCAAACTTGACTTTACCTAAGTCGACATATGTAAATCATGCTCGACCAATTTTAAGCCAAAACCTTGATGTTAAGAAAACTATAATACGAGCGTACACAACATAAAGCCAATCATAAAGCATGTATAATACCGTACCCAATAAAAACATTAACCCATGAAATGCACCATAACCTTCATAAGTATTAAAATAGTTATACCATATTCAAAAATCAAGCATACACACCATGTACCCATCATGGCCCAGTCGGTAAGCGGAGCCTCACGACACGTGGCAGCTAATAAACTGTGGTTACACTAGGCCATCACGTGGCGGTAATAAACCTCCCGGTAGACCCGGCCATCACGTGGCAACTAATAAACCTCGAGGTGAACTCGGCCATCCGTGGCAGCTAATAAACCAGGTTAAAGCAATATAAGTAGTGACTAATAAACCTAGGGTAAACACGGCCATCACGTGGCACTAATATTATAATTAACTTTGGCCATCACGTGGCACCTAATAATAAACCTCAGGATGTTGAGCCATCCATTTGCCATATAAAGCCTCTAGGATGCTTCTATTATCCGTGGCAGCCTTCAACCGCCTCAGATCAAACCCGACCATCATGTGTGACGCTAATAAGCCTCAGGTAGCTTAGGCGTCACAGTGTGTTTAATAAATATCATGTCCCGTTTTCTTACTCACATGTACTTTCGAAACATTCTTAGTATTATAATCATTTCACAAAAATCATAAAAATCCCATTTCCCAAAACCAACATTTTCAAGGTGGTTTAAACCTCAATCCACGTACCCAAAATATTCAAATACCCTTGTGAGACTCATCCACGAACTGTTCGCTTCCAAGCAGTTAAAATGTTGGCGAGATTCACATGAAATGACAACTTGTTTTATATAGAGCCAGATAATCACATTTGTATGCAACCAACCATTTGATCAAAGCAGTATATATGTAAAATATTTAATCCACCCGATATATCAACATAATACGAAATCATTTTAAAACACATAAACCACTCCACAGAGACCTACGGACCTTTCCCGGTCTTGTCCTCAAGCGGGGATTGTCTCTACTCGGCGTAAATACACCTTAATATAAATAAAATACCACTTAGGCTCCAATAATTGAACCAACGACATTAGATGGAGATACCCAGGCCTGAAGTGTAATTTTTTAGAACTATAATTAGCTAAATTTGACAGCCAATGACCAAATTATACGATTAATAACCCTATAGTCGATACAAATTCAGGACTTTAACACAGAGTTAAAATTCTCAGTGAGCAGTCCGATAATTCATAAACATCCAATTCCACTAATCGACTCAATTTTTGCCTAACCTGACCAATTGGTACTGTGAATTTTGATCCGAACTTCTCGTGTAATTACGAAATGGCCTAAAATGGAAAACCAACCAAGCGATATCCAAAATTCACAAGCCATATATCGATCGACCCGAGACCGGGAACTCATGGTACCATTACCTTGGTCCAACGATTCTTTGTGGTGGCTAGAAAAACTCGATCCAACGAGTCATTAACACACATTTTCATCGTAACTTTCAAACAGTGAGGAATGCGCAAAGGGACCACGAGTAGGTGAGAGTCGAAAATGGTGGGAGGGAGGTATGGGGCGGCTTGAAGTGGTCGGAAAATCGGAAAATCCGGTAATGGCCGGAGTAAGCGCCTTCGTGTTCAGAGCCGGATCAGTCGTGTCACGGCGGCGCGGTTGGCCGTAATTCACGGCCAGAAGCTTCGTCTGGTGGCGGCACACCACCACGTCCGCGCTTATGCATGATGGTGGCGGGAAAGTGTCCCCAATGGGCAGTTTGGCAAATGAGTTCAAAACGACCAGTTCGGTCCACATGTTTGGAGAGAATTTCTCTAGGGTTTTGGGCTGAGCTTGAGGGCTTTGGGGCTAGGAGTTATGTTTAGTGAAGCAAAGCTAGGTTTATATAGAGACTAGGGTGGCTCTCGGGTAAAATCCCAGAGACAGGACTTAGACAACACTTCTGTCTTTGCTATTTGAACTTTGAGCCATAACTTTTATACGTAAATTGAGTTTTTGGCGTTAAAGCGTCATGAACTCGTATCGGCGAGGCCCTCACGAAATGGTGCCTTAGTCGACCCAAGGAAACTATTCATCCTCGAAAAAGTCGACTTTGGTCCACATACTAAGTGTTGGTCGAGCCTAGTCAGAAATGCTGGTCGAGCTTAGTCGAGCAGTCAAAAGCCGTGTTACAAACTTGTATTATTTGGTGCGGGTCATTACGGACGGACAACGGTGGTACACTTTCGTCCAGGGTCATAATGGTGAAGAAGAAGCCAGGCATGTGGCGAAAACTGATATTCATTTTGTAAAATATATTAAAACAAAATAGTTTTAACCATATATGATTTTGTATAAGAGTGTTGTAATAAGCTCTTAAGGACTGTGTGACATAGTCTTAGGTAATATTTTGAGTATGGTTAAGGGCACATTGGGAAGCTCTTTTACTCATGAATGAGTCTCGGTGAATGAGACACGATAGTGTGGTATCGAGAAATGAGATACCCCTGAAGTATTCTATGAGTTGACCAGGTTGGTCAGCCAAGGAACCCCCGGGTTTTGAGGCGTCACAATATATATATATATATATATATCAATATTAATATCAATTTAATGATATAAAATAAACATGATGTTTTAGATTATGTACCTTTTTCTCAAGGTCTATGTTGTATCCCACCAGAGATTTTTTAAAGTGTTCTCCAATGAACATAAACAAGTTCATGTCTTTCGGGTTGTCTAAAAATTCACACAAAATGTTCTTACATTAAAGAGAACAATTCTTTCTATTTGTCTTTTTTACTGTCTTCTCTTTCCACCTATATTTTCATTTAAAAAAAAAACCTTTTTAAAGAGATGAAGAAGACACGAGTTTCATTTGAGAAAATCAAAAAGATAAACATTTTCTTTTGAACTTCAAATTTTCATTTGAATGTCAAAAATAATAATGATAATAATAATAATATCTAATAATTATTATTATTTATTATTATAGTAAAATTATAATAATTTAAAAGAAAGACAATCTCTCAATCATTATTATTATTATTAACAAATGCATAGTATTGTCCTTGCAACACTATCATTATTTTGTACATATAATTTTTAGTTGGCTTGTGAGAGAATTAACTTAGAATTCACAATTTTAAATTAATCATATCAACCCAATATTGTTCATATAATTTAATGGAAGTAGTTAAGGAGAACTAGGACCATTCTAATTTTAGCTCCAATAATTTTGATAATAATTAACACTTTAATTAAAAAATTAAAAAGTATTAACTCCCAAAAATTACTCACGCTAAAATTTGGAGTGCACTCTTAAAATTACAAAAAAAATTAAATTATATTCAAAGTTTGAATTGTCGATGATATAGTCACTACATATAGATTAATCCTCCATAAGTAATTCATATTTAAGTTGGGTTTTTACGTTAGCTATTCAATTACATGTTCTCAGTAGTGTCATTGATTCTATAATGAATAATACATTTATGGTCTAACCATAAATTGAACGTTCTTGTTATTCAAGTCCAAAATCAATACTTATTAGAATTGTCAGTAGGACTTCTTAAGGAAGGAATGAATTTCATCTTGTATATTAATATTCAGCTATTTATTTTATTATATTTATAATATGCCAAGAATTTGACATTATGTATTTGCGTCATTACTTAAAATATAAAAAAATATAATATAATAAATAAAGTTATATTAAATAGTTAAATTGAATCAAATTCCTACATGACCATCATTAATTAATAACCCAGATATACGTATCTGAATTTATTAGAGATTCATATAATTAATATATTTTAATTATATGATCAAATCATATAAAGTATTTCCATTAGATAATCATTAGTAACAATCTATTAAGATTGTTTCATTGAGCTATAATGAACCATGCTAGTAATTTTAAATTAAAGATCCCAACTTTAATTTTTTTTAATTACAGACAAGTTTAAATTATTTCACTTTAAAAATATTATCCTCTTGTATATAACACTTATATACAATATTTAAGTCACATTTAAATAATTAGATTTCAATATTTATAAAACATCTAATGCATGCAAAATTTAATATTAAATAAATTCCTCATAATTTTATTAATGATCAGCAAATATAATATATATAATTTGTTTACAAGAACATATTCCAACAATCTCCCACTTGCAGCAAAACAAATGTGGGAAATTGGTCCGATCCTGTCGGAAGTTGGGTGGGAGGCAGAGAGGAAGCAAAGAACAATGACCACCATCAGTTAAACTCTGCCTAGGTTTTGCATTTATAAGATATAATTGGAAATATATGCATCAATCCAACACATTGTGTGAGGGTCATATGGACTTCAGTGATTGGTTCCCACACATCTGAGTTGTCTAATTGCAAGAACCTAACAGTAACCAATAAAACACCTAAGGAAAGAATTGCCTTAGAAAAGTATCACTCTAAATACTTAGATGAACTTAACAGTGAATAAGGAGAGTTAGTGTGAGAAATTGGGGTTTGCAACGAAAGTGAGAACCCCATATCTTTTTCCTTGGGCAAATATAAGTTCTCTTCTACCTTAGACTTAATTAATACTTCAAATCGAAGCATCGAAACGACAATCAACCACAGTATCTAGCACCTTTGAGTATTTCCTCAGAGTTTGGCGGGATGTTGTTAGTTGAGCTTAAATCATCCTTGTTTTGCTTTTATTTTTATTTTATTTTATTTTAAACCCTCCCATTTCAAATCGTTTTTATTAGCTTAGACAGTGAATGGCAATTGGCTATGGTACTTAATCCACTACTTGAACCTCGCATACCATATTGGAATGATATGCGGACTTGAATCGGAACTTTACTACTTTTAGGCATGTGCACTTGTGGAATTTAGTTACATTTAATATACACCACAAAGAGAGCTGGCTGTATCACATCCCTTATCAGCTTTCGATGAAACCAAAGATTTAGAAGTGATGACCAGGCTCCCGATCATGGTATCCACTATCAGTGGTGAGCTACCCGCCGACGCATTTGTTTATAGGAAAAACCGACGAACATGGATTTATTAACGGCGTAATCAAGTTCAACTTTATTCCGCATTCCATGATGTTCGGTCTTAGGAGCAGTACACGAAAGAGCCTTATGCTACATGTACTAGGGCATATGGTTTTGTAACCAGAAATTTAGTTTTGGATTGTATCGATTAAGAAGAAAGATGCGCGAGGGCTCCGACAGCCAGGCTACGACTTTGCCACTCCATTGCCTATTGAATGATCTTTTTGGTACAATTCAGACCTAGAGAAAGAGGACTAGCGGTTTACTAATGCGATGTTCATCATTCAGAGGTGGGTGTCGTACACTAGGGAAAGATGGAGGATCGATATCAGACCTCTCGGCCGTGGGGAGGGCTCGTATGAGTATGTCACTCGCGGCGATTTGAGGATGATGACCCGATGGGGGAGGATTCATCCCAGAAAAGTGAGGCTGGCAGTTCCTCTCCTTCCTGCTTAGACCACCGCCAATGTCTATTATCATCTCTGCGCGGTACCACGAGATGGCTGAGTTTGGCTACATAACTGACTATCTAACACCTCCGATCACTTCATATCAGACTATTTGGAAGCCGTGAGGTCATTCATGACTACTATGATTCACTGAAGGCTTGATGCTTTCAGGCATGATTCGAGAGATGAGAACCTCCCGGACACCTTATATTGGTCGGATGGGAGGGTCACTAATATGTTGGATACGCGTGAGGAAGCCTGTGCTACTAGGAAGAAGGCCGATTCCTCCATAAATTAGATTGCTATTGACATGGTTACTTAGGGTGTATTTTGAGATTCTAGATGTTTTTACTATATTACTGCTTGTATCTAGTTTGCTTTTCCTATTACTATTGCTTTAGGCCTTGGATATGTACTGAACTCACACATATAGTTGATGCTTTTATACTACATTGCTTTGTCTAATGATCTATTTCAGTTCAGTGTGTTGTTTTTAGTTGTTATTTTCATGCTATATTCATAAGTAGCTTCTATTCTTCACACTTGAGTGCAATCCAAAACTCTGCATTCGATATTTTCTTAGACCCTCTTTCCTTGTTGCATGATTACACATTGGTACATCGAGGACATGCAAATCTTGGTTAGGGGGAGGGGCTATGATGGAAACCAAAAGTATTGGTAAAATTTTTCCAATTTTGAGAATTTTTGGTTGGAAACTTCATGCTTAATAAGTGGAATCTTTTGAAAGATATTGTGGGGTTTTGTTGATCTTGTACTTAAGGAAACTTGTGTTGTAGGTGACTTGGTCCTTCGAGTCCCTTTGCTTTTCATTTGATATTTCTAGATCCCACATATTCATAGGTACCATTGCCACCTTACTAAGGACCATTTTCCTATCAAATTTTCTATGGCTATAGTAGTATTGAGACATCTCGAGAGGGCGATGAGCACCGGCTCAAAAAAAAAGAAAAAAGAAAAAGAAAAAAGATAAAGTTATTATTTGAGTGGCCGCAAAAAATAAGTAAAAGAAAAAAGAAAGAATAAGTGAGTTATTCGATCAAAATCTCGAGCATGGTTTGAGGGGCCTTTCAAAACCTAATGCTCTAAGTCAACTGGCTGGGAGTCATTTGACTTCACTGCTTGCTACATGAGACAGAAGATGGAGTAGTTTCACAAGTAGGTGCTTTGGTTTTTGGTTGAGTTGTTTAGGATGAAGTTCGAGAAGAACTTAATGCTCGATGCCCTTAACTAATTGGTGGGGAGTCACCACTGGATCCCTATTGCAAGGGCCCTTTTCTAAATTTCCTTACGCGTGCATCCCTCTTGCTTAGTTAGGTATATGAATTAAAAATGGTGCATTCTTAACCTGCTTTAGCAATAATCTATTGTTTGAAGTGATTTGAGCCTGTTTAGGGGGAGTTTGGTCCTTTGCCTATGTGTGGAAGCTAGATAATACTAGCATCAAGCTCGGTATGGAAAGTCTTAGTAAAGAGTTGGGGACAAAGGTTCCTTGTTTGCCTCATCATGAGGGACCTCGTATATTAGAGATACCAAACCTTA
Organism: Tetrastigma voinierianum; assembly: GCA_016808115.1. Lineage (NCBI taxonomy): Eukaryota > Viridiplantae > Streptophyta > Magnoliopsida > Vitales > Vitaceae > Tetrastigma > Tetrastigma voinierianum. The sequence continues at coordinate 67,864 of JAEQBH010003669.1, read as the reverse complement.
TTAGTTCCTAAGGAGAATTCTACTACCCTTCAAAAAACTGACCAATCATGAATTCTAGAATCAGCTATGGTTTCCCATCATACTCTCTCTTGCACATAATGAGATCAATTGGTGATTTTTTTACACATTCCACTCATACTTGTCGTGATCGCGATTTTAGCTCTTTGCATTAGCGATGAGCTGGTTGAGAGATTATCACTTGCTTATCCTCGATTTAGCTTGTTGACAGTGATTATTTCGTATCTAATGAAAATCTTGAGTTTTGTGATTTTGCGGGGAAGTGGGTTCAAATTAACGTATTTGAGGTATTGAGGCAAACATCAGACATCCACGAGGTTGATGCTCGTGTTTGACATGAAATAGGAATAATCAAGAATCGAATTGGAGTAAGGGAATCATAGGATTTTGTAGTGAGTTCACATTTATTTTTGGTATTGTGAAATTTATGATGCATACATACACCCTCTTTTCAATTTCGTAGTGACCATAAGTCATTACGAAAATTTCAGAATGCAGTTGGGCGGTCTCATGAGGATTTCGTAGTGACTATAAGTCATTGCAAAAATTTCGCAGTGCAGTCAAAACCTCCATAGACAATTTCGCAGCCACTCTAAGCTGCTACAAAAATTTCGTAGCCACTCCAAGCTGCTGCAAAATTTGCATGAAAGACGAGAAGAAATCAGCAAAAATCACCCAGGAGTAGCAAATATGCGGGTGTTTAGTTTTTTCTTTAGATATACGTAGTTATGTTTAGTTTCCCTTATGTAGGGCTATGATATAGCATAGGGGGTGAACAATGCTTCAAAGTTTTGAATTAACCTTTCAGCACAATTTCCTTTATATATTGAGTTTTCGATTCTGTTCTTCTTATTAGTTTAGATATCTTACCACCATCTTTGTATGGTCTTGTTTTTGGTGAAATCAGAGGAGATATGAGAATAGTCAGAATAAAGAGAGCAGACAGCCCATAGCCTAGAGATACACATGACTCCCATGTGGTCTGAAGATTAGCCAATCGATAAGGCTTCTAGTAGATTTGAGGTTAGAAGTAGGGGATGCATCGATCTAGTCACATGTGGATAGAGATTGGACATCGAGAGATCGACACTATAAGAGGCTAATCGACCTTCAATATATGGAAATGTTGCCTTGAGAGTTTATATTGCCCTAAACATTGGGACACCTTGAGTGAAATCGGAAACCCTAGATGCTTTTATAATTTGATCTTTTCATAATTAATTAGATTTAATCACAATTCATCATAAATTATCATCCAAACAAAACTACGGTTAAATTAGGTTGGTGGTTAGTAAATGTAGTCCCTGTGGGTTCGACATCCGAACTTATCAAGTCTACTTTATTACTTACATGATCCATAGACTTGTGGTGTGTATTTGCGCGTAAGAAATCGAAACAACAAAATTTTGGCGCCATTGTGATAGGTATATGGAATTTGCCAGAAGCTTGCAAACCTAATATAGATTCTGGCAAGTTGTGGACATCTTTTATAGAGGGATGTCGCAGAGCATGAAAAGATGATAGAAACCTCATGAAAGTCAATTTTTGGACATGCTCTTGAGAATTAATCGTAATAGTTCCCACTTTATTATTATAAGTATATGGGACTACTTGAAGCTTGCCTAAACCATAACTATGATACTTGGCAAGTCGTGGACATCTTCTATGGAGGGATGCCACGAACCATGAAAAAGATGATAGAGACCTCATGTGAAAGTCAATTTTTTGGACATGACTCTAAGGAAGCCATGGAATTTCTTGACTCTATGGCGGAGACATCTAGGAGGTGGGAAGAATTTCAATTGAAAGGAAAGAGCATATCGACCCACTCTAATGAAGAGGACAAGATGCACAAATATAGGGAAAACATCTGAGTCTTCAAATTGAACTCCCTCCTGCAAAACACTTGAGAGCTTGAAATAAGTTTGCTCAAATCCATGCTGAGTAAGACACCGAGAATTTGTGGTTGTGGGATGGCCCTACTTCCCTATTAGTATGCAGATGCATCGGGGTGGATCGCTCTTCTGCCACCAACCCACTTGAGGGCCAAACTAGTCTTGCCACTTGGGTGCTATAAACCATGTCTGACCTGAGATTCATCACCTCTATCGGGATGTTGCACATGGAAGCAGTCATTAGGATGGAATGCCACCTAGCTAAGGCTCTACATCAGCTATGAATGATAAAGGGAGTCACCTCTTGACTCTGTGATTCTCTACATGATGACTATCCAGGCTTAGTCTTCCTTGGGACTAACTAGCCCACCTATCTTAGATTAGGATTTTACTTGCTTTATAGGTTAATTTTTGTTTTTTCTGTTTTGCATTTATTTTTGCTTAACCTTTGGGAAGAGTTGCTTTGCCTTTCTTATGCTTTTTTCAAGACTGCACTTTAAGCACATGCCTTAGTTGGAAATAACATGTGTATAGAATCACATGGCTTCAAGAAAAAAATCACATGGAGCTTCAATTCACATGGTGGCCATAGAATCACATAGAGTTACATGGCGCCTACATCAACACTTAAAGATTCTCATGTCCCTACACATCTTGATTAAACCACATGGTGCCTTGAAGTAAGTAAAAAATTAGAGCACCTTTCTTCAATTGAGGTAACCATTGTTCTACCTTTTTATACTTGGATTTATTGAAGGACATGGTATGTCTTGGTTGGAGGAATCACTTGAGAAAGATACTTCTTAACCCGGGTTTAAGAATTTTATTGCTTTGTTGCATGCTTACTTGTCTTTATTTTCTTTGCATGAATGTGTCTCTTGAGTCTTTTAGTGCAAAATATTATTTTGAGTTGCAATGGCATTGAGCTTGAAAATCATTAGTTAGTCACGAAAACTTGTGATTTATGAAATCATGTTTATCTACGAAATCTAGGGTTGTGAGAGACTTGGCTTGATAGCCCCCTTGTTTTTGAAAAAATAATTTCTTTTTGGAACTTGAATCACACACACACACTAGATCTCTTATATACACTTTGGGTTTAACCCCTTCTCTCGAATTCCACTTGCTTTTAAGATGCCATTTGACTCTTCTAGTGATTGGACACACCTTCAATATCTCATTAATTTTTTGACTTGGAATGTAAAACTTTCCTATTTGGGCACAACTGGGCGATTTCCCACTCTTAAGGAGGGAGAGTGTGAAATTTTTCACCCACACATGGATGTAGTGCGAAATCGAGAAGAGAGTGTGTAATTGGCTCCTCAATGTGAAATTTCCCACTATCAAGAAGGGACAATGGGAAAATTAGGGGAAGGGTACGAAATGCTCTAGTTTATGATGTTAAGCCTCCATCTTCATGTGCAATCATTCTATTAAGGTCTCAGATAGTCTAGAATTGCTTGACGAATCTTGCGAGATGAGATCCCCGAATGTCCTCGTTGCTTTAGTCCCATGAGTCGAAGCTAAAAGATACCTAAAAGGCCTATATTGTAACACCCCGAAAAACACCCTAGTCGTTTTTTTAAACATAATTAGGGTATATTATAAGTGCATTTTGAAATTTTTCGCAATTATTATTTTGCTAAGTGAGAAAATTTTGAAACCCGGAATTTGTACAAGATATAAGGGTAAAAGTGGAATTTGTCAAAACAGGATATAAAAGTCATAAGATAAGAAGAGGAGATGCTATTATAGAAATGGCATAAGTTGTGGTGCAAATAGAAGAGAGTTTGAGGACCAAAGGGTAAACAAAAAGGAAAATTGGATCAAATGGGATAAGACCAAGTTGGTCTCTCATACGTGAAGAGAGGAGAAGAGAAGAAGAAAAGGAAGAAGAAGAAGGAGAAGAATTTGGTATGGATTGCTATGGTTTTGTATGGTTGTATGGATTGGTATGGATTTTGGACTTTTGTAGATATTAGTTTGTTCCATTTCAAGGGTTTAGTTAGGAATTCATCTAACCTAGATTGAAGAGATTAGGTTGGTAAAACCACTGGTTGTATAAGATGAGTATGGAATCCTCCCTTTGAGTATGGATTCTTGGTTTATGATGTATGGATACCGGTTTGGGTGTTAGGAAGTTAACCTAACTCATAAGTATTTGAGTTTGGGTTTGGAAAAAACCTAATTAATCTCTATGTTTGGTTTTGGTTGGGTTAGAACACACTTGGGAGTTGTTTTCGGTGATGCTTTTGGATTATTTTGGGTTTTTGGTTGGATTTCTGGAAAAATGGACGAAATTAGCAAATTTGGCCAATTTCGGGGTCCTACGCCGTGGCGTAGGGATCCCATGCAGCAGTGTAAGACCATCTTGCGCGGCGGTGAAGGAAACTTGGACAAAAAGCACGGGGGTACTTGCCCAGAGGAGTAGCAAGGCTATGCCGCGGTGAAGGCTACTTCGCTAGTCTATGATCTTCTGGCCAGGTGGTGTAACCTTGTTCACAGAGCCATTCCCATTTTTGTCATGTTTTTCTATTAGTTATTAGAGCACTTTTCTATTGGACTAATATGAGGACCACTATAAGTGTATGAAGGGTCCATTCATGTTTGTAGGTAAAGGAAAGAATTAGATCGTACCTAGTAGCCTCGGCGACGAAGGCAAACAATGTATGATAAGATAGTATTCTGACATATATTGTGGGAAGCGCTAAGGCGGGATGTTAGATGACCGACACCTGCATTACATGGGCGAGCACGTATAGTACTTTGGTACTCACGATTAGTCTTGACGACACTCGTAGTGCTTGGCACATTTAGTACTTCGATAATCTTTTATTAGTGCGACGACACTCTCTATCCGGTCTTCGACACTCTACCTTTTGTGTTACAACACCTTAGTCTTGTCTGGAGTACCTTGGTGTATTATCTTTATTAATCTACTCAAGCTCTTATTCTTGGTCTGAGTAGTCAAATAGTTATATGATGAGAGTTTGAATAACGAGATAAGAGTAAAAGTAATGTACATCGTTCTTGCTTTCTGAGATGTATCTACGAACAACTGTACAAGTATAAGCTCACGCCAGTACCTACGGATACTCAGGCTCTACGGAAATACGAATAAGTATAAGTCTGGCTATAAGTACAAGTGTGTGTAAGTTTGTTATATATTCAACGTCATGATATCTGCTGCGTATATACTACTCTTGTTATATCTTACTATAGATGAGTATTAGTGCATGTGTATCGCATAAGTCATATGTTTCCCACTAAGCGTTAAGCTTAACACGGGTTTTTAATAAATTGTAGGTATGAAAGGAGAGAGCGTTCGCGATCTTCCGCATCTTGCTAGGCGACAAACTAGTATGAGTCCATCCTGCGGTAGGTTTCTTTCTAATTATGTAAATGAAAATGTACGATTTTTGTATATGTATATGTAAATGGGACTTCCGGTGTATGCATTAACACATGGAAATACCCGCTACGATGGTAGTTTTATTTTGCTTAATCTTTGTATATGATATTTTGATTCGGTTATAAGACTTGGGCCTGATGTCTAAGCGATAAAAGTCAGAGTATAGTTTAACGACCCTTCATCCCTTACTTCAGAAAAGTGAAGGGTTGGGCGTGACATGTTAATTATTAGAGCCTAGGTTTAGAGCGTTTATGGAAGAGTCTTAGATTAAGGATGTACTACATAGTAATGTGTTGGCTAATACGGATGTCCTTGTTTTATATTGTCTAGAATGGATCCACCTCGAGCGTAGGCGGGGAAACAAGCCGAAAGCGTCGATCCTTTGGATCAATTTGCTTAAGTCGCCGATTCAACGTGAATGAATATGCTTCAACTAAAGCATTGGTACCCTACTCGGGATATGTCAAGGGTCTTAGATGGAAGCTCACGGCCCCTCGAGCTGGTGATTCGAGTGAAAGCATGGAGTGGAAGAATTCCATGTCTGAAGTATGGAAGAGTCGGAGCAAAGTCGAGGTTTTGGCGAAAAGCGGAAAGGGCTCTACAGATGAAGTGAGATGCCCTATGGACCAAAGGCCACATGTGCGGTTTCATTCTTTGAAAGGTCACGACTTATGATTGGTGGAAGGCTGGTTATGAGAAATCACTGCTTCGAGATCGGTTACATGGGACTGCCGTCCTGAGAGTTTATCTGAGAAGTATGTCGCGATGATTCTGGTCAATCGAGACAATTTTTTACTCTAAGGCAGGGAAACTAACGGTGGTACGAATATAAGAAAAGAAGAATTCAGCCCGTCTTAGTGTATATCTGCCCCGGGAATGCAGTTTTTCTCTTGAAAAATTCGAGATGTAGACCGGTTTGAGGAGGGCTTACACGAGTCCATCAAAGGTACCTCCGCAGTACTTAGCTACAAGTTGTCGATTTTTATCAGCTAGTAATTTATAAAATTGAGAATTACGAAATGAAGGAGTCGAAAAGGAAAGAAGAAAAAGTTTTCAAGAGGGTTGAGAAAAGACTAGGAGTCCTGGCGATTCGATCTGGGGTTCAGCTACAAGGGAGTCAGGAGAGAAAAGGACCTACCATGACATAAGGTTCTGAAGTTAGAGGCACCTCGATTGAGCAGAGGAAAGACTGCATGCAGCATTCTTTGTGAACATCATTACTAAGCTTACGTATAGGCGAGTAACTCGGGGGTGTTTCCGGTGCGGGAGCACTGATCATGTGATAGCTAACTATCTGCGAGGATCGGGAAGTTCTAGAAATCCTTAAGGAAGTGGTAGAGGAGGGTCAAATGTACCTCCATAGACTCAGAGTAGGGGTAGAGGACGAAGTGGTTCACAAGGAAGAGGTAGTGCTTTAGAGACAGTGAATCGTCCTTCTACTACAGCCCCAACCCGAGCTTATGAGATAAGAGCTCGTGAAGATTCGGACATACCGGGGGTTATTGCTGGTACTTTCACTATCTTTGATATTGACTTGTATGCTTTAATTGATTTGGGCTCTACGCATTTATATATATGCATGGAACAAATGAGTGATAAATTGCCTTCAGTAGAGATGTTAGCTTATGACCTGCTTGTTACAAGTCCTCTGGGGCATAGTGTTAGAGTCAACTGCGTGTATAAGAATTGTCACCTTGTTAGTGCATGATAGGGAATTCTCAGTTGATCTAATTGCTTTACCTATTCATGAGTTTGATTTGATATTAGGAATGGATTGATTATCCAAACATCGGGCCATAGTTGATTGTGATAAGATAATAGTCCTTCTTAAATGTTCTGACCTATCGGAAGTAACAGTACAGTGTATCCGATCTGAATTAATATCGAAAGTTATTTCAGCTATGGAAGCCTGACCTTTTTTGAGAAAAGGTTGTGAAGCCTTTTTGGCTTTGATTCTTGACTCCAAAAGAAAGCAAGTGAATTTAAAATATTCTTGTGATTCGAGGTTCACGATGTGCTTCGAGTGCAAGGTACCACACGAAAGATAAGTGGATCTCTTTATTAGCGAAAGATGATACGAGGGAGCGACCGATTTTTATGGCACCTATAGTATGGCTCCAACGAGCGAAATAGTTGAAGACTTCGACTACGAGAGTTATTAGATCAACCTAGTGTCTCTCCTTGGGGTGTGTCGGTTTTATTTGTTAAGAATAAAGATGGCACTCTTCGGATGTGCATTGACTACCTGGAAATAAACAAAGTGATAGTTAAGAATAAGTTTCAGTTGCTAAGAATAGAGGATTTATTTGATCAATTGAAAGGAGCAAGTGTCTTTCGAAGATGAAAGCACACGTCGGGATATTATCAGCCAGGGTAAGAGGTTGATGTCCCGAAAACAGCTTGAGAACTGTTGTATTATTCTGAGTTTCGTAATAACATTTGGGTTGACCAATGCTCCGGCTGCATTTATGGACTTGATGAATAGGTTTTCCACCCCTATTTGGATCAATTTGTTGTGGTATTTATTGATGACATTCTGGTGTATTCTAAAGATGCACAAGAACATGAACACCATTTGAGGATAGCATTGCAAATTCTTAGAGAGAATAAATTATTTGCAAAGTTAAGTAAATGTGATTTTTGGCTGAAGTAATAGTGCATGCGCAGTGTAGAATGTATTGTGTCAGCGAGATGGTATAGGATTTGATCTACTAGATTGACGATTGTGAGTTGGAAGCCACCTCGAAAATTATGGCGGGGTAAGAAGTTTCTTAGGCTTAGCAGGTTATTATTGGAGATTTCTACAAGGATTTTCAGTTATTGCATCCTCACTTACAAGATTACTCCGGAAAGGGGTGAAGTTTGAGTGGGATGATAAGTGCCAATCCGGTTTAAAGGTTAAAGAAATGCGGTTGAGCTGCTTAGTGTTGATTTAGCCTACTTCAGGTAGGGATTATACTATGTATAGTGATGCTTCGAGAATAGGTTTGGGATGCTTATTGATGCAAGATGGGAAAGTGGTGGCTTATGCTTTTAGATAGTTGAAACCGTATGAACAAAACTATCCCACTCATGATTTGGAGTTAGCAGCTGTAGTGTTCGCTTTGAAAATTTGGCGACACTATTTATATGGAGAAAAATGTAGAATTTTCACTGATCATAAGAGTCTGAAATATTTGCTAACTTAAAAAGATTTGAACTTGAGGCAACGTCGGTGGTTGGAATTGTTTAAAGACTATGATTGTATAATTGATTACCACCAGGAAAGCAAATGTAGTGGTGGATGCCTTGAGTAGGAAAATGATTTCCGCTTTGTCTTTGAAAGATTATGACAGGAGATTTGATTCTGATGGAGCCTTGTTGGCTCAATTGAGAGTTATACCAAATTTGAAGCAAATGATAATCAATGCTCAGAAGGATGATGCCAAGTTACAAGAGATAGTGTAGTTAGTCGATCTTGGAACCATATTGATTATGCCATACATAGAAAGTGGAGGTTTGTTATCTGAAGCGATTAATATTAATGCAAGATATTTATGGATTTAAAGATATTATATAAGCCACAATCTTGTTTTCACCATGTACCACGGAGGTAATATAGATCATACTAGGATGCGAGAAAGCAGTACTCTTGAATTGCGAGGGATGAAAAAGGACATTTCTAAGTACATGTCTAAGTGTCTGACGTGTCAACAAGTAAAGGCTGAATACCAAGTACCATTTGGTTTATTGAATCCCCTTCCAATTCCCTAATGGAAGTGGGATAACATTACTATTGATTTCGTATTCGGTTTTCCCCTCACCCAAAGGAAACATGATGCAGTTTGGGTAATTGTGGACATATTGACCAAATGCACTCACTTCTGGGTTTTGACTTGGTACTCCATGGATTGTCTGGCGAACTTTATGTGAAGTGAAATTGTCGGTGTAGGGATTCCTTATTGATAGTGTCAGACCACGATCCACGATTTACATGTCAAGGTTACGGAAGGAATTACGGTCGACACAGTGCGAGACTGAATTTAGCAGCGCTTTCCATCCACTGTGAAAACGGATGGATGGTACGAGAAAGAGTGATTGAGTGTTGGAGGGAGGGGTAATAGCCGAGGGCGTGTGATGGGTACTAGAAGTTTGGGATAGGTATGATCACATGGCACCTCGTTACGTGGGCGGGGCACGTATAGTAACCGGTACTCTACGATTAGTCTTTGACGACACTCTCTGACCGTGCTTCGACACATTTAGTACTTTGGTACTCTCTCATTAGTGCGGCGACACTCTCTATCAATGCTTTGGCACTCCTTCTTTGTGCTACATACCTCGATCTTGTGCCAGTACCTTCGGGTACTTATTGTCTTCAATGTCCTACTCGACACTATACTGTCTTGGTCTAGGTAATTAAACAGTGATATGATAAAGTCTGAATCTTGAATAAGAGTAAATGTGTACATGGATTACGCTGAATGTACCTACGGGTGCCTCTGTACAAGTACAAGCTGTAGTACCTCTGGGTACCTGCAATATGATATAAGCTCTATAGTACTTATGGGTACCCCCGTAGAAGTATAATCTCTTTAATTCCTTCGGGAAATCTGAACAAGTATAAGTTTGCTATAAGTACAAGTGTGTGTATAAGTTTCTTTATATGAATTCACGAAAATTCGATATACGCTCTTGTATATTTATTCTTATTATATGCTTACTATAAAAGAGTATTAGTGCATGTGTATATGTATAAGTCATATGTTTCCCATTAAGTGTTAAGCTTAGCACGGGTTTTTATCCCAGATGTGGATCTGAGGAAGGGCGTCAGCGATCTTGGCATCTTGTTGGACGGCAAACTAAGTAAGTCGGAATCCGATGGGTTTGCGCTCTAATTATTATAAAATGTAAGTAATACGGTTTTTTGTATATGTATAAATGTAAATGGGACTGAGGCGTATGTGACCTTTGTAAACACCACTACGATGGTAGTTTTATTTTGTATCATTTTTATGATATTTTGATTTAGTTATAAGACTTGGGCCTGATATGCAGCGAGTAAAAGAGTCCCGATATAGTTTCGCCCTCTTACGCACAGGCGAGGGGTTGGGGGGTGTGACACTCTTTATGCATACAGGCTTCAGAAAACCATTAGTATCGGGTTTAAGGGACTGACGGCATGCATATAATTGGTTAAGTATGAGTTCCCACCATGAAAAGTCTTTTAATTAGTAAAAGTTAAAGTGTTTAAAAATGCACTTTTTGAGTGGTTATCAAGTATACCCTCCAATATCAAGGTTTGGTGGATCCAAGTCTCCCACCATGATGATCAAATTGGGTGAACAGTGCTGAAAACCAAGGTAAGGTTAGATTTCTATTTGAATATCCTTAGGATGTGCGGTATCAATTTGGGACGCTTAGAGTAAGTGACTACGTGCGTCGGATCCCTCAACCTATCTTTTAAAGAGTTTCTCATCTTTGGTCAGTGTCTTCTTGATACTTAGCTTAAGTCAATAGAGTATAATGAATTGTTGTTGGGGTATCCTTCATTTTTAAGCACGGCTAAGATTGTCTCTTGTTCGAGGACCCCAAAGAGCCCAGGTGAGAACTTCTGAAGACACTCACATTTAGTTATCAAAACCTAACCTTCACCTAGAACTTGTGCATAATAACAAATCTAATAAGAGGACATCCTTATTGGGGGCATGGTAGAGGTGCTATATGCTGGTCTCATTATCCATTCAGTTGGAATCTTGAAACCACCCCTTAGATCATCATTGTTGCACGATGGTTTGGTGAAACCAAGTCCCGAGGTCTTTTAAATTCTGTAAAACAATCAATCAATCAAATATGATCTCAGGCAGAAAAATCATCACCATGGACGACTCTAGAGCCCAGCACACCTATCTGAGAGTTGTAGACTACCCTTAGGTTGGTTTAGATATTATAAATTTTTTTATCTCTAACCTAGATCGTCTGGAATAGAGCGAATTAATTGTAATTTTTTTTTAATGTAACTTGGAGGCTAATCATAAAATTAGCCTTCGTCCTTGATTTTTTTTGACATTTTATTGGATATTTTTTATGTAAATTATAATTTTTTGAAATATTAAGTAAACAATACTCAAAGAAGAACTGCAACATTTATGTTCATTGTTTTTTATGCCAATCGAAGACTTGATTTGGTAAACCAACACCAGAATCAAGTAAGGAACATGGAGGGAAATCAATGGGATGAACACGGTCGCATGAGGCCTCAGCATGTGCCCACATGCACCACCTAACGTGGTTGAGTGTGAGGTCCCCACCCCGGGGCCTACCCGCGGGTGGAGCCCATCGTCACCCCCCGGGTCCTTAGATGGTTCTCTCGGCTCACTAGGATATCCCCACAACTCCACCGAGGGTTCCTTTTAGCCTCATGGGGATCAGACCGGAGTCACACGAAAGGCTTAGGTCATGGGGAAGCATCATACTACCAAGCTATTTAGTAGCTCGGTTGGTAGCAAATGCCTAGAACTCTTGATAACGAGGATCCACTGCGGGAAAGCCTTCCTGTGTGTAGTATCTAGTGGTGAGAAACCGTCAGGGCCGGTGACAAACTCCGCAGTGGCGCCCGAGTGAGTCTCCTGATAAGCGCCTTTTTATTGTGAGGTCCCTTGCCGGGAGCTACGCGGTGGCGACCCATCGTCACCCAGGGTCATAGATGGTTCTCCTCACTCGCCCAGGATATCCTTGCTCATAAGGTTTACTGGCGCCATGAGGTCAGACCCGTCACCCGAAGCCTTAGGTCCTTAGGGAAGCATCCTTCTTTCTTTCATTGAAATTACTATGCTTGCCGTCAAGAGGTGTGCGGTATCAATGTGAGCATATGAGCACAGGGCTTCCTTAATTATTTTAGTACCATAATGAATTTTTGAAAATTGGTTTAAGAGTGAAATTTTAAAGTTTTCAAAGAATTGTGGCACTTTGTAGTCGGGAAAGTGGAGGGCGAAAAGTATATTTAATGACGATTAAATAGTAAATAATAATAATAAATTACCAAAATAGTTCGAGGAAGTCTCGAAAATTCTCTAGATCGGATAATGAAAGCCGAATTTGTCTTAGTTAAGTTAGATCTCGCGAAATCCTAGTAACTTGAGGAAAGTTTCGTTCAATTCAGAGATAGTAGAATATTTCACAATTTCTAGGCGACGGGTTTAGAGTGAAACACAGCAGGTTTTAGAAAATCTCGAAAAATTGCAAATATTTAAAGAATATTCAATTATGATAAATAAAATTTTTAGGGATAGAAATGAACAGAATGGAACAGATAGAAATAGTTTATCAAATAATAATAATAATAATTAAAAGAAAAGATTTAAAAAAAAAAAAAAAACGAAAATCCAAAATGAATAAAAGGAAGAAAGTGCGGGGACGGACGAGGCTAGTAGGGAGGAGAAGCAGGAGAGGCGATTTTAGTTTTATTTTTCTTTCTTTATTTCTCGAGATCTGAATCGGATAGTAGGCGTTCGTCGAACCAAAAGTAAAATTGGTATGCGAAGGGAGCTACGCATGGAGTACCAATATCTTAGCCTTTTGTCAAACTTTTAAAGGTAGAAAATTTGCCTAATTGAAAATCATTATTTGAGCCTAAAGGCTATGTAATGGCAGATTTTTAAAAAAGGCCATAAGGTAAGTAAACCGGTCTAAGAATTTAGATTGAGTTTAGAATTTTAGAATTTTTGGAGGCCCGTGTTGAACGTCGAGGCTAAATTTTGGAGATTTGTTTTGAATGATTTAGGTTGAAATTTCAGGATTAGTCGAGCAAGTTGAATGAGTACCGAGAAATGTTTTAGGTATTTTTAAACTATATGGAAAGTCTCTTAAGTCAAAAGTTGACTAAAAGCAGATAGTTTTATGAGGGCATTTAATGTGTATGGACATTTTTAATTGATTTCATATCATATTATAGATGTCCTTATCGGAATGAGACTAGCACGTAAAGTTTGTTAGGAATGTCAGTTAGATTCGATATAATCGACTTTAGAAGCCACAGTGTATGTTTTATGGTAAAACGGTAGGCGAGAGCATTTCGTAATTGAATGGTGTGGCGTTTGGGCATCCAGATGAGAATCTAAGAGTGCGAAGATTTGAAAGAAATTAAGTAGAAAAAGGTGAGTACTCAAAAATCATTTTCTAAAATGAAAGTGTTTAAATTACAAGTTTGTAAAGTGCTTTGAAAATATAGATTTATAAAGCATTTTATTCTGCTCGATTGTTATACTCGCGAGAAAAAGTTCGATTTCGGTATTTAGAAACGGTTTGGCTGGTTTGCAAAACCCACACAGATGGCATAGCTGGAGTTCAGGTCAGATGTATTTAGGATTGTGCATGGGCGAGGTTATGGGATATTATGACTAACTATATTGCACAGTCGTGATTTGGGGGTTAAGATCACAACATATGTTATATAATTGAGTCGCCCTCTTGCACATTCGAGGTATATAGTTAAGCTGGCACTGACTTAGTAAAATAGCGATGAGGTGTTGGTTAGGGTTCCATCTGGAGCATTTTTGGTTAGGGTTCCATTGCTATATAGATCCTTGAGTATTCACTGGGACCATCTTAAGCCGGGTAGTGTTCAGAGGTTCACTCTGATGCAGTTTCGAGAGGTTCGAGGCATCAACCTCTAGGGTATTCCCGAAATGGGCCTGATGGTTGGTACTTGATTTACCGATTATAGCACTTTCGGATATTAACCACCAGAAGCCTTGATTTTGTGTGAAATAGTTTTGAGCCCAGTTTCCAGCAATGAATTAGTTTTGAGCAGTTTTCGTGGCGACGGTTCCATGGCGAAATAGTTTTGAGCAGTTTTGAAATGGTTTTATAGCAAACTTCGGTTTTCTCACTATGAGTTTACAACCATTTTACATGCCGGTACCTGTATTAGGAGAGTCTGAAGCAATGAGGCAGCATTTAAAACTATAGTACTCACCCGAGCCGTTTGGCTCACGAGTTTTGTTTTTAAAATAATTTTTAGTGCAGTCTTTGGCCAGAAAAGATCTTTCAGGATCCTACAATCTGAAATATTTGTGTTGTGATTATTCATATAAGATAAGGTGTAATTAAACTAGAAAAATTAAAATGTGGCATTTTGTATATGTAAATATCTTTTATGCAATATGCATGCATGGTTTTGAGAAAAACAGGTTGCGATAAACTTATATTAGTTGATCTTTATATATATTTTGATGAGGACCACGAGGGAGGTCGGCTTTATTGTTAATAGTGGACATTTGGAAAACATTGGGAGTATATTTTTGTTTATCTGGGTGATTTTGTATTTTTGGGCTTGACCACTTAGATGCGATACGTTATCTTTGCTTGGGATTTTAGTTAAATCTAAATGTGTGATTTTGATAGAAAAGTGAAAAATTTTAAAACCGCGTTTCAAATCTGATTTTAAACGGTTTTAACGGCTTAGCTTCATATTGGCAGCCGATTGACGAGCTTGTTGAGGTTCTTGTGAAGTGCGGCCCGATTTCTGTCACTAGGAGAGAGTCTGTCGACTTGATGAGCAGTTTAGAATGGTTCGCTGTTTTTAATGGCGTTTTCCTGATGGCTTTCTATAGAATTGTTTTTTATAATGATTTTCCTATTGCAACCTACATTGTTTTTTAAATCCTTGCATGCATCAAATATTGAAAAGTGTCACGAATCTCTTTTAACTTTGAAATTCACGGCATTATGCGGCTTTGAGTCAATAGAGAGATTGAAGTCTGGGCTCTGCATGGAAGAGCACCACGAGAGATATGTCGAGCACACACTCGAGAAAGATGCTTCAATGAATCAGCCCGAATGAACCGTAGGGGGCTGGACCAAAAGGGGCGAGGTACTATGACGATGGATCGGGTTTATCACGAATCAGTTCTGGTTGCAGTCGGACACGGAGTCTTGAGGGAGAAGCGGAGGGCATGATAGGGCGTGCTCACAAGAATTAGAGGTTGGCCCGATGATGATGGTATTGGCGGCACAGGCGGGGTACTTGTAGTTAGATAGGGTTGGCGTTCTGGCTATTATATGGTGGTGTAGACATGGGGTCCACTCACCATAATTCGGAAAAAGGTGCGTGGACATGAGATCCTCTCAGGCACCGATGAGTGTTCAGGTGTTCTACTTGGACGCAGCAGTAGCAATTTTAGCAGAAAAGTTTGAGGCTACTAAGGGTAGAAAGGGACGGGTTGGATTACAGCGAGTTAGACGATATAAGAGAGGTGCTCGACGCTAGTCGACCAGGGCACCGATCAGTCTAGTAGAAAGAAAGGAAGAAATGGACCGGCGGTGAGGCTCGGGACGAGGAAGCGACATCTAGCCAAGGATCAGTTCGTCCACCGGCCCAGCCCGGGAGGTGGTAGATCACCGGGATCATCTTTCCATTGTGCCACCCACGTAACAGAGGAGGCATCGGAGGTCTGCGGGATGAATATGACGGGGATGTTTAGAGCTGCGGGCGAAGGTCACTTTATCAGAGGCGTCTGAGTTAATGGCTGTGAAGAGACCTGAGGTAGTGCAGTATCTACCGAGGCTGACTGAGTCCCGATCGGTACGGTAAGTTGATTCTGGCGGGAAGTGACGATCTATTTGGTAGAACCAGCGAGTGCTGGGATTCATAGGAAGCTGAAGGAAGGCTGTACCCAGATTAGCCCGGATTGAGTGGTACTCGTACTTTCGAGGCTCGGGTGTTCTGATCACCACAGTGGGGGAGCGGATGCATCACGAACGTGGTCTGGTATGATTTTAGTTTCTGAATCATGATGCATATACGTGGTGGACCCAGAGCCACTCAGCTCATTTGACCACTGAGTACCTTTCGAGAGGCGCAGTTAGAGTCCATTTATAGATGGTCGTATGGTGGTTTAGGTACCTAATGGGGATATTATGACATAGAAAGATGGTTGAGGTGATAGATTAAATGATCAGATAATAAGAGTTTTCAGAGACTTGATAATATTGGGTATCCATGATTTCGATATAATCTTGGGTATGGGCCCGGTTATCAGGGCATAGAGCCACATGGGTGCTTATCAGAAGGAAGTAAGATTGGTTCAAGCTGGAGACAGTGTGATATTCGAGGGGAATTAGAAGAGATCGCCCTGGTCTCATTAAATGCCATGACCGCTTAAAATGCTTCGGAAGGTTGCAAGGGTTATTTGGCATTTGTAGTGGATAGGAGGCAAGGGGACACGGCTGGAAGACATCTATAGTCAAAAGTTCAGATGTCTTCGGATGATATTTCGGGTTTACCCGGATAGAGCAATTGAGTTAGATTATTGAACTAGTTCAGGGAGGCGTAGATATCCGTTCCTCCTGTCTGAGAATGGGCGCCCGTGAGAGTTGAAAGGAATTGGAGAGAGCCTGATTGGAGGGAATTCTTGAAATGGGAAGCTTCATCAGGCCCTAGTACCTCCCAGTGGGAGCTCCGATTCTCTTAAGTAAAGAAAAGATGGAAGCTTACGGTTGTGTAGAGACCTATAGACAATTTGAATCGAAGCGACAATCGCAGCAGTATCCGCTTCCTCATTATAGATGAGCTATTTAACCAATTGCATGGATCTCGGGTATGATACAAGACGACTGGAATTGATACCATCAGTTGGTCAGGAAGAATGAATGTTTCTAGGCGCCTTCGAGGGCGAGATCACGGTCACTATGAGTTCCTAGTGATGCCATTCGGATTGACTATGCCCAGCTGCGTTCATGGATTTGATGAGCGGGGTGACCGATCCGTAATTAGATGGTTATGATCGTATTCATTGATGACATTCTAGTGTACTCAGTAGTCGGAGGAACATCACGGGGCATCTCGAATGATGTGCGAATTCTTAGAAAGCGTCAGTTATACGCCCAAGTTTAGTAAGTGCAGTTTTGGTTAGACCAGTAGCTTTCTTGGAGTCGTATCATTTCGTAAGGTAGTGTGGATCCTCGAGAAGATTGAAGCTATAGTGAGCCCGAGCCGCATGAAAATGTTTGGGGATTCGCGGAGTTTCCTTGGGATTCAGCGAGTTATTCTGAGGAACTTTGTTGAGGATTTTTCGAAGATATGACCCGGGTTGACGATCTGTTGAAAAGGATCAGAAGTCGAGTGGTCGGGGATACCGCCGGCATAGTTTTGAGGAGGCGGGAGACGGGATTGACGACGGCTCAGTGTGCCTCTAGTCGGGGAAAGGACCCAGTTTATGTGGTATAGTGATGCCTCCGAGACAAGGGTTAGGGTGTGTTTTGATGCGGGATGGTAGAGTGATGGCTTATGCTTCAGGTCAGTTAAAGAGCACGAGCGGGAACTGCAGGCCGCTGATTTAGAACTAGCGGCGGTGGTTTCGCTCTAAAGATGCGGAGACATTATCGCATCACGATTGTTCCTTGTCGGATATTCCTGCGTCGTAAGAGCTGCGATATATCTTTACTCGGGAAAGAGCTTAACGAGAGCGTAGCCGGTGGTTGGAAGTGATTAAGGATTATGATTGCGCAGTAGAGTACCATCGGGGAAGGCGATGTAGTGGCCGATGCCTTAAGTCGGAAGCCGGGAGGTTCTTATGTATCTACTTGGGCAGTATATCTCCCGTTGTTGATAGAGTTGAGATCTTTTGGGAGTTCGAGTTGCGGTAGGCGTCTGAGGACATTGGCATCATTTATGTTAATCTCTTCTAGTGGATCGAGATCAGGAAAGTCGAGAAGCGGGTTCGGAGATGATTAAGTTGAGGGGCGAGATTGAGGGTGGTAGGAAACGGAGTTCCGGATTAGAGACGATAAGGCGTAATAGTTAGAGAGTCGATTGTGTGTACGAAATAAGGTGAACTAAAAGGGGAAATCATGGAAGAGCTCACTCTTGACATATCACCATGCACCCTTGCCAGCACAGATGTATCATACTGCGAGGGAGCATTATTGGTGGGAAGAGGCGTGAAAAGGAAATTGGATTTCGTATCCGGATGCCTAACTTTGTCGTGGTAGGCGGAGCACGGCTTACGCGAGGGGAAAGATACAACACCTTAGATTCCTGTATGGAAGTGGGATAAGATTACTATGGATTTTGTTGGCTCCGGGCTTAGGAACTTCGGAGACAACCTGCCATATGGGTGATAGTGGATAAACATTGCGAAATCGGCGCATTTTCTCGATTAGCAATGATGACTGGGTTAGACGAGTTGGCCCGATTATACGAGGAGATAGTTAGATTACATGGTGTTCCTCTATCGATAGTCTGGTAGGACCCAGATTCACATCGGTGCGGTCCGAGTTCTGAGTGCTATGGGGACTCGGTGCACTTTGCTTACCAGCTTTCCATCCTCGGTGATGGTCGAGTCGAGAGAGAACTATTCGGGCAGCTAGAGGATATGCTTAGAGCATCGTATTGATAGAGTTTAGGGAAGTTGGGATACGCATTTATCTCTCGATGGAGTTTGCTACGTGGCAGTTATCAATCGACATAGGCATGACTCCATTTGAGCGTTAGCTTATGGTAGGAAGTGTGTCGTACTCTGTATGCTTGGATGAAGTAGGAGAGAGGAGGCGATAGGCCCCGAGGTTAGTACGGATTACCTTAGATAAGATCAGTTATCAGGGACGGACTCAAGATAGCCGGGGACCAGAGCCAGGAAAGTTATGCGGACAAGCCGTGAATGCAGAGTTTAAGGTGGGCGATAGGGTCTTCCTGAGTTTCCTTGGAAGGTGTCCTCGGATTTGGAAGAGCCTTGTGAGCGAGGCCCCGAGATAATAGGGCGTAAGGATTCTTGCGAGTGGGACCGAGTAGCATATAGATTGAACCTTCCTCAGAGTTGTCTAAGGTTCGTAATGTGTTTCAGCTAACATCATGCTCGTAAGTACATTCCACGGATCTCTCCCATGTACTCGAGATTGTGATGGGAACTAAAGGATAATTTGACCTAGGGCAGCCAATGCAGATAATGCAGGAATCCCAGATGAGATTTTCTTGGAATAAGGTCATTCAGGTGGTCGAAGTTTTATGGGGGAATCATGGGATTAAAGAGGCTACATGAAGTGGAGGCTTCCAGTCTTGCTGATCGATATCCTCGATTAGTTTCAGGATTAAAATTATCCTCTTTATGTTAGTTTGTTCGATTCGAGGACGAAATGTTGAGGAGGATTTGTAACGCCCTAGATCGAGAGGGTGTACGGTATGTGTAGCTGTATATGAGCACGAGGGCTTCCTTAATTATTTTAGTGCCATAATAGAATTTTGAAAGTGGTTTAAGGGTGAAATTTTAAAGTTTCAGAATTGTGGCACTTTTTGTAATTAGGGAAAGTGGAGGCGAAAGTATATTTAATGGTAGTTAAATAGTAAAATAATAATAATAAATTGCAAATAGTTGGGGAAGTCTCGAAAATTCTCTAGATATCGGATGGCTTGATTTGTCTTGAATTAAGTTAGTCTCGAAATCTAGTAACGGAAAGTTTAGTTCAATTCGAGAATAGTCGGAATATTTTCTGAATTTACAGGCGATGGGTTTAGGTGAGGAAACACAGCGGGATTTTAGAAAAATCTCGAAAAATTGCAAATATTTAAAGAATATTCAATTATGATAAATAAAATTTTTCGGGATAGAAATGAACCCGAATGGAACAATAGAAATAGTTTATCCAAATAATAATAATAATAATTAAAGAAAAAGATTTAAAAAAAAAAAAAAACGAAAATCAAAATGAATAAAAGGAAAGTGGCAGGGACGAACGGCGTGGGAGGAGGAAGCAGGAGGCGATTTTTTAGTTTTATTTTTTTCTTTTCGTTATTTCTCGGATCTACGGAATCGAGGATAGTAGGCGTTCGGTAGATAAAGCGAAAGTGTGGTATCACAGCGAGGCTACGCACCAGAGTACCAATATCTTAGCCTTTTGTCAAACTTTAAAGGTAAGAAAATTTGCTAATTGTGTGTTATTTCGAGCTAAAGGCTATGTAATGGCTTAATTTTAAGGCGTAAAGGTCGTAAACCGGTCCCGAAATTTTGGATTGAGTTTAGGAATTTTAGGAATTTTTGGGATTTGTGTTCGGACGGTCGAAATTTAAGCCACGGAAATTTGTTTGAGACGGTTGGGTTAAGTACGAGTTGTAGTCGAATGAGTTGGACCGAATTTTCAGAAATGTTCGGGTATTTTTTAAACTATATGGAAAGTCTTAAGTCAAAGTTGACTAAGCAGATAGTTTTTATGAGGCATTTAATGTGTATGGACATTTTGGTCAGTTTCATATCATATAGATGTCCTTGTCGAGATGAGACTAGCACGTAAAGTTTTGTTAGAATCGAAGTTAGTTCGATATAATAGTCACTTTGAAAGCCATTGTGTATGTTTTATGGTAAAACGGTGGCGGGAACATTTTATTAATTTGAATGAATTGTGTAAGGCGTTTTGAGCATCAGATGAGAATCTAGAGTGCTTAGCAAGATTTGAAAGAAATTAGCTGAGAAAAGGTGATACTGAAAATCATTTTCTAAAATGAAAGTGTTTAAATTACAAGTTTGTAAAGTGCTTTGAAAATATAGATTTATAAAGCATTTTTATTACTACTCCCAATTATTATACTCGTGAAAAGTTCTGATTTCGATGTTAGAAAGCAGTTTTAGCTGGTTTAAGCGAACCACTAGGTAGCGTAGCTCAGTTTTAGGTCGGATGTATTTCGGTTGTGCATGGCGAGTTATGGGATATTATGACTAGCTATGTTGCACAGTCGTGATTTGGGGTTAGATCTAGCATATGTTATATAGTGAATTAAGCCCTCTTGCACATTCGAGGTATATAGTTAGCGTATTGACTTGAGTACATAAGCGATGGTGTTGGTTCAGGGTTCCAGGAGCATTTTGGTTAGAGGTTCCATTATGCTATATAGATCGCCGTGTTCACCCAGGACCATCTTAGCGGGTAGTGTTCAGGGTTCCTCTGGAGTGCAGGTTCGAGGTTCAGAGCTACATCCTTCTAGGTGTTCGAAATGGGCCACGGTGGTTGGTACTTGATTCTGATATAGCACTTTGGGATATTAACCACCAGAAGCAGTTTTCGGCGAGAGAAATAGTTTTTCAGAGCAGTTTCAGCGACGAGTGGATTTGAGCAGGTTTCGGCCCAGGCAAGCAGTTTCATGTGAAATAGTTTTAAGGCAGTTTTAGAAAATGGTTTCCTGTGCAAAACTTCGATTTTCTCATAAAGCAGTTTACAACCATTTAAATATGATTTTACATATTGGGAGGTACAAACGGCCCAGGACAATGACATTTTAAAACTTATAATCTCTTGAGCAGGTTGGCTCGGAGTTTTCACATTTTTAAAATAATTTTTTAGTCGCAGTCTTTGACGAGAAAAGATCTTTCGGGATCCTCTGTCTGAAGCCAGTATTTGTGATTATATATAAGATAAGGTGTAATTAAAACTAGAAAAGTTAAAATGTGGCATTTTGTATATGTAAATATCTTTTGTAAAATATACGCCATGGTTTTGAGAAAAACGAGGTTCACGATAAACTTATATTGGATTGATTATATTTTGATGAGGACGGAGGTCCTTTATTGTTGTAGTGGACATTTGGAAAACATTAAGTGTATTTTGTTTTATCACAGGTGATTTTGTATTTTAGGCTTGACCACCGTGCAGTCGTTATGCTGCCGGATTTTCGTTAAATCTAAATGTGTGATTTTGATAGAAAATTGAAAAATTTTAAAACCCACGTTTTCCAAATACAATTTTAGCAGTTTTAACGGCTTAGCTTCATCAGTAACGTGGTCGAAGCGAGCTTGGTGAGAGTTCTGTGAAGTCTTGGCAATTTCTGTCACTAGGAAGGGATTACATCATTGAGAGTGGGCCTCGGCGGCTTGGCCGACAGGATGCGTGAAGGCGCATGCTAGCTTGGATTAGAGCCAATTTTAGTCAGTTGGTCCTTACTTTAGTGCTCCACCTCCTTGTAAAATATTGTGGCAATCTGAGTTCTACGCAAAGATTGGCGACAATTTTAGTTAGTGGCTTTAGACGTTGCCTAGGGGTACGTGAAGCCTTTGATTTTGACGAATTTTATCTAATAAGCTCCTAATGCATTGTTCTACCTCTATATAAAATTTCATGATGATCAAAGATTTTTGTTGCGAATGCTGGCAAATTTGGTTCTTGGCTTTAGAAGATGCGTGGGAGCATGCGTAGTGTTGGATTTGGACCAATTTTGGCTAGTTGGTTCCTCATGTGGTGATCTACCTTCTTGAAAATTTTTGTGATGATTCAAGTTGTGTGTAGTGATTGGAAGTAGTTTTAGTGCTTGAGTTCTATAAGGGACTAGTTAGGGTTTTAAGTTTTTGGCTAGCCAACCTAGAAACTAATATAACTTGGCCTACCTAAAGAAATTACACAACCTGAAGAAAAAGAAGGAGTAGGGCTCATATATTAGGTTGGGCTTTTCGCCGTGGGCTTGTAATTTTCTTTCCACAGAAAACAATGGATTAGGGCCCATTATTCATTCTTTTCTTCTACATTCTTTATATATAGATATAACATGAAATATGCTTGCCATGCCATTTAGAATAGATGGTGCCATATAATATGCCTATGATTCTTGTTTTTATCTAGATAAACCCCCTAATTATTTAATGCTGAAAACTATTGAATGGGTGAAGGTCAAATTAATTCAATTAATTTAAAACTCGTAGGCTCCATTAAGGGTCTCATAATAAAATGGTCATGTGATGCCCCAACGGATAAACATGATCAGATTTTATTAGATTGGATCTAAAATAATTTTAAAATTTTAATGAGGTTGTACAACCCAATGTCTACAACACTTACATATTAAAGATAATTTTAAAATTATATTAATGGTTATCACATTCAATTTTAGTAACATTAATTATCTTCTCAACGAGGCTCTATTAGTGTTATTGGAGCCCAAAGTTTTTCTTATTGATAAGTATTTGTGTTATTTGAGAAAGTTTTGGATCCAATTTCTTGTTGGTGGCGACTTGTTTGTACATGTCTATAAAACTCTTGTCAAAAGGGCAATATGACCTTAAGGGAAGAAGGTTTTTAATGGAACCACTGTGACCCCTAGACTTACCTTGGACTTTCCTAGTGTATTAACATAGGAACTCACTACCGTTCAAGGTTAATGTTTCCAGGGGGCTGTTTTGGTGGGACAATGATAGGTGTATTTTTATACTTATTAATGCATCTTTGTCCACCTATATTTGCATGTTTTGAAGGTGTTATTGAGGCTTCTAATGTTCATTTATATAATCTTTTGGTCTTAGGTACATTTGGGAGCAAAATGAGCAAAAACCATCAAAAGTGATTGAGATGTCACAACATGCAGCAGCTCTTTCAAGTTTTCAGCCTATAGGATCACCTCAAATGGCTCCCGATCTTGGTGTGGATGAATTCTAGACTTCTCCAGAAGCTTTCTGCTTGAGTTTGAATTATAAATTTGGAGTTCGAGAGGAGAAAGTTATGGCATCGGAAGTTGGAAGATCTGTCGGGGAAGTGGCGCCGAGGATCTAACGGGTGGCTCTCTGACACCCATCACAGAGGCCGCGATGCCAACCTCTTATCCCCACCGATTAGCATGACTGGAAATTACCTCCCAGCCAAATCTAGGTGCCCCGGGACCAGTATTTCGGCGTTTTTACCTAATTACCCTTAATGAAGCCCAAATGACGTGAGATTTGGTATTTAAGCCGTCATTAGGGTTCTGAACAGGGGGTTGAAGGTTCGAGGAGACGACGAGTAGAGAGATTGTGACGAGAGATCCGAGGAAAACATGAAGACTCTTCGCGAAACCTCAGTTTTCTTACTCCTTCACTATCCTCTTCTTTTTGTTTTGGATTGTTTTTGTTCTTAAGATGTTCTAAGTTTCTTTTCTAAGGCTACGATGTAGCCTAATCATGGATTAAACATTTGGATTGTAATCTTTTGACATCTTGATGCATATATGTTTAGTTTTCCTTTCTATGTTTAATGCTTGTGAATGTTTTGCCAACGTTTGCATGTTATTATCTATCGATTTAAGGCTGAGAAGCAATGATTGATAGGGATCAGAATGAAACACCATTTAATTGCTGTGAGACAAAGATATTCATGGAATTGAATGCAATCTATAGGGTTTTTAACACTAAATGAATTCTATTTATCTAAGTTAATACAAAGAATATCTTAAATATGATTTTTAGGTATATTGTTGATGCTTGAGAAAGATCCATAAAATCTGTTTCTAATGACTTGTCATGATATATGGGATTTGAGTCGATTGTTATAATAGATGCCATTGTTTAGGGTGATTATGAGTGAATTCGTAACCCTTGGTCTTCTTTACATGCAGGTCTTCTTGATTTTCTTGATATCTAGGGTTTTATTTTCTTTGAATGTTTAGTTCTTATAAATTCAATCATCATTCTAAATATCATCATCTAAATTAAGTTAGAGTTAGATTATATTAGTAATTGATAGGCATAGTCTCCGTGGGATCGACACTCTATTTACCACTTTATTACTTGTTCATGACGCGTGCATTTGCGTGTAAAAAATATCCTGCAGATTTTGGCGTCGTTCAATCGGGGGACTTAATAATTACTTGTAATATAAATTGAAACTCTTTGTATTTCTTTGGATATAGTTTAGTAGTTTCTTCGATCAATTTTTTTGGTTATTTTTATTTCTTTCATTACTCTTCATATATATATATGTAACCTTATATATATATATATATATATATATATTATTTCTAGTACTTTGATTTTTCTTGCTTACATTTTGTAGGAGTTGAACAGTTTATGCGAAGGAGATTAGGTTATGGTGATGAGTAAAAGTCATCTATTTTCGAGTCCATTTTCGATTATTTTACATAAAGCGATTTATATGCGGGAATGGAATAAGAAGCTTCACGAATTTACGTGCGGCGAAATCGAAGCGAGAGTACGTGGAAGCGAGAATGTGGCGGCCCGGAGAGCTTAATATAAGGGGATGAAGGCGGTGGCGGCAAGAGCAGCATAAGAGGGATGAAAGGACAGAGGAATGTTGCTAAAGCTTGACAATGATCAAAATCGTATTGAGGTTACATCGTGAAACTCGATTCATAAATGAATCTTAATTGAAAACAAAATGAGGTGGGATGAAAGAAACTGAAGTTATTAAACAACCGAGGGGTGAAGAAGAAGAAGAAACAATGTCGCGACATACGGATGCGATCAGCGACAATCAACACCTAAACCCAAGCGAAAGCGTGCGCGACATCGGTTGCAAGGAGAAAGTTGTCGCGACAACAATGCCCTGAAGATAAGGTCGCGGCCGACGCACACGGTTGTCGGCGACATCAATTCACGAAGGCGTGGTCCGCGACAACATCGAGGTTGTGCGTGACAACAATTGTCTTGGGAATCGGAAGTCAAACGACACGGTGTCTCAGCGACATGTTGCATGTGGATCGAAGATTGCGCTGACGTCGATATTTGTCGCGACATGAGTTTGATGAGGAAGAGGTAGCGGCGGTCAGTACATGCGCGACACCGCTCACTTAAGACGTATCGCCCAACCACATAGAGGCTCCTGCGACTGGGGCTGCGACAAACGGTGGCGACAAGGCTGATGTCGCGGCGATTATCGATCTGCTTGGGCGGTAAATAAAGTCGAAATGCACATCGAAAATTAGAGGTGACTTGAGCCTATAAATCTGAAGAGTACGCTGCAAGAAAAGCGCGATATACTTGGCGACTTGAAAGAGAAATCTGGGTTGCTGAAGGCTCCTGTATTTTTTTTTTTTTCTTTTCTTTTCTTTCTTTTGTTTTCGTTTTTTTTTCCATTTTATTTTAGATTAGATTAGTTTGTATTTCGTTCTAATTTGGATTTGAACGTTAGTATCAAAGTTTAGGCGAATGCTGATTTATATTTCTTAAAATTGTTATGCAGTTGTTTGAATTCAGAGACAAATTTTGAATTGAACATCCGGTTCCAGATTCTGATGATTTCTTGTCAGCCAACGATATATGGTACTAAATTAAGTAATTTGAAACCCATCTTCCATTGAATTGGCGTTATTGTCGAAATTATCTCTGTGATGTTTTATTCATTATGAAGTAGAACTTGGATATTAAATCGACTTCTTGGTTTTGCTTGTTTCTTGGAATTGATCCCGATATCTCGATCTGTAAATTAACGAGATTGTTTAAACCTCACGATTTCCGGAGGCCCTCAGTGACTCTGAAGGCATTCTTGAGAGTAAGGGAACAATTTCGGAAGTATTTGAACGATATTCTTTGATCTAATGTGCTCTGTATACTTAAATCAATACATCCTCTTCTCACTTGCTTAGGGAATGAGTTGGTAGGTTATTAACTACGTATCAGGAGAGTTCACCTCGATTCGAATATGATGAATTCGATCCCGGGTGTTAACAAGGATCACTGTCGAGGAAAGAGTAAACTATTCTAATTTTGAGGATGAGGGAACCGGTACAGGTGCAAACCTGCAATGACTATATTTAAGGAGCTGGTTTTCAGTGATCATGGCGTGGTGGTGTAGTATTGAAAGAAAATACTGAGCAAGTCTTAGCGTTTAGAGTGGTTATCTCCACTTTTTCTGTATTAGAGAGAAGCTTGGGTTGAATTGAGATGATGGACGATGGTTTAGAGAGATCTAGTCACACTATATTAATCCTGGACTAGTTTTAAAAATGTTAGTTCGAGGAAAGCAAAAGTTATGAGCGTAGGGTGATTCTTCCCATGATATTGTGTTCGATGTTTCCTTTAGAAATAATTGTTGATTTTAATTTTTCTTCCTTCAATTCATTTGTTATTCATTCATTTTCTTTTACATCGACTTCTTCGGGTTTTGAAAGCAAAATCGATATTGTATTATGCGTCCAAATGGTAGCCGGAGCCGTGGTTGGGGTAGTTGATTGAAAAATTCTTGAGATTCTGCATTAAGGATCGATATACGGACTTAATTCCAATTTCTGCTACTTGTTCGATGCATTATGCACTTGCGTTATCTTTGGATCAAAACCACGAGAAAATGGTTTACTCTTTATGAAATATCTTTTTAATCAACACCATAGCTAAAACCCACACTTTCTAGAGTTTAATGGTTTTGTGCGAGGACTAGATAATAATCGCTTGGGTAATAAGTCATAAATTTGAATAAGGTGTTTGATCCATAACAGTGGTGAGCAGACAACAAGTTTTTATGGCGCCGTTTTCGAGGGGATGCGATAATAGTCCTTAGGTGATAAGCGTCATAGGAATTTACCATCATGAAGTCCGGTCGACAAGTTTTGCAGGCGGATTCTTGAAGTGGTCGAAAGAATTTGAAGTAGTCAGTATTACGTTGAAAGAAGAAAATGCTAATTTGGACTCTAAAGAAAAAGAACAAAATGGTATTTCATAGCGGTGGATTATTTTTAGCCACTAACTTTTAACAAGCCATATTGAAAATATTTGTTGGCTTTGATTAATTGCCCGCGATAAAATTTGAAATTTGAATCAACAACATTTATATCGCAAGTTCCTCTGCTGGTAGTCAAACTGCTGCGAGTATAGTGAGTCCCAGGGTCGAACACGGGGATGGGTTTTCATCCTAGAAATGGTTTACGTGGGGCATGAAGGTAAGGCTTTCTATTTGGACTTTTTGGATTTGTGTCAAAAGTTTGTAAATGGTTTAAGCTGAAATTGCAAAAAATGGTAAGCGAAAATTAAAGTGAAGAAATTAAACTTTGAATTTAGGTCTGACTTGACAATTTAGAGGCAAACACATGTCCTCGGGTTTTATCCTCCTATGTGAGTCAACACGGGATGCGATTATGGCCCCTTTGTCACTTTACAAACCTAACATTCCATTATCATTTTTTAGAGTGAAAAATGAGACCATCTAAAGAATCCGCGGTGCATCTCTACTTTAGAGCGAATCACAAGTATGAGTATTGGCCAAAACAATAAAAATTGATGTTGTTTAACCCCTCATTGAAAAACCCTCACATATCATTTTTTACCTCGGAGACAAGTAAAAACCCTCCTGAGAACAACGGTCTAAAGCATGGAGGTATTGTGAAGATAACATCCAGTGTTATCTGGCCCAATTTTTGAAAATAAGGGCCATAAATACTACGTGACTTTTAGTACAAGAGGACCGAGCATGGCAACCCCGCACGAAGCTGGCTTCCTTCCTCTTCAAGGAAAGGAAGGCAGCAAGCATCTCTTGAGTTGTCATCCTCGAGAGGTGTGTTTAGCAGCTTGAAAAGGGAGAGAGAAAGAAGAGAGAGAGAAGAGAGAAAGCGAAATAAAAGCAAGACTAAAAAAACTTTATTTACAAAAGCGGTAAATAAAAGAACACAAATCACGAAAAACTTGTCTTCCCTTCTATCCACCTCCTCCTTTATTACAAAACATGAAGGGAGTATTTATAGGCCTCCTGTAATTGTGAAATTACCAAAACCTAATAACTAGGCTAAGATTACTAGGACAATTGGGTAATAAACCAAGTTTGAAGGCGGTTGCATTAATTACAAAGCATGACGAGGCCTGCAAATTTCGCTACAGGATGAATTTCGCTAAATTAGCGAATTTGGCAAGGTTTAGCGAAATTGGCAATGGTCTAGCGAATTTGGCAAGTGTTTAGCGAATTTGGCAAGGTTGGAATTTCGCTAGCTAGCGAAATTTCGCTAAGCTAGCGAAATTTTCAGTGAGAAGCGAATTTATGATACCGGTGCAAGTTGGCTGGCGAATTTATGGTGTCTTGGTGCGGCTTGTTTGCGACGATTTCTGAAATACGCTAAGTTACTGATTCGTTGCGAAACGAAGGTTGCGGTCGCTAAGTTAACAATTGATTGCGACAGTTCTGAAAATTCCTATTTTCTTTGTTCATGCCTCGTCTGTGTGGCGCATCTCATTTCCTCCACTTTCCTTTGTTTTTCCATTGATTGGCTCACTGATGGTCGAGACTAAACTTCCAACCTCATGATTGATCATTTGCATTGTGGTTGAAGCCTAGAAGTGCATAAATACCTACAAAACAACCAAAACAAAGCTCCAAATGGCATGGGTGTTACTAAGATGACATGAACACTTCAATTGGTTTATATGACATGATTAATGATCAAAAAGTACTCAAAACCTATCTAATATAGGGTTCAAAATTGCACTTTTTGAGCACTAATCATGGCCTGACTGATCCTATTAATGTAAGTGTGTTTTGATTTCAGGAAAACTTTAATGCATAGGAAACAGAACACTGATCTGATTCCAACAGATACTGAACTAGAAAGAACACTCAAAAGCTTGAGAAAGGCGAAAAGGTCAGAAAACTCAGCCATGGCAGATGAAAGGCCGCACTGCATCAAGGACAACGAAAGGTTTTAAGGCCTTAATCATCATACAATGGAGGACTCTCGAGACCAATTATTCAGATGAATACTCGCGAATCGCACAGCCCGCAGCTGATGCCAATAATTTTGAACTGGCCAAAGACTGACAGCAATGGTTCAAGAATACCAGCTTTAATGGTCATCCCTGTAAGACCCAAATGAGCATCCTGAAGGTTTCGTGAATGGCCAACACGGTAGTTGAATGGGGTAGACCAGAGGTCATAAATTGCATTTATTCCCATTTTCTCTGAGATACAAGAAATTACATGGTATGAATCTCATCATATGGTCTTCACGGATACTGAGGAGCTTCAGAGAGTTTCACCTCGTAGATTCTTCCACTCACTCACCTCTGAGAGAAGGAGGAGATAATTGTGTTCCAGCAAGGGAAGATGAAAGTCTTATGAAGCTTGGGAAAGATTTAAAGGTTGTCAAGAGGTGTCCAATGTGAATGGATAATTTAAGACCAAATGGACATAGGTGTATCAAGGTTAATGATACATCTAAGGGCATTATTGATGCTTCATGTTAGAGCATCTAAACGTAAAAGGTAAGAGGTGTGATCTGATCGAGGACCCCGCTAAATGCAATATGAAAGTCTTCGATCGAGTTTGCAAGAGCACCGCAGAGGAAAAGAAGTCATGGACAAAGAAGACGATACCAATGCCGAGGCAAAGCCAGATGCCATCATGGCGAATGGACAAGCAAGAGAGGAAGATGCACACTGCTCATGAACAGGAGCAATGAGAGTGGAACCATTGAGAGGAAGTGCTAGCAACGACCGAAGAATCGTTTTATGATGCCGAGGAGGTTGGGTACTGGGAGAGCCAAGAAGTTATCACTTCAAACTAACTCCTAAACCTCACAAAGACACTAACATCCAAATAATTAAGGAACCAAGGAAATTCTTCTATATGGTGGAGGGGCCTCACAAGGCTGGGGCATGAACAGCATCCTCAAGAAGGATATCACACTCACCAAGGTTCCTACAAAGATTATAAAGGAGGAGGAAGCAAAAATGAATATCAAGGTCAGAGGAGAGCTCCACCATTCAAGATCAATCACGCACCATTGGGCAACAAGAAGTTTAAACCTCCATGAACAAAAGTTTGCAGAATTGGAAGCCCTAAATGCCAATTTCAAATTCTTTCAAGACCACTAATGCTTCTCTCAAGAACCTGACACAGAGTAGGGCAACCGCCCCTAAACCCGCAAAATCGTGATGAGATGCCTTCCCAAAGGACACTAAGAAGAATCCAAAGACTATGATTAAAATTGTGGAGTGGTGACTTGAGAAGAAGACAGTAAAAGATGAAAGCAAACTGTGGAGAAGAAGGCCCGTGAAATCAATAAAACACTCTGGAAGGGGAAAGAAAGAAGGAACACCAAGGAGAAGAAGGAAGCAAGAAGACCTGTAATCAGTCATAGCCCCATTTCCACAGAGAATGTTAAAATCAAAAAATAGAGGAACAGTTTGCAAGGTTCTGAAAGACTCGTAATCTGGAATCAAGATGCCTTTCACCGAAGTGGTTACTCAGATGCCACTTTATGCAAATTTTGAAAGACATATCGAGGCAAAAGGTTAAGATCAATAAGAAGGAATTGCAATTTAATCGCAACTCACAGCCAATGTGGATCAAGAGAGGCTTACCTAGAAAGATGAAGGATCCAGAGCTTACCATCTCGCACCATTGAGAGTTTGAGTTCCAGAAAAGCTCTCTCGTGACTTAGTGCGATAAATTTAATGCCTGTGACCATGTCAAGAAGGCCTGGGAGATTACCCCACCATCGTCACTTCCAAACGGCGTATAGAACCCCGCAAAACCCAAGGAATCATAGAAGATGGGCCGTCAAGGTGGGAAAATTTATTTTTCCAAATGACTCACTACACCGATACGAGAAGACCAAGTCCCTCTGCTAGTCGAATATTCTTAGAACCTGAGCAGCCTTAATCGAGCATGTTAAGGAATTCCCACGCCGCAGTTGAGAATGACACAAATGACTTCAATTCTAACTGTTTGAAGAATTTAGATATAGAAAGGATAGATATCAAGTCCAAGAGAGAAGATGTATATGTCAACAACTCGATTTTACTATGATTGTAATGACTCAACTTCAATCAATGAAAAGAGATGAATCTCCAGTATCCCTGTTGTTTTGATTCGATTTTCTCGCACATCAATTTACATTCGACCTAAAAGGTGATGAGTCTTGAACAAAATGGGATAAAACAAAGAGACAAAATGAAGAAAAGGAATTTCATCAAGAAACCAAAATAAGAAGGGCTAGTTTAAAAGAGTTGCTAAGTCATTTAAAGTATGCTTAATCGAGCCGCTGCGCAAAGAACAAACCAAGAATAATTCTCGGCGACTTAGTAGATGCTGAGGAAACAAAGTTTGCCGGAAATTTTAAGGAAGATAGTGAGTTCATATGGTCTATATTGAAGATTTAAAAAGGTATCACCATCAATATGCATGCACAAAATAATTTCTAGAAGAGAATGCAGACCAATCGTTGAACATCAAAGGAGATTGAACGATTCATGAAGGAGGTAGTCAGGAAGGAGAGGGTACCAAATGGTTGGGTCGCTTCACTATCAGCACTGCATGCCCTCAAGGAGCTCCACCTCCATGTAGTTCCAAAGAAAGGTGGATTTCATCAGGATCCGCAATGACGTAAATAAATTGATTCCAACAAGAACAAAGACAGGATGGAGAATATAATTGATTACAGAAGTCGAACACCGTGAACTGTGAAAGATCATTTTCCTTACCTTTCATATTGACTGATGCTAGACAGCTAGCAGACAAACATCATTTTTGTTTTCCTGGATACGGATATTCAAGTTAAAACTGGACAGTAATCGCACCCGAGGGACTGCAAAGATCATTGATAGCGCCTTTGCGAAAATCTTGTTTTAAGGATGCCATTTGGGCTATGCAATGCCCACTATCATGATGTATAAGATTTGGCTCTATGTTCTCAGATTTGGTCGAGAAGTCATGAGATTTTTACGGATGACTTCACAGCAGAGTAGTCCGGGGCTTTGAATGTTGGTCTCGAGCACCTGAAAATGACTTCTAAAGATGTACAAACAACCAGCATCATTGGGAAAATA
Source organism: Tetrastigma voinierianum (assembly GCA_016808115.1). Taxonomy (NCBI): domain Eukaryota; kingdom Viridiplantae; phylum Streptophyta; class Magnoliopsida; order Vitales; family Vitaceae; genus Tetrastigma; species Tetrastigma voinierianum. The sequence goes on along the minus strand of JAEQBH010003669.1, from coordinate 35,072 downwards.
TTATTCATGGTATTGTAAGGTATGTTCTGTCATAAAATTTCACATGTATTAGAAGTGGACCAATCCAAGATTTCCATTATCAAACCTTAGCACCCTCCTCACAACAAGAAAAGGTATAAAGGAGTTTTGGGCATGCTGGATTTTTATAGAGACTTAATAAAGATTTCAAGGACAGCTGCATCTACTCATAGATTAATGAAGAATGTTATTTGATGATTCCTCAGAAGTCAGCTTTTGAAGAAATGGTTAAGATCGATTGGTTCAAGCACCTATCACACGCACTGCACGTGGGATCAGGATTCAAGTAATGTGTGATGCCAAAGGACTTCGCAGAATAAATATTGGGGCAAAGAAAGGATAAAATATTCGTAGCCATACTATGCTAGCGTAACCTTCAACGAAGCACAAGAAAACTATTCCACAACTCGAAAAGGAGATGCTAGCTATGTGTTTGCTTGCGAAATTCGTGCCATACATTTTGGGATCCCATGTTATAGTTCACATTGCACATGCAGCCATCAAATATCTGATGTCAAAAAGCGAAGCTAAGCCAAGACCGACACGGCAGGTGCTAGCACTGCAAGAGTTTGATCCGAGATTAAGGATAAAAAAGGATGTGATAATGTGATAGCTGATCACTTGTCCAGAATAGAAAGAAATCAAGCAGAAGAGGAGGAGATAAGACTAAGAGAGAATTTCCCAGATGAGCAACTATTTCAATTGTCATTCAAAATGCCATGGTATGCTGATATTGTGAATTACTTAGCTTCAGGGAGTAGTTCCTTCCGGGACCAAACAACAATAAAAAGAAAGCTCAGGATCGATGTTGTGTATTATATCCGGATGACCCACTTTTGTTTAAGAGGTGCTGATATGATTATAAGAAGATGTGTGCGAGGTGAACAAAGGCATCACTATAGAATGAATGCCATGCATCACCATATGGGGCATTATTCTCAAGAAAGAATGTACCAAAAGATACTCCAATCCAGGATTTTATCGGGCCAACCTGCTTTTCGTGGACTGTGACTTAATGGGTCAAATTATGATAGATGCCAAAAGATTGAAAGACAAGAAAGATAAATGAAATGCTCCCTACTATATATTAGTGGTGCAAATTTTTGATGTATGGGGATAGATTTTATGGGATCCTTTCCATTGAACCATTCATGAAACTCAGAGATCGCTACAGCGGATTGCGTTTCTAAACGGGTGGTGTCATAGCTCGCCCAAGAAATGATGTTAATACGCTTGTGAGTTTCCGCAAAAGAACATATTGAGCAAAGATTTGGAACACCTGCAGTCCATCATCAAGGGATGGGGTTTAATTTCAGCAAAACAAAATTTTGGCAAAGCTCATGAGCAAGATATGGATCAAATATAATGAGCCTAGCTTATCATCCCCAATAATTAATGTTAAATTTCCAACAGTGGAGATTAAAAGGATCCTCGGAAAGACTCAGAAGTTCAAGCAGAAGGATTGGTCTTCAAAACTTGATGATGCACCTTAGCCTACAGGATCGCATTCAAAATCCCATTGGGATGTCCCCATATAGGACTGCATTCGCAAGCCGTACACCCCTTTCAATTTTCATTAGAATACAAGGCCATGTGGGCCATCAAGAAGCTGAATTTCGATTTCAAAATGGCAAAGGAAGAGAGATTGCTTCAACTCCAATGAACTGAAGAACTGGTGTCGAAGCCTATGATACGCAGATCTACAAAGACAAGACAAAGAAATGGCATGATCAAAGGATTCTTAGGAAAGAATTCAGAGAAGTGGGATCGAAGTTTCTATTTAACTCCAAATTAAGATTGTTTCTAGAAAATTGAATCAGTGGAGAACCATACATGGTAGTTAAGCACTACACTTTAGAGCAAGAGAACACTCAAGACTCGATCGGGGAGGAATTTAAAGTCAATGGATAAGAGACCAAGCAGCTCATCAAAGGTGGGGAAGAAAGAAAAAAGAAGAGAGGCTACAACCGTTCATTGAGAGAAAAAGAAATATCCAAACAAAGAAGTCCAAATTTAAGGACTCAAATCGAGTAGCTTGATGGAGGCAACCTATAGAGACTTTAATTTTGCTTTACTTTTAGATCAGAATATTTTTAGAATTCACCTTGATTTTGTTTTCTTTAGTTTTTATAGTGATTAGTTAGTAATATGGAAGTTAATTTTTGTTTAATTAAATCCTTTATGTAAATGTTGCAGAATGCGCAGTAAAAAGGTAAAGGAAGGGAGTGAGAAGGAGATACCCTGTGACAACTCCAACACCCACAGAAGGAGCTTTTTTGAAAAAAAGTGGGGAGCATTCTTTCCCTATACAAATTCTCAGAAAGTGAATAGAATATATGTTTGAATTGTCAGGTGGAATTGATTTAGTTGATACCTGTAGAATTTGAGAACCGATAAAGAACAGTGCCTCTGCTCCTTTAAATTTAAGGCAATAGATTAACACGACAGAAAACTTCGTCGCGACAGTAATGAACGCAAATAAGTCGGGAAGTGTCGTGACTTAGTCAGAATGTAAAAAAAAAAATAAAAAAAAATAAAAAAATAAAAAAATAATAAAAATAGAGTTGAATGTCGCGACAAGATCAATTCCTTCAAAAGAGTGAAGTTGTCGCGACATCTTAAATGAAACACCTTAGGTCACAGCCAGAGGATGACTTGTCCTCCGATAGGTTACTACTGTCGCGAAAAACAGTAAGTTGTCTAGACAAAAGAGGGAAATTTGGCTACCAAGGCCATAATTTTGCCCTAAATTTAATGGCGTGACACATTCTCACTGGTTAGAACGAAGAGCGCATCTGAACAGAGGTAATAAATAGTGATTAGTGCGTAAAAACAAATTAAATTCGACTGAACTAATGTGTTTAATACACTCAATTTCGAGGGGAATAATCAGAGGGAAATTAATGAGTTTGAGGAAAACGTTCAAAATTCTATATCAAAACAACGAATCAAGTGGAAAACACCGTAAGAGCAAGGTTCGAGGAATCTCATTTAATCCATTCATAAAAAAAATAAAATAAAAAATAATAATAATAATAAAAAGAAAGAATAAATGGTTGTTCTTCCCTAGAAACGAAATTCACTATAAAAAGATGGGAGAACGACGGGAAGAAAACTAACAAAGAGAATGGAGAAAAGGGAGAATGAGAGAAAAGAAGAGCTCCAAGGGTTTGAACACAAGTTTTATGGAATGAACGAGTTTAAAACAAATTCCATTTTAATTCAGCAAAACTGGGGTGTCAAAAGAATGGTTGATGGAAGGGAATATGGATTGGTTAGAATCCAGTCAACTATGAAGCTCCAAAGAAAGGGGGAGAGGCAACAATTAGTTAAAATACAAACCTTGTTAACAGCCGAATCACTCTCAAGGAGCTTGATGTCCGTGAACCAAATTTGAAGCTGGGCCGTAAACTTCCCGAAGAAGATATAGGGATTTAGATCAAGAAATAAAGGGTTTTTTTCTCGAACTAGATACAAAGCGGGTAACTCGTAAGAAAACAGATTGTAACCGAAAATGTTTGATATTTGAATAGATTTCCTTCGATTTGTAAATACAGAGTTGTTCATGATATCTGAATTCATTTCTGCTTTCATTTAGTTTCGATTCGGGAATCAATTTAATAATTCTACAAAATGCGTAATAAGAGCCAAATGATGCAATTTAATTGAAGCATAAATTACATTTACTTTGAATTTTGCTAATAAAGTTCAGATATAAGAAGGTTATACAATTGAAGGAACAAAACAAATTTTTGAGTTTGTGGTATTAATAAAGTGAGTCAAGGAACCCTGAAATAACATCATTTAAATTCCTCATCCACCGATGTGAGTCAAGAAAACTCAGTGGTTAGTCACAAAGAAATCAACCCAAACGAACTTGTTAGATTGATCAAGGCGAAATCCTAGGATAGGTATAATCACAACAAGAAATGATGCAGCCATCCTGGAAAGTTTGAGCCATTCCCAAATCATCCCTACTTATATGTCGATGCATATACTTTAGTTCCGTAAATTGGAGCCAAAACAAGCCTTATTTTCAAAATCGTGGCCTAACAAAGACCCTAACCCATCCTAGTGAATCAATCCTCCAAAGAACCCTGTGATTACCAAAGAATTCAAGGAGAGGAAGAAATAAAGCCTGGGAGCATAAATTTTTTCGAGGAACTTAGAAAATATAGAAAAAGGGAATGAGGAGAAAATATCTACACTAATGCAAAGTGGAAAAGAAAGCTCAAGGGAATAGGTTTTGTCTTGTATGCCGACTCTTCGAATAATTAAGTTCTGTGGGGTGTTTAACACCAGAAAATTCTAATGCCAACTCGGGTATGGGAGTTACTAATCCAAAGTTCGCTAAGAGTGTTAGAAAGCCTAAGAAGACAAAACATTGTATTATTCCCACATGATAGAAAAAGAAAAAAATTCTCATTGAATTGTGAATGAGAAATGGGAACATACAGCCGGAATAGAAGAAATCACGATGATCCCAAAAACATGAAGTTCTGGGGGGGAGCTATCTCAAGAAACTACAAGGAGAAAAAGGGCAGTATGTGAGTGAAAAGGGAAAAGGAGTATTGGTGATCTTAACCTAAAATCCCACTATCCTACCCCCTTACCTAAGCCTACACATGTCTGAAAAGATCCGATTGATCTCGAGGTTGTAAATAACTTATATTAGTGGAGATCAATATGAACAACAAGCCTATGGAATTTGGAAAATCAGGAAAAGATCAAAACGGTGAACATCCTTTAAGGGTTAATTGACTCATTAAGGAAATGAGAAAGGAAACCAACTTAATCTTTAGCAGGATCAATTGACCTTACTGTTATTAAAACAAATTCAACAATTTCTTATGTATGTCCAGAAGGAGCAGAACTAACTTTATCTCGACTGCCGAATACACGTAAAAGAATGCAATTTTAGTCTTTCAATTAAATTAGTTGCAACTGCAAAATAGAATGAATGTCCTTTGTTTGGAGGACAAACAAATCTTTTTTTCTTTGCTCGGGGGACAAGCAAAATTTAAGTTCGGGGAGCTTGATGAGCTTAAAGTCATATATTTTCAGTCCATTTTTCCTCGATTAATTTTTACATAAAAAGATCGATTTATGGCAGAATTCGAATGAAACTTCACCAAATTTCAGGCAAAGAGAAATCCAAAAGAAAGGTAAATTGCGTAAAGGAGCGTAATGTATGGAGCGTGGAACCGACAGGTGGGATGGCGTGCAGAGAACGACGCATAAGGATGAAAGGACTAAATGTTGTTAAGTCACAAGAATCAAAATGTGATTCATTGTGTTACATCGCTGAAACTCCGGCCAAAATGAATCTTAATTGAAAACAAAATGAGCTAGGAGTGAAAGAAACTCAAAGTTAAACAACCAGGAATCAAGAAGAAGCAAGAAACAATGTCGCTACACTGATGCGCCGCGACATCAACATCACAATGTAAGGCCGCGACATCAGTTTGCAAGGAGAAAGTTGTCGCGATAACAATGCCATTGGGAAGATAAGGTCGCGATACAACACCTCGTTGTCGCGATATCAATTACGGCGACGCGGAGGTCACGACAACATCAGGTTGTCGGTGACAACAACAGATCGACGAAGTCGCCGATAACACTCGCATCGCTTCATCACCGGTATATGTGGATCAGAAGGTCATGACGCCGCGAAGCCGTCGCTGGCGAGTTTCACGCAGAGAAGAGGTCGCGACAGCATCGCCGCCGCGACACCACTTTCACTAAGACATGTCGCAACCACATGTAGGCTCCCGCGACAAGGACTCGCGACAAAGAAATTGAGGCTCGGCCAAGAGCCAGAGCGTCACGCACGCCCCATCGGGCCACAACAAAGTCCAAAAGGAAATGCATCGAAATTAGGCCCAACTGTAACCCTATAAATACTAAGTCGCTACCAAAAAAGAAACGCACTTAGCATAATTAAAAAGAGATCTGCCGCTTAAGGCCTCGATTTTTTATTTTTCTTTTCTTTTCTTTTCTTTCTTTGTTTTCGTTTTCCATTTTATTTTATATTAGATTAGTTTGTATTTCGCTCTAATTTGACTAACGTTAGCCGAAGGATTTAGCCGAATGCGACATTTATATTTCTTGTACCATCGTCTGCTGTTTGAATTCGCATAAATTTTGATTTCGAATATCCAGCCTCGATGCATGCGGTTTTCTTTGATCGCCACAGTTTCAATGTATGGGTGATAATTAGTAATTTAGAAACCTAAATTCTTCCATTGAATTGACGTATTGTCGAAATTATCTTTCCCAGTGATTTTATTCATTATGGCCGGAATCTTATATTAAATCGACTTCATCGGGTTTTGCTTTGTTTCTGAATCGATCCCACGTCAATCTCTCCAATGTCAACTGATTGTTTTCAATACTTCGATTTCCAGGAGGTCTGAGTATATACAGAAGGCATTCCCGAGAGTAATAATTTCTGGAAGGTATTTGAACCCGATATTGTCGATCTAATGTGCTTTATACTTAAATCACATCCTCTTCTCCTCACTTGTAACCGAGAATGAGTTGAGCGAAAGATAACTTATTTGTGATGCGAGTTCACCTCTAATTAATTATGCGAATCTAATAACTCAGGTTAAAGTAAGATCTAATCAAGGAAAGAGTAAGCTATTCTAATTTTGAGGATGAGGAATCCAAGATGTTGCAAACCTCTCTCGCAATGACTATATTTAAGGAGCTTCAGTTTGGTAAATTCATGTTGTGGGTATGAAGTATTGAGAAAGAAAATAATCTTAACAAGGCTACTAGATTTAAAGTAGTTATCTCACTTCCGTGTTCGAGAAACATTTAAGGTGAGATGATGAATCTGTGGTTTAGAGAGATCTTAGTCACACTATATTAACTTGGACTAGTTTTAAAAATCAGAAGTTCGTGAAGCAAAAGCTTACAAAGACGCATCAGAGGAATCGATTCTTCACAATAAATGACATTCAATGTTTTTAGCAAGAATCGTTCAATCTAAATTTGCGATTTTAATTTTCAATATTCAATTCATTTGTGTTATTCATTCATTTTTCTTTATCATTCTTTTCAGGTTTTCAAAGCAAAATCCCACATCGTATTATCGTCCAAATAGTAATGGAGCTTAAGAAGTAAGCGATTGAAAATTTCGAGATCTCTCAGGGATCGATATCTCGACTTAATTCCAATTTACTACTTGTTCGACTGTGCACTTGCAAAGATACCGGATCAAAACCACAGAGAAAATGGTTTCTTATGAAATATCTTAATCAACACCATAGCTAAAAAAACCCACACTCAAGTTTAATGGTTTTATTACCGAGGACTAGATAATAATCCTTGGGTAATAAGTCATAAATTTGAATAGGTGTTTTGATCCATAACAATTAATTGATGTAGTCAACAAGTTTTATGGCGCCGTTTTTCCGGGGATTAGATAATAGTCCTTAGGTGATAACGCTAAATTTATATACACTATATGGTCCAAAGCTAATGAGTTATTCCATACGATCTCGAGATGAGCCGCACTTTGGGAGAGCTAGAAGAGGCAGAGTAATCATTGAGAATTAGTTAAAAGAAGGAATGGATGGATTAGATAAGAGTATGGGTAAGGCCAATGGGCAAGGAAAAGAATAAACTGCAAGCACTGAATCCACTAAAGGTTAACCCACATCCTCAAGAAGCTAATCAACAACATCTAGCTCTGAGGGACAATGCAATTCCCCCAATTATTCAACTAGTGATTAGAGCCCGACCAATCCAAACCAATTTGAGCTCAAGCCAATCATGCTCCAACTAGTTCATTCCACCCGGTTTGGGGGATTGCCTAGCGAGATCCCAATATACAGATCTTGAACTATTTAGGAGATATGTAGCACTATAAAGTACAATGGAGTGACTGATGACGTTGTACATCTTCCACCTATTTCCATTCTCACTCAAGGATAAGGCGAAATAGTGGTTAAACTCTTAACCACTCGCTTCCATTGATACTTGGAACGACATGGTACATAAATTCTTGGCAAGTTCTTCCCACCAGCCAAGACAGCACAACTACGTATGGAAATAAAAAGCTTCATGCAACATGAAGGAGAAACGATGTCTAAAGCCTAGGAGAGATACAAAGGGTTCTTGAGGAAATGTCCTTACCACGAGATACTGAGATGGTTGCAAGTAAACCAATTCTATAATGGGCTAAACAACAACTCTCTAGTCATTCTTGATACCTTAGTTGGAGGTTCATTTTTGAAAAAGAATGATATTGATGCATACAAGCTTTTAGAGGACATGACAAGTAACAACACATTGTGGCCAAGCGAAAGACTTTAACCAGCAGAGAGGGTGGTTGGAGTTCATGATTTAGATGTTTTCACCAACTTGGCAGCCAAGGTATCCCTCTTAACTAAGCAGTTACAGAGCCAACAAATGACCATTAACGTAGTACATACATACTCATCTCCTACAGGCGAGCCCCACAGTGATCCATGTTAGAATCTCGTAATGTCGTGAGGAAATCTTTGCAAATGACAGCTTAACAAGCACAAAGATGTTCAAGGGAATACAATACATAATAATCCATACAACAACCAATATAATCCGAGGTGGAAGAACCATCCAAATTTCTGAGGGAAAAATAATTAGTCAACACCCCCATCATGAGCAAAATAAACACCTAACTAAAAGGAGGTCAAATCTAGAGGAAGCAATGGAAAAATTGGCTAACTCTCATGTTAGTCTAGCTAAGTCTTAAGAAGATATGCGGAATGCATACTCATGGTTCGTAACTGAAACAAGGACAAATTTTCAAAATCAGGGAGCCCAGATACGAAGCTTAGAAACTCAAGTGAGTTAGATCGCTCAGATGTTATCTGAGAGGCAGATGAGTGCTTTGCTAAGTAATTCTGAGGTGAACCTAAGAAGGGAGCCATGGACTAATGTAATTTGATCACATTCAAAAGTGGGAAAGAGTTTGAGGGCCCAAGAAGAATTGAAAAGGTTGGGAAAGGACTGGAGCTACCATTAGAAAAAGAAAATGGGTAAAAATCTATTGAGGAGGTAAGAAAACCAAGGTTTAAGTTATTTCCTAATGACCCACCTCCCTATGTCCCACCATCCCATTCCCTTAAAGGCTTTAGAAACACCAACAATACATGAAATTAGTTCAAGATGAGAAAGAGAAAGTAAAGGGGGAAAGCCCAACAGAAGCGCTAGTCAAACCCGTTAAGAAGGATGAATCCTTTACATCTCTTCTAAGTGAGGAAAGTAGAAGAAGCAAGTGATGAATCAACCCCGCTGGGAGAGCCAACTGAAGGTCCCATACCCTTAAAGGCTGGGTGGGAAAGAACAAATAATTTGCTAAGTTTCTTGATATCTTCACAAATCATAAGGAGACAGTTCTTTAGATTCTCTTCAACAAACTCTAAGTTTCGTGAAGTTTATGAAAAAGATCTTAGCTAATAAGAGAAAGCTTAGAGCGTATGAGACAATTACACTCTCTAAGGAATGCAGTGCCATATTGCAAAATAAGCTACCACCAAAGCTTAAGGATCCGGGAAGCTTCACAATCCCATGCTCTATTGGTAATGTTGTGTTTGAGAGGGCACTTTGTGATATGGGGGCTAGCATCAATTTGATGCCTCTCTCCATCTTTAGGAAGCTTGGTTTGGGGGAAGCAAGGTCAACAACAATGACCCTACAACTGGCTGATGGATCCTTCAACCACCCTAGAGGCATAATTGAAGATGTGTTGACTGGCTATCAACAAATCTATTTAGCTGATACCTTTCTTACTATCTTAGACATGAAGGACAAAGAGATCCCAATCATACTGGGGATCAAGGTCTATAACACAGAAGCGCCTCATTGATACCAAAAGGGTGAGCTCATGTTGAGTATGTAAGGGGAAGGGGTGACCTTCAATGTCTTTAAGGCAATAAGGTATCCAGATGATGAAGGTTATATAGCGTGCGAGATAACACCCATGGTGTAAGAGAAGTGCTTTAAAGGTTATATAGCACTTATTGCACTTCTTATATTCATATATAATAAACACATCTTCATTTCTTTGATGTTCATTTAATATAAGGAATTAATGAAGCATCTTAAATCAAATTAATGAAGTCCTTGATACATTACATAACATAAAGAAATCATGATGGTGATCATGACAATGAGATTCGACATGTAATTATGTAAAGATTCTAAACTATCCTCAGTCATAGGATCAACAAGATTGGACATACATGATTGGGATAAATCCAGTATTACAAACCCTTGATTTGAACAAGAAGTTGGTCTCATAAATTGTGATCATCGTGGATGATTAGAGTAGACATGTGAATGTTTGCAAGAGGTCCATTATACACGAAGACTCCAAAGACAAACCAAAGGAAGAACGCCTGGAATTAAAACATAAGTGATAGTCTCATCATAGCAATGGTGCAAGTATCCTTAGACTTGAGGTGCTCAATGGTATCTTGGATATTGATTTTATACTTTGACTTTGATCCTTGTTGCCTAAAGAGAGGTTGCTCGGGAGGGTGATGTGATCAGTATAGTCAGAGGTATTTGAAGATAATTGAGTAGCCAATAGTTGACCACCACCCTAATAAAAGGAGGGTATATACCCTACGCTCATGCAGTAGATAACTTGGAATCTCTAGTTAGAGTGATAATGCCATGAAGAGAGTCAATTACATACTTTATGGTAAGGGAGCTTAGAGAGAAGATAAATACACATGGGCTAGTCTTGTCCAGCGGGAGAAATGGATAGTCCATGCTCTGAACCAAGTCGAGTATAGTGTGAAAGGATAACATTGCATAATATATTGTGTGACACCCCCAACCCAGCACCCGGTGTCAAGCGAGGGTGTCATTTTTTTTTTTTTTTATAAACTGATAACCTTTAAGCTTGTTCATTCATATAATGTTAAACATTTAATTTGTACTATATCTCTCAGAGTTAGACATAAAATATATACAAGTCTATATATGGAAGTGTTCAACATTTAAAATATTTACATTGTTTATAAAAACAAAACATATACAAAAATAGACCAAAAGGTCTTTAGTGGGAACCTAGTATTGTGTTGGCCTTGGTTACTGATGTGGAGTGTCCGGACTTCTTGTTTCTGCTTCTCTTATACCTACACAGATGAAACACCCGTGCTAAGCTTATAGCTTAGTGGGAATAAACTTGTGGACGACCACTAACACGGATCATCACACTTCTATACACATGCATACGCATATAACATATCATATCATTAAAACATGCTTATACATATCTCATATTTACTTATCATATCATGTTTCATTTCTTATCAACGTTCATATACATTCATAATATATTTTGATCTTGCTTCATGTTCTTGTCACAATATACTTGTCATCGCATAACGGTGCTATGCTTCTCTTATCCTATCATATCATTTCAAATGTCATATTCAAGTCATTTGATTTATGTTTCATGCTTGCATAAACCTTAGAAGTGGATAACCGAAACTATAAGGGCCCGAAGGCGCCAGACTCAATCGCATAAAACAAAGGTCTATAAGGGTCCGACCATTGCTATCATTGTGGTAGACAATGACTTACTCATAAGGGTCCGGTTATTACTAAGACATTGTACGACAATGACCATCTATAAGGGTCTGGCGCTGTAGAATGACCCAAACGCAAATAACCGATCGCATGCCAGTAGACTTGTTTTCTCTATCAGCATGCCCATCTATCCTTCTCTACCAAAGTTCTAAGGTATTGCAACTATATGTATTTTTATGTTTATTATATCTCATATTCCCGAATAATATTGTCATCTGGTAATTATATGCGATATTTACAATCATTTATTCAGATTCACATTTTTCTATATCTCTTAATATATGGATGAATAACTATGGTTACTATGTATGATTATGATCTATTGACTATTGTTCCAATTTCATCAAGCTATAAATGTATGGATTATGGACTCAAAGGGCTTTCCATAAAGTCCAAGAACATCAAAAACGGAGTTTGGACGAAGAAATTATGACCGTCCAATGTTGAAGGCTTCCGCCAAAGTATAAAGTGATCAGAGCATAACTAAAGGTGGCCTACTATTTTTTCATGATTTGGACCTAATATGAGTTCCACTCTACTTCAAGCTTATATATGGATGGATTTCTTAGACTCAAAGGGATTTGACAGTCTAAGAACATCCGAAACGGAGTTCGAACAGGAGAAATTATGACCATCCAAGTTGAAGGCTTCCTATGAACAATGACTATGCATAACTAGCAGTGGCCTACTATTTTCACGATGATGACCTAATATGAGTTCCAATTTCATCAAGCAAATATGGATGAATTCTCTAGATTCAAAGGGCTTTCCCATAGAGTCTAAGAACATCCGAAACGAAGTTTGGACGAATAAATTATGACCATCCAAGTTGGAAAATTTTTGACAAAGATTCTCCTAAAAACCCCAATATTTCTTAATACAAATATTCTCAACTGAGGATTACAATCACAACCCAAGTCCAAAACACAACCAATATACTAAGTGAAATCTTTCTGCACTCAAATTCATCAAAAAAATGGGTTTATGGTTTCTTCTTCATCAAACAATCTATACTACAAAAGTCCAAAAGTCCAATAATCTATACTCAAAATCATAGTTTGTTACAAGTTCCATACTTTTCCATACCTTTGATCCTCTTCTTCCTTCTCTCTTCCTTCTTCTTCCTTCCATCCCTTCTTCCTCTCTTCTTTCTCCCTATCCGCTTTAGCCTTATGTCCCCAAAGACCAAATGAGATATTGTATCTTTGGTCTTATCCTTATTTGATTTTTCAATGAGATTTTCCCTTACATTTTCGTCCCCAAACTCCCTTCATTCGGAATTTCCTCTATTCAAATTTTACTTTGGTATACATTTATTTTTTATTATACCCTAAACATGTTATAAACTGTCAAATGTATAATTGGGGTGTTGGCATATTGCATATGGAAGTTGTTCGCAGCCAAACTCGTTGACTCTCTAGGCCAATTGGGGGTCATGATGTGTTGCTAACACGTCATGACTTGCTAAAATGGTCGCTGGTCTAAGTGGCCAACATAACCGAAACCTACTGGGTCGCCACTTGTAAGAAGCCGAAGAAGTAATTTGGTCTCTGGTCGATCACTGTGTTGAAAGGAAATGTTTGGATTGGATCCAAATGGAAAGAGAGCTCTAAAGATGGATAATCTTGGGATTAAGTGAATACCGAGGTCATTTGGATGAGTCCATGGGTCATCAACAATATACAAAGTCTATATGAGCAAGCCCTAATGGGCTTAAAGCCACATGGTCAATTATCCATATTTAATGAGGGGTATCTTGGTCATTTTGGTGGGCTATATAAGATCAAAATACCGGAAAACACAGAATGTATATATTAGTAATTGATTTACTATATCGGAATATTGGATGAATATTTTAAGTAATATCGGGAAAGAGAAAATTATATAGAATTTATGAAAATACTTCAAAATAAATTTAAAATGACAAAAATAAGTAAAACACATATATTAGAGTTATATAATATTACTTAAATTAAATTTTTAATTACTAAATTAAATATGTAATTTGATATTTGAGTAATTATTTTAATTCATACATTTATAATTATTGGATATGAATATTATTTATATAGATGATGAGAAATGATTCATATCTTTAATTACATATTACAATCAAATGGATTTGGATAATTATTTAATTGTTAAATAATAGATTTATTATTTATATCATTATGGTTATTAGTAATATTAAATAAGATATTATTTTTTTTTTATTTCCTTTATTATTAAGGATAATATATAGATAAAAAAAATTTTAAATATTCAATATTATAATATTAAATGGGATATATCAATGATATGATATACACACTAACTATTAAAAAATATTTGAATTTTTTTAACTATATTTATATTTATTTATTAACAAATAAAATTATTTTTATTTTTTTTACTTTAATTATTTTTGTTAAAACATATTTAATCACATTTAAAATAAGAAATAAATTATTTTTATGATTTATACAGTTATGTTTATATAAGTGTTAATTCTTTAAATTGAATAGTTCTGATGAGAATAATTATCGAATATTAATTTATAATTAAAAATTATCTTAATTCAAATTAATTTTAATTTAAAAATGTTTAAATTTATTAATTTTTTAAATTTTTTGAAAATTTGAAATGATTAATATGAAAAATAAAATGAAGTGATAATAATGTTAAATTTGTAATGTAAAAATAACTTGAAATGGAAAATATGCATAAAATACCTGAAGAGAATATTTACAACACTTGCCGTATATAGATCAAAAGGGCCAATTGGCTAGGCAGAGACGGAAGATCTTCACCTGCTTTTTGGCCACGGCTTGAAACCTAAGCAAACACACGTGCTTGAATTATTTGCAGGCTTTACAAATCGTTTGATCACCGATATTTCAGCAAAATATCCTGAAATATCGGTTAAAAACATTTATTTCGGGAAATTTAACGATAAATTCCCGAAATTTCTTCTAACCAACTATCAGTGGAGGATATCATATCACTTCATCATAGTTGATATTTCGCAAAATATCGGTCGATATTGCCTATACATTTTGTTCCTAGCTAAGGGCTGATATAAAAGACCCACTTCTAGCCCTAGCCGTCAAATAACACCTTTTGCACAACATAGAAATCGTTTCTCTCTAGTGCTGTCTCTCTCACACGTTTCCTCTCTTAGAGGTTTTCTTTAACCTTTTTCGTGTGGATCATTATTAGAGGTGTTGAACTTGGAGCACTTGTGTTTGGTTGCTATCCTACGCCATTGATTCATCACCTACACCGAAGTAGGCGGGAAACTACAAAGGTAAATCGCTTGTCCCTTCTATGGTAGGATATCCTGATCAAAGTTTGCGTTTTTCTCGTTATGAAACTGGAGCATGATGCTAGATCGAGCCCAACAAAGGGTATTATGTAGGTTATGATGGTGACAAATAAAGACCAAAGGGTTCTCGCGATAGTGATTTGTGATGAAGCTCTAATTTTGCCCCTTACATGTCCTTTTAGAGGTTGTGTGTCGAGAGTACACCACATGAAACACGCTCGTGAAGTGACCCATCTGCTTAACGCACAGTAATGCGAATGAACCAACAGTGGATCAAAGCCTTCTGGCTTCATCAAAATCGAATTTTTGTATGGTGATGTGTTGGATTTTGGGTATCTAGGGTTTTAGATGTTCATAATTAATTTTAAATATTTAAAAACATTATGGTAATTTTTGTTCATATAATCTCATCATTTAATTTTTGCTGATGATTATAATGAAAGATAAATTGCTCGATACAATCCAAAATGATAAAAATCATTTTTTAAAAAGGATTGCTAATTATAGGGTTTATAGAACCCTTACTGTGCAGTTTCTCACTACTAAACATCTAATCAATTAGCTTCTTGCTTCTCATGATTTGTTTATGAGATCAAGAATGACTCTTAGGAAAACTTTCCATCCTTTAAAAGGATTTGATCATGTCCAAAAATTTATAATTCATGAAACCTAGACTGCGCTCGTTTTTCTCGAGCGTTATGGAAGCAGTCCAAAAATTTGATTTTGAAAATACCGCATGAATCTTGGGAGTTTTAAGTTTTTGACATCTACACTTCCTAAAATTAATTTTACATTGGAAATAATCAAATCAAATTTTGTTTGTATTTTTAAAAATTCATTAAAGTGATCGCTTCTACGTATCACGCAGATGGGCCCAACCCACCTAATTTTGATAGCCCAAGTTTTTATGAAACTTGAAGATGTTAACTTGATGTAGGAGACCTGTGGAATATGATTTCGATTTAAAATAAATTTTTTGTATATTTTTTAATTTGATGACGCATTCTGGTATGGCCATAATGGAAATCAGCATGCCTAAAAATTTTGAAATGTTCAAAGGCATCAATTGACATGTTATAAAGGGTGAATTAATTATGAATATAATATTTTAATAATTTAATTTAATTAAATTAAATTAGAAAATTGCAAAAAGTCAAATTGGTTGAAACTATGCATGCTGTCCATACAAAGGATTCGTTTGGAATGTTTAATCATGGAAAGTTAAAACCTAGAATGTTGATATCATATTACTAGATGTATGCTATGGGTGTATGGCGTTACCGATAGTTGGTTATGGATTGAGTCCCAATGTGTGATATCTCCCTCTTTCTATTGTCTTCTCTTCTCATCTCAATTCCCTCAAATTTAACTTGAGGTCTTCTCTTATAAATGTAATTAGATTACATAGGTTTAGGATAGATTGAAGATGTAAAAGGGTAAAGATGAAGGAGCAAGGCTCAGAATGAGGCATCATGAAGAAGGAGGCCATGAAAGAAGAATTGTAATTTTTAATGGTTATAATTATATACATCCAGAAGATATGATCACCCTTCATATGTTGAGGGAACTGAGACATTAAAGAAGTCCAAAACTATGCCATGTAGTTAGTGAACTATGATTATATTGTTTCATGACAGAAAATCTATAAATTCATGCTTATTAATAGAAATCCTCATTAAATAACATTAAACTATAATCTTCATTAATATGACTAGAACCAGAGTTCTTTTAGAGATGTCGTTGTTGGGTAAACCCAAACTCTCTCTACACGAATATGTTCAACCATGGAAACATGTTTTCTGGATTAATGGGTCGGTTTTAACTGAACTTAGTGGTTTGTCAAAGCCAAGGTTACGCCGGGCTTAGACACGTTGGGTATTGTATATATGAGATACATTTGTCAAAGAGCTTGAGTCCAATATGAAGCACAGTAATCGCTGATAGCATCGATTGAGAATTGCAAGTCGATGCAATTGGTACGTGTGATACCTACCTTTTGACTCGAGGTGACTTGTTGGGTAAACCGAAGGTCATTAAGGTGAGATTGGATATCGACTCACTAAGAGAACTTCCATATAGGTTCTCTCAAGTTCATAGTACATATGTTCAATACACTGGTGGTTTCTGGCATGTTTTATTAAAGTCGTACACCTATATTTTAAGTACAATCTAACAATATCTTTTTTTACATCTAGGTTGGTAGAATCAACATCATGTCTTCAAATGTATTCTGGATAACAACACATTGACAAGGCCGAACTTCTTGGATTGGTTCAGAAACCTAAAAATTGTTCTTTAAGGTTGAATAAATAAATTTCATGTCCTTAATAGGCTACTTCCCTTAACTCCCACCCATGATGCATCTGATAGTGATAAGAGTGCGCATCAGGGTATACACATACAGTTTCCATAGTGCAGATAGCTGAAGAACGCGCCCGCATCTAGGCCCTGTGTTTCGATGCAACATGAAACTATGGAAGCATATGGCATAGTCATCCATCTTAGGGAGCTATTTGACAAGCATGCGATATTTGAAAGGTTCGAGATCTCAAAGCTATTCTTTAGCACCAAGATGCAAGTGGTGACATCTCTAGTACAACATGCACTGAAGATGAATAAACATTGATGTATCGGGTCAACTAGGTGATGAAAAGTGCATTTATGCCATGATTAACATCCTATTCTTCAGTGCACTTTAATGATTTTGATGATGGCTGGTTGAGTTTTGATGTCTAAATGTCTCATTTTGTGATTAGGTCAACTCTGAAGAAAAAGGAACAAAGGAGCTTAAATGGAACCAAAGAAGACCAAGAAGCCACCAGAATGGCGCGATACATGAGGTTTTGGATTTTTTCTATGTTAATGGTCAGATCCAGGACGCCCAAACCCGGTGTCCACGCCTGATCACCCCGGCCAATCCTCATGGAATCTACACGCCTCAGGTTACAGAGCACAGCGCCATGAGTAAAATAGCCACATGGGGCCCATACATCCATACTCATAAAAAAAATAATCAACTATATTCTCATAGTTTCCATGCCTGTTCTACAAAAAGATTTATACATATTCACAAAATTTTTACTCAAAGCCACATTTCGGCTTTCTTTTCAAACGCTACCCCATCATGCGGTCGCCCCGATAGTCCCTGCACTTCGAAAGGGTCCCACGACTCTGGGTGAGCAAAGCCCACAGAAAGTTTTCCTACGAGGTTACTCCCCACCTAAAATGCATATGCACATATATACAAATCAACTTATCAAACAATTATTTACTATTATATGAAATGTTCATATCATGCATGACGAACCCCTCATGCTCACGACCAGTCCCAATCGAATTTCTCACACCCGAATGCCAAGTGAATAACAACCAAATACTCCAGGTTTGACACCACTAAACCATTGGATACCCTCCAATTTTATTTATCAAAACCTGATTTTTGTTTTTTTTTTCCTCTTTCTTTTGCGGGCCACTGGATTCTCTGAAGCTTACATCCAGATGCCGCAGACGCCTTTTCAACATTTTTCACGAACTTACATCACGGATTCATGTCTATCCGTGGAATAATGATTTGGGACTTCACCTGGGGATCTACCCCAACTTGTCTTCGCCAAAACATGTAATTTATCATTTTGATCATTTACACACTCGCGGAAACTCTACCTTGAACTCGTCCCAATTTTTCGAGCCACATTACCCATTCACCAACACCGAAATGTCCGGTACCGGTAATCTAATAACTGCACTGGACGCGATGTGACTGCATATGAAATGCATGATGCCAATGCATTTTTTCTCATGTTACATGCATGAATGAGCACTACATGAAACATTTACAAACCGTGGAAAATTATAATTTATACATATAATCTACCTCCATGCAAACCATGTTAATACATCAAAGAGCATGCATCAACATCATTTCCAGTACACACCGCATGTCATTCAAGCAAGTACAACACACTAGGTCAGCAAACTGGGACCATTCAACAGTGGTACCTCACGCCCTTCACAACATGAACCATTTTTGCCCAACTTTGTCAACATCAAACAACCATGACACCTAGAAACTTTCGGTTTCTAGTTCAAACCCTAACTCCCGCACGCAGGACCATGTGAAACCGGTCATGAAATCCCCTTACCCTTGCACTCCAAAGCTTGAACCACCCCACGTGGCCTCCCATAAGCAACCCCTACCATTATAAAGCTTCCTTTGAAGCAAAAGTAAAACAAAGTAGGAAAATATCATACCTCTTGGAGTTTGTCGAACTCCAACTTTTTGGTGTCTACACGTAGGATCCTAATCGTGGCAGGCACCAACTTTAGTCCAGAATCACATTAACTTTCGACTGCCCAAAGCCAAAAAATCCTTCTTTCTTCTTCCTCCTTTCTCCTTTTCCTCCCTTTTCTCTCTACGAACTGCTTTGTTCCTTCTTCTTTTCTTTCCTTTCTTCCTTTTGCTTTTCTATTCTTTTTCTTTTCTCATCTCATTTTCCCCTTTTCATTTTCTCCTCATTTTCTCTTCTTCACATTTTCTCCCTTTGAAAGAACCACTATTCGGGGTCAGCAGGAAATTTCCCCCTCCCCATTTCCTCAAACCATTAGTACATCAATTTTCCATCCTTATTCCTTATTTCTTATTTTCTTTTACGACATCATCAATTCACACGCGCCTCAATATGAGCCATGGGATTCATTTCCCACACATGGCTAATTGTGAGCCATTCTTTCAATGCCAAGTGTCACACTCTTGAGGGTGCCATGTGGCATTCCCTAACCTTGTCATGTGTCATCCGAAACACCACGCCTCGAAAAACGTGAAATCCCGACTACCTCGGAATTCAATGAAATTCGACGTGGTAGCTAAATTCATAGACGATTTCAACGGAAAAGTCCGCTTCGGCTATCCGGGAGGTCTAGAAACATTTCGATTTTCAAATGAAATTACTATTTTACCCTTTATCCAAAATCTTGGATTTTCTCGCCTCTACAAAGATCAAATAGGATCTATTCATAAATGTATTCTCTACACTTCAAGCTTTCCAACTAGCCTAAATCACCCAAGTTGATTTCAATGGAAATGATATGGCCTTGTGAAATCAAAGGGAGGATTTCCAAGACGCTACATGAAACACCTCTTAAAGTTTGTGAATTTCATAATCTTACCAATGGACTCCAACGAAATAAATCTGAGATAGATATCTTCTAATCTCTTAGCTTTCCGTAGAGTCCAAAATCATCACATTTGGAGGTCATATGAGAGAGTTATGATCATTTTAAGTTAGGAGATCAAAGTAGGCTATCATGTCGCGACATGAAAGGCCATGTCGCGACATCACAGCAAAAATGCTAAAATCTCCCATTTAGTCATGTCACATGCCGCAAGAGGCTAGAAACGAGCGTTTTTTGACCATTTATCGACTTTTGAGGCCCATTTCAAGACACGATAATTACATGTTTTTAGGTAAGTTTTGAGAGATGTCCTAAGGTTTCTTACCTCTCATTCTGTAATAACCAGGTTGTGGATTTTTGCATTTTTGCTTTGGATTTGAAGAGGTTTGGAAGAATAAACAAGCTAGAGTGATTCTTGCAATTGGAATCGAAGTTTTGAGCTCTTCATCAGAAGATTTCATTTTGTATCTATAACTTTGACTCATCTTTCTCACTTTTTCTTAATTATTGTCAAATATATATGATTTTGGTGATTTGAGTGCTTTAATAAGCAGAATAATCATTTCCTTAGGGTTGATTGTTGATTTATATCATTTTAGAATGATTTTTGTGAATATGTGTTCATGTTGATGTTGGATGGTGTAGAACTTGGATTAAGGCTCTTTCAATTAATTTACTGGGAAGTCGTGTGTGAGACCCGGTTTATGAGAGATTAACTTTGGGATTCCATAGTGATAGCTGGAAACACTCCCTTGGGCCATAACCATTTCATGCCAATGTGTTTTAATTGAAAAAATCAACTTAACCTAATCAAAGAAATTGAGAGAACTAGAAATGTCTAGTATTGAATGGATTTTATTAGGATGAGACACCAATTTAACATTGTGTGAGGATCGTAAGGACCTAATGGTGATCGATTTGAGCATAGTTTGGGTAGTCTTATTGTAAGGACCTAGCGAAGACCAATAAGACGCCAAAGGAGAGAACTACCTTAGAAAAGTATCACATTCAATGACCTAGAAGGAACTAGCGGTGAATAGGAAGTTGGTGTGCGAAATTGAGGAGAGACAAGAGAGTGGAAACCTCATACTCTTTTTCCTTGAACCGATATAAGTACATGTTCACTTAACCTGTGCTTAATACATATAAATCAAAGTACATCAATTGAGATAATCAACCCTTGTGTTTTTTTCTTTGATTTTGATTCATTCCTTGCAATTGAGCATCGATCTTTCCCTTCTTTTCCCTTTGTTTTAGTTATCTTTGTTTTTGAAATACCATTCCAAATCGCTTGATTAGCTTAAATATTAAAGAAGTTCAATCGCTTTAAAGGATCCTGGTTATTCAAGTAGTACAATCCATTCCCTATGGGATCTATATCTTGACTTTCAAGTCCACTTTATTACTTGTACAACATGTGCACTTGCGGAGAGAATATGAGTGTTGAGGCACTTTTCCATCTAGTCTTTTATCGTTCATAATTATCCTATTTTCTAACCTATAGAAAAGGTCAACAACAAGTTTTTGACGTCGTTGCCGGGGGAATTGGCAATAGCTTGATCAATATTTTGATGAAGGAAAATCTTTCTACTTTAAGCATTTTGTTTCTTTTCTTATTTTCATTTGTTTAATATTTGTAGCTAGTTTACTTCATTTTTTTTTTTGCTTTTGTATGTTTCGTGATACAACTCCGCTTTTCAAAGTCTCAATATCGCCCACAGGTGTGTATCATGATTTTCCGATTTTAGAATACAATAAGAATGTCGCCTATAATTATATTCACGAAAAATGATCCACATGCGGTCGTAAAACACGATTCATTAGGTCCATGAAAGCCGCTGAGCATTTTTCAAAACCAAACTGCATTATAAGAACTCATGATGTCCATTATGGTCACAAACGCTGCTTTATGCACATCCACATCTTTACCATCGATATGATACCTAGATCGCAAATCTATTCCCGAAAAGATACTAACCTTTCGCTTGGTTGAACAAATTATCAACTTTGGGTAACGATACTTATTCTTACCGTATACTAACTCGTCAGCTGTCTAGTACAATACATAGTCAGTTGTGTACCATTTTTATTTTTAACAAAGGCATGGGAGCTCCCCAAGGAAATAGATACACTGGACGAATAAATCCCTTTTCTTAACAATTCTGCAGAACTGCAATTTCAATCTTTAGCCTACTGAGTCAGTCCCAGATTGGCAATGGATGCTTGTAATTGAACAACGCCGATAGCAAACTCGCTTCCTCTGTGAGGTAAACTGAACCTTCCAAACACGTCCGTAAAGTCACTAACGGTAGGGATATCGGATACACTAGGCCTTGCTTTTCCATTTCAATCACATAAGCCAAATAGGCTTCACATCATTTTCGCACCATTGTTCTAGCAGTGGCTGGATATCACATTAGAGAGGTGGTTTGACCTCTCTCCGATGAAAGTTATTTCATCCTCATTCGGTGTTCTTAAGGTCACTATTTTCATTCTACAATCGACTATCGCTTAGTGTCGGGATAACCAGTCCATCCCCAATATCACGTCAAATTCTCTGAAGGATACTATCAAGTTCCTTAAATTCATATATTCTCTTATCTCCGATAGCACAATCTCTATATAATTTATTCACACAACATCTATGTCCGAGCGGGTTCGGCCACCAAGATGTCATACTGCTTCACTCGCCGAGCAATTACCTAAGCCGGGTATGTCGCATTTATGTACGAACGTCGATCCCGATCTATCAATGCATTTACACGCAAACAAAGCATAGTAAATTACCGACCATCAAGCATTCGGGGTGTTGGTATCTTCTACCGTCATCAGACATGCTCTAGCCGGAGTACGACCATCTTGCCTACCCAAAGTCTCAGGTGCCTTGTCTCGAAACACTCTGATGCAACACTTTGCTGCCTTCTATACTCATAACCATCGCTTCGCATTTCCCGTGAAGGACGCCTCAGACAGTTCCCATATCTTGCCCATGGATCCACAAACCCGGGCAAGTTAATCCGCCAATTCCAACATTTTGTGTCTTCTCCCACATTGAGAACAAAGAGGAACATCTTCCCTAGAAGCACTCTTGTGCACTTCGCGAATCACGGTGTCGCAGAGAATGTTGTTCTTACCGTAGCCCGAAAGCTATAGGCCGATCGGAACCTTGCGTGTCCCCTCTCAATCTCTTACTCTACTGCTGATGAGCACTTGACTGACCGGGATTTTTCTTTCCCTGTCTTCAATCTTTTCTTTCATTTTCCTCTTTCTTGACTCGTTCCACATTTAGAGCACATGTCATGATTTTGGAGAAATCATCATGGCAAAATCCTATGACATGGGCCCGAATATGGTCATTTAGGCCGTCTTCAAACTTACGACACTTCTCTTCTTCGGTTACTAGCATCTCGGGAGCATACTTGCTCAACCGTAAATTCTCTCAGATATTTGGTTACACTTAATTGCCTTTGTTTCAGATTATGAAACTCTCTATCGATATTTTAAATAGATGTGACCCATACGCTCAAATCATTCAAGAAGAACCTCCATGTAACTCTCCGGTGGTGCGTCCCCGTCACTAAACCCACCACCGATAAGCCCGTCCCGTGAGTAGTGAGGTCGATATCTCAACTTCTCTTCTGATGTGCAATGCATTGCACAAGCATTCGCCTGCCTCTTGAGCCATTTCTCCGCCTATTGAAGGCTTCCATCTTCTTCTTTCCAAGAAAGTCTATCGCTAAGACCACATTCTCTCAATGACTATTCATGGCAATTGTGTACCGGGTTGCCCGGCTCTTTTGCAAACCCTAGCTAAATGCCGGAGGATACCCATAGTACCTCCCGCCACTTTGTTCCGGCCATTTACCGGTGGAGCATGAGATGCTTGATCCACTATCACTGGGGCAGGACTATCGTGATGATTTCGTCATCCCCGACCCTATGGGTACCTGAACCATCCATGCTTACCTATTAAGACCGACAAGATCCGCATCAAAGTCATGTCATCCTTTATATGCAAATGCAATGTATGTCAAATACCATTTTCAAAATCCTTTTACAAAATCGTTTAGGGCCTTTTTCCAAAAACGCCTAAACCTAGGCTCATACCACTTGGCACACTTTTTCCTGTCTCACCTAACTGTGGATCCGAATTGGTTCCCGGATGCTCGCGCACTTTATTTACTTTCATTTTGGTTGTTTTTTGTTTTGTAAAAGTGTCGCGACCGAATCCCTGGCCCTAATCTCGCTGCTGGTAGCGATCCTAATTGAAGCCCCAGCATCGGGGATCGCTTTTATTTATCTTATTAAAACATTTTATTTATGTCATTTCATTTTAAAGGTTTTCAATTGATGCAGAAACACTGAATAAACAGTAGGCCCAAAACATTTACTCTTATACAATTCTTTACAAATGTGGCGATCATGCCTTGCATGTGTAAGAGCAGGTTACAAAACAATAATTCGTAGTTTAACTATTTTGTTCACAAATGTCACATGTTCAAAAGAAATGATATGGCTAAGGAAGCGGGTATATACTTATATGCCGCAACTTTCTCTATGACTATGCGCTTCTTGATCTTGCCTTCTTTCTTGTTTACTAGAAACTCCAGCAATAAATAAAACTACACGCTAAACATTTTCATGCGAAAGTGTTCATACAATATATTCCATCCTTTCCACTTTTAACATGACATGCATTTATCATATGAAACCAAGCCTTATAACAAACCCATGCTTTATGCTTATTCACTTTCACATGCTTCACTTTACAAATCATTGATCATATCAAAATATGCATTTTAAGATACGCTTTCAATTTACTTAAATGTTAAATCATGAGATTCAAACATATACTCCCAAGGATGTATTTAGTTTACAACCTACTTTACACTCATCAAAGTTGTTATTTCACTTTTCTATACAATTCACATTCATGACTAATTCATCTCTATGAATCCCATCCTTTTGTCATTACGTAATGTGCTACACATTTAACACCTTTCGTCTTCCATCATGACGTGATGTCGACAGCATCCCGCCAAGTGGTCATTTAAAAATGACATACGCCATCATGACGGATGTCGATTCGTGCATCTCGCCAAGTGGGACATTTTTACAATGCCATACACCATCATGACGGATGCCGATTGATGCATTCCGCCAAGTGGGACATTGCACAATTTCGGTTTGCCTTCATGACGGATGCCGATTGGTGCATCCCGTCATGTTGGTCATTTGGTATATCGATTCAATTCAAGATGTCAAGAATTGACCAATTCATGCATAATTCGATTAATCACTACATGCAATTAATTTGTCAAACATTTCAAATATCACATTTTCGAATCCATATGCACTTCTTTGCATCATTTCAAAGATATACTATTTGCATATAATCATTTCAAATTTATCTGGTAACCAAAACACTTGAAATAAGGATAAAGGGTCGTTGAATAAAAATCAAGTCGCTTCGCCTCGCTTCCTACCCTTCGATCTCGGTCCTAGGTTAGGTGATCCTCATCCGTCCCTAGTCAATAACAATTATGCTATTCTTAGTGGATAAACATTTATTATACATTTTTAGTGAATGACAATTTTATCTTCGTTAATGGTTTTGGGTTAAGACACTAAGTCTGCCCAAAGACGAGCCGAGGCGGCGAGGTACGGTACGTTTTTCATTTAGTTTAATCCTTATTTGAACCCCCATTAATAATTTATTAGGGTCCTTAAACTATCAGTGTACGAATACGAGGTGTTCGGAAACTAAAATCAGAAATTTGTTCACTGTGAATAGTAGCTACGCTATACAGAGGTTTTCTGCTTTAGCATCTGGCCAGAAGGCCGCTACTGTGGTTTTACCATGTGGGTGCCATTTTGGCTCCCTTAGCCTCGGCTAAGGTATGGCATCCCATGTCGCTGTCAGAGGTCTACGCTCGCGGCGTGTGTTCCCCAGGCTAGCTGCCATGCGTAGGAGCCCGATGTGCCCGTATTTCAATTTGCTATTTTGCGATTTTTTTCTCCAAAATCCAAAACCCAAAACAAATCTTAGGGAATCACTCTAATAACATCCTATTAACTAAACCAACCCTGAGAAAACTCATGGATGGATTAGGCTTTTCGAACCCAAACATCACAACTTTCTGTGGTCTGCTCTTACCTTGAAATCTCTGTTCCTTGAAGCCCTAGCTTTCTTCTTCCATAATCTTGCAAGATCTTGAACAAATGGGTTGGATTTTGCACCAAATCTCACTTCTTCCCAAAACCCTAGCTTTCTCCTCTTACTCTCTCTCAAATACGGTTTTTGCTCAAATGAGCATTCTAAGACCAAATGTGGTCTAATATCACTTATCACTATAAGGCCATGTTTGGCTTCCAAAAATGCAATTTTGGATTTAAGTTGCCTCAATTTACCTTATAGCACATATATCACTTCTATTTGCACTTAAACACAAACATTTTCTCAAATGACCCTTAGGTCCTCATTTTACATTTTTCCATTTTTCCATGTTATACTCTTTTACACTTCAAGGCTTCTCGTTCAATCAATTTCTCATTTTAGCATATAACATTTAATCATATGCTCACATATCTATTTCACTTCAATTAAACAATTTATCAATTTTTAAAATCCAAGTTTATCCAATTTATACCTGGAATATATAATAAAATTATTATAAAAATTCTAAGGTATTTTTCGGGGCGTTATAGTTGAGCATCACGTAGCTAAGGTAGCGGAAGATGGCTCTTCTCCGTATTTGAGAATAAACTGACACTCTTGAAACCTCATAGACCAACCATCATTTATACACAAGCCTCAGTATTCAACAAGCTGGCTATAAGAGGCGCACATTATTTCAACTACAATGGGGGTTATTTCTTTCAACCCAACAACAATGAGCCAAACTACCATCATTCGAGTTGGAGGACATATGAGGATTTCTCCTATGGGAATTCAAGATTTCGAAAGAAGGGTTAAGTTTCAAATATGAAGAACAAAGGAGGCAACAGCCTTTGAGAGGATTTGAGGAGCAAACTTTACTTTGGTGTTGGATGAGATTAAGAAGAGTAATGAAATGTGGTCATTCAACTGAAGCTAACCAAGCAAACACAAATTGAATTTCAAATTAGATTTGAGACTTCTGCACAGAGGTGCAATCTTCAAGGCCACCGGAGCGACAGACAGAGGATGATGACATATGTGATTTTGACATCGTGACTTTAAACTTTGAGGAGGAACTTCTGGGCTTGGCATAGGTTGAGAAGAAGGACGATGAGCTTGTTATCGAGGAAGAGCCGTTATTGAAGGAAATGCAAGTTGAAGAGAAAAATCCGGAATAATAGGTTGAAAATTTTTTAAGGAAGGAAAACTTTAATTACTCCTATTGATTTTGTGACTTAGGTCATGGAAGAGGATCGAAAATCCCATCTATAGGAAGACCCTCCTTTGGACAAGTCAAGTGTGAATGGATACCGAACATGAGGAGATGACCTTGTTTGTTGGTGAGGAAAAATAAAGTTCGACCTCCACTAAAGCACACCACTTACAGATGAAGAAAAGAGGATGTGCATTAGGATAGAGAGGTTACTTTCTCCACCCATTTCCAAAGCATGCACTCATACTTAGAAAGATTTGACCATAGTTCAACTTACTCTCCACCGTAGAGTTATATTTGTTATCGTGTATAATATGAAGATGGGAGAAGTTCATCCTTGTGAGAAATGGAGGATGAAAAGGAAATAAGGCTAGTGATGGGATGAAGGCCAGTCCCAAAGCTCTCAGACTTCTCCAAAGAGTCTAGTTGGACTCTAAAAACAGAGCAACTTTTTGGGAGGCAACCCAAACTAAATAAGGATTTATTAATTCATTACTCTTTTCTTTATTCGTTTTGATTTCATTTTGGAATAATCTGTGTTTTTATTTGTGTTTGTTTTATGTGTGTTTGAATATAAGATTCAAAGAGCTAAAAGAGCATGCAAATTTTGAGGAATGAGGGTCCCTTTAAGAGGAGGATCCCACCCTCACCACCAAAGGATGAGTATGCACATGACTAGCAAGGGAGTTTCCTATTCCCTATGAGTTAACATCACATTGGATAATATTATTTGTGGTTTAGTGTGGGTATAAATGCACTTTAGATTTATCATTGACTCTCTTTAAGCTCGTTGGACCTTTTGTTTCCAATTTTTGTAATTGCTTTATTACTTTAGTGTTTTTGGTTTTGGAAAACAATTATGATTATTTCTTTTACATGCTTCATGTGCATACATATTGGTTATGAATGACTTGAGCTTTCATGTCTATCCTTCCTCGAGCATGTTTGAGATCACCTTGTAGTTCACTGGGTTGTTCAAAATTGTCTAAGAGCTTGGAATAAATTGTGCATAACAAACTGGAGAAATTCTTGAAAACTAAAAAAATTTGTAAATCATTGAAGTCGTTTTTGTTTCGCTGAACTTTGCTTTGGAATCTGTGAAAGTGCCTATAATGAATATCGATTGAACCTTCTTTCAGTTGAAGAAAATGAGAGATAAAAGAACTTAAAGCATAATAGTTTGACCTTCTAGTTGACTATTTAGTCAAAAGTTCTTATAAGCACAAGTCATAATACACCCTTTATATGACATAACTGGAAGGCTTACATCCAAAGATGGTACTAGCATGTAGCTTCAAAATCCATTTATGGATTGAAGCAAGCATGTTGGAACATCTGATTTTGATTAGACAATCAAAGAGTCTGGTTTCTCACAAAACCGAATGAGACTTGTGTGTATAAGAAAGCTAGGCGGAGTGTCATTATGTTCCTAGCGTTGTATGTGTATGACATACTACCGGAGCAGGAAACAATGTCTTCACTTTCACAATCTATCAAAATTTGTTATCTAAGAATTCTCCATGAAAACCTTGAAGAAGCTTCGACCTACATCTTGGGGATTGAAGACTCATATAGAAATAGGATCTAAAAGGTTGCCGGGTCTTTCAAATAAACATAAATAGATAAATGTTAAAGAGGTTTAGCATGGAGCAATCCAAGAAAGGGTTCATTCACATACTCCCTGGATTACTCTGAAGTCCACAGTCCCTGAAGACAAGATGAGAGGACACACAGTAGTTTGATCCTTTGCTTCTAGCTTATAGGATTAACTGCGTATCGCCAGACATATGTACTAGATCTGATGTATACTTCAAAAAGCAAAGATCAAGAAGATACCTTCAATCGACTCGCAGGTCATTAGGTGGCTGTCAAGAATATCCTTAAGTACTCGGGAAGGACTAAGGATGTATTCTTTATATATGGAGATTGAAATAGTGATTTTCATGTGAAGGGGTATATGGATGCCAACTTCCAATCTAATAGAGATGACTCCAAATCTCAATCAGGTTATGTGTTTACAATAACAGATGCTGCTGAAAAGTTCCAAACTGAGACCACCGAGATTCTACAACCGTTAGAGCATATTAAAGGCTTTTGTGCAACTAAGGAAGTGGTTTGGATAAGGAAGTGGTTTGGATAAGGAAGTTCATCTCAGAACTTGGAGTGGTACCTAGCATTGTAGATCAAGTATCTTTGTATTGTGATAACAATGGAGCCTTTACGCAGCTAGTGTCCAGGGTCTCAATCAAAGGTCCAAATACGTATTCAAACAATGTTCACTGATTAGAGAAATCATTGGTAGCGTGATGTGTGTTGCCCTTGATAAGAATATTATTGTTTGATCCTTTCTGACTAAGCTATCCCCAAAGAAGTTTGACTCTCATGTACTCACCTATGGTATTTATATACAAAGGCGATTGGCTTTAGTTCATGTGGGAGATTGTTAGATAAGTGCTCTAAAGGCAATCACCTTTAACACTTATTGTACGTCTTATATTCAGCTTATACTAAACTATTTCATTTCCTGATATAGCCCATTGACAATGAATTGATAGAGATCTTAAATCAAATTAATGAAGTCCTGATACATTACATAGCATAAAGAAACGTGATGGTGGTCATGATAATGAGATTCTCATTATGTGTACTATGTATGTTTCTAAACTAATTATATAGCCGTCATAGGATCGCGAAGATCGATATTGTCGATCCGGATGCATTTGTGTTGCATGCTAGCAAATTTCGATTTGAATAAGAAGTTGGTCTCATAATTTGTGATCATCGTGATGATTAGAGTAGACATGTGGATGCTTGCTAAGAGTATCCAAGTAAATCGGAGACAATCATATGGATTATCTATTCAAAGATTAGTGATAGTCTCATCATAGCAATGGTGCAAGAATTCTTAGACTTGAGGTGCTCAATGGTATCTTGGATACTGATTCTATACTTTGACTCGATCCTTGTTGCCTCAAGAGAGGTTGCTCGTAGGGTGATGATTAAGGCGCTTTCGAGGTATCTGAAGGTAACAGATTAGCCAATAAAGGATTCACCACCCCATGTAATAGAGGGTATACCCTATGTGCCTTTGAGAGATCGCCATAATCAGAATCTCCTATATGGAGGATAAATACCATGAAGAGAGTCTTCAATGGCATACTTTATGAGCAATGGATCTCGGAGACAAGATAAATACACTAGGGCTAGTTTATCTAGTGGCAGTAGAGGCATAGTCCATGCTTTGAACCAAGTCGGGTGTAGTATGGAGTGAAAGGATAACATCAATAATATAATGCTAGAAAGGTTCATTCAAACCCTTGACTCTCCGACACTGGGGTCATGTTACTAGATACCACTCATGACTTGCTCGAATCAAAGGTTGATCATGACTCAACAACCGAACACCACTGGGTCACACACTTGTAAGAAAATGAGAAAGAAGTAATCTGGCCTCATTGATCTAAGTTGAAAGGAAATGTTTGGATTGGATCCAAATGGAAAAAGAGAGCTCTAAAGATGGATTATCTCGGGATTAAGTGAATCCCATGGCCATATGGATGAGTCCATGGGTCATTGGGCTGGAATATGGGCTAAAATCCTACAAGGAGCAAGCACTAATGAGCTTAAAGCCACATGGTCGACCAATTGCCTTTAATGAGTATATCGTCATTTTATGGCTAAGGTCAAAGATATATAAAGCTCCACTTCCTACCCTAGTCGGTCACATTTTGCATAACAGAAGTCTGCTTTCTTTCTAGTGCCTCTCTCTCCTCTCTCTCTCAGTGTTTCTGATTTTAGGTTTCATTAACACCAAAACCTTGAATCAAGCCATCCCTTAGAGGTCTCTTCAACCCCTCCTGGTGGACTCATTGAGGTGCTGCACTTGGAGGCCCAAGGGGTATGTTTGGCTAATATCCTACACCATTGATCACTACACCAAAGGAGGCTGGAAACTACAAAGGTAGTGATTTATTTCCCTTAGTATGGAATGAGTTTTTTTGACTGATGAACCAAGGGATTCCTCGTCGATATCCGATCAAGTTTCAAGTTTTTCAGTAATCCATGATGGGTCGGATCGATACCCAACACTGTAGGTATAATGACTAAGTGAGATTGGGGAGCACATTTAATTAAAACCTCATGAAGCTTGATTCTATGAACTATTCTACTCGCGGGACTAGCAAATGTTAAGTTTGTGGTAGTTTAGTAGGCTTATTTTATACTGATATCGCATCTCTATCCACCTATCTTTGCTGTTTTGAAGGTGTTATTGAGGCTTCTTAATGTTCATATTTATATCATCTTTATGGTTCAGGTACAAAGGCCAATTGGGAGCAAAATGGAGCAAAACCAATCCACAAGCAATGAGATGTCACAACATGCAACTTTCAGCCTATATTATGATCTCAACAGAACTGCATTATAAGTGGATGACACCCTAGACTCTTCTAAGCTTTCCAAGGAATTTGAAATTACTTAATTTAGAGTTCAAACGAGAAAGTTATGGTGTCAGGAGGTCAAAAGGAATAATCAAAGGAAGTGGCATCATAAGGGTGGTGCCTCGCGCCCAACCTCATCCCCATTACAGTACGCCATGACTCCTATAATAGTAGAGCCAAGGCGCCTAGAACGGAAGTATTTCAACGTTTTGACCTAATTACCCTTAATGAAGCCTAAATGACGTAAGATTTGGAATTTAAGCCGCCAATAAGGTTTTGAACATAAGGTTGAAGGTTAGGGGAGACGAAGTTGAGAGAGATTCCGATGAGAGATCCAAGGAAAACACGAAGATTCATCACCAAATCCCAGTTTTTCTTCTTTCTTCCCTTATGTCTTTTTTTTTTTTGGATTGTTTTTATTCTTAGGATGTTCTAAGTTTCTTTTCTAGGGCTACATTGTAGCCTAATCATGGATTAAGCGTTTGGGAGGAATATTGTAACCTTTTGACATCTTGCTTCATATATGTTGAGTTTTCCTTTCTACGCTTAATGCTTGTGAATGTTTGGTCAACCTTTGCATGCTATTATTTATTGATTTAAGGTTGAGATGTAACTAGAAAATAATTCTAGTATTTTTATGATATATATATATATATATATATATATATATATATATATATATATATATATTTTATTATGTTTAGGCAAAATATGCCAAATGGAATTTTTTAATTAAATTATAAGAACGGTAAAAAAATATATACAACCCTGAATTTACCCAAGTGTAAAGGGCAAATTTGGAATTTATAAAATGAGGTCCTAAGGGTCTAATGAAAATTGACTTAAATGCCAAAGAGAATTAAATGAGAAAGGAAAAGTAATTTGAAGTGCTAAAATGAGAAAAATGAGAAATGAAATAATGAGAAAAGCCAAACAAGGCTTAAGGAGGGAAAAAGAGGACCTAAAGGGTCATAAATTATAAAGAATAATGTCTAAGTGTGATTAATGGAGCTAGAAAAAGAAATAGAGAAGTATAAGGGCTATAAAGCATTTTGGGAGAAACTTGGGTTAAAAAGAATGCATTTTTGTGACTAAACAAGGTCTTGGCGAAGAATAAGTGACTTAAACCACACTGATCTAAGAATTGCACACTTTGAGCAAAACGTGTCGAGCTTGATAGAGAGTAGCTTAGCCTCAGAAGAGGTGAGATTCAGGTGCAAAAATCCAGCCCATTTTTGTTCCCAAGATCTTGCAAGAAGGTGCACAAGAGAGCTTGGGGGTTTCGTTTCTAAAGTGATTTTAAGGTAAGAAATCAAACCCTAACTTCATATTTTGATTGGTCGGGGAAAACCCCAAACGTGATAAAGGTGTTTTTATTGGTTAAAATGGGGTTTTGCATTACTTGGATTGGTTCGAGGAGGGCTGTAAAAGGGAAATGTTTGGTTTTCAAAGGAAATGCTCACTGTGTTTTAATAGTCCCTATATATTATTTTGACTATAAATTAAGTTATTTATCACCACAATGAAGGGGATAACACTGGTAACGAACCATAAAAGATATAGCTATAAATTTATAGAAGGGACCAAGAGAAATTGTACCACTAAGACTCCCGAATAAGGGTTAAAGAGGGGTTCTGGTAGCTCACGGGTATGCCTTGTTTTGGGTGTAGTTGTGGTGTTTTGGCCATAAAATGAGTTTCACTCATCCAATTTGAGTGATTCAAATTTTTGGGTAAACTATATAATTTGTAAAGGAACACTTACTTGAAGGAATCAGATGCAAATCAGAACCCTTAAAGTGCCCAAAAATCTGTCAAAGTGGAGCTATGTGCAGATTTTGTTTTGCAAATTAGAGTAGGCTAGATGTAAAATGCAATAACTTGAGTTTTGGTGATCCAAATTGGGTGATTCCAATCGAGAAGAAATCTTAACCATAGAAGCTTCAAATGAGTGAAGGAACCATTACCAATTTATGGAGTTAAGACCCCAGAAATCAAGAATAACAATAGGTGATCCAGTGAGCTAACCAATTTGGCATTAAAATGCCATAACTTGAGTTTGGGACTGTTTTGGCTAAGTGTGTTTTGGAATTTATGAGAATAGATTGTTGGGATGATTAAAGGTCTTGGGAAGGAATATATAGTCTTGGAAATATTAACTTTTCTACTGGACAAATTTATTTGGGAATTTATTTGATTTTAGAAAGTGTTTTAAGTCACAAAGTGGATGTGTTAGGTTTTGGGATGTTAAAGTTAAAAACTGGACCAATTGGTTTATAATATGATTTTAGGTTTGGGGTTGGTTAGACTCTTGGTCTAAGTAATCAAATCACATTGAAGTTAATTTCAGACAATATTAGGGATTGGTTTTGGTGAGACGCTTTAAAGGTATTGTCGTCTGAAAACAAAGATGTTTTGCCCGTTTGTGTTGTGTGGTTGAGGGCCTAGGAGAAATACTTTAAATTAAAATTTTTAGAGATATTGATATATAAAGGACTAAACCGGTGTTTCCATAATTTTTGAAGACCGCTGAATAATTTTTTGGGTAAGAAAGTTCAGAGAGTACAAAATTGGAAACAATGGTCCTGTATGTGGTGTTAGTGTCTCGTTTGAGGTTTTTGACTTAATTTTCCTTTGGGATGGCTTAACAGAAATCATGGAAAACGAGATTAAAAGGCAAGGCAAAATTTTAGTACGGTTGCGTACGGATTAAATTTAGAGTTCATATATCATTTACTGGCTCAGATCTTACCCTTTATTTGCTAATGAGATTAAAAAATACGATATTAAGCTCCGAAAATCAACCCGCAAGTACAAAATCACTAGTACGCACGAATAATATTGTTCTTTAATTGTATTGAATAGGGGCTAACGGGAGGAAAGCCCGGCGTAGAGATTGAGATTTCGAGGATTGGAATCAGCGCAGTTTTTTGGGTTTGTTCTACACCTTCTCTCATTATTTTGAATCTTTATCTCCAAAATGTTTAAATTGCATATTGAATTGTTTTAAATTGATTTAAAGCAAATAAATTGTGAAATGAATTGCAATTTGATTTAAGTTAAGAAATTTGAGAAATTGATTGATTGCGAAATGAATGACATGAAAATTGCATGAGTATTGAAATGATTTATTTGTATAAAATACATACTATACGTATTTTCCTATAAA